>NW_019775180.1:40227-117242 GCF_001039355.2 Lingula anatina | reverse complement strand
CGTTGATGTTTTGAAACATCAAAAACAAAGCATGTTTAATATTTATTTTTACCTTATTATAATTCTTATTTGTCAGAATGAAAATATGACCATAAAAATTAGTAAAGCATATACTACATATTGCAGAATGGTGCTAAGCCAGAAAACAGTGAGTGTCCTGTTGGACACCAAGACAGCATACTGCCCTTCTGATGAGTCCCCAGATGACATGCTGCTGGGAACTTGGCTCAAGAGACTAGATATACCAATAATTCACAGCCCTCTCTTCCATCAGGTTGGTAATTTACATTAATCCTATAAGAAAATTTGAGAGGTTGTAAACAAGCAAATATGATTATTTCAGTTGTAGCTATATTTAAAGTAGGTCATTGAATTATTTAAACTGCTCTATCATTTCATCTATTTTTTATGTACAGACACAGATGTGCACTCAGCGATAACACGATAAGTGGAATACCGTTTTACATTTTGTATTCAAATTTACAGAACTGATGAATATTCATAATATGCAGGTCAAGTTCGAAAATCAGAGCTATCGGGTCAATTTTATGGAAGTTATGCTGTTTTTTCACTTTTTTCAGCATATATGCAACACCGATAACACAAGAGAAAAACCGTTTTACTTTTTGGCTTCAAACTTATAAAACTGATGAATATTCATAATATGCAGGTCAAGTTCGAAAATCAGAGCTATCGGGTCAATTTTATGGAAGTTATGCTGTTTTTTCACTTTTTTCAGCCATTATTTTAGAAATTAGCCTGTTTTTCACATTTCCTCAGATTCAATTCTTAGGCTTGTTAACAGTCTCATTATTGAACTAATAAGATACGTAAAAGTGTTTGTTTGACATTTCCTGCATCTTTATAACATTGTTAGTTGATTATGTAAAAATGATGGTAAACTTGTTATTGTGTATTATGTTATAAAGTGTCAAAAATGGAAATAAACTCACAAACTCAGAATCTCAGAATGGAGGAAATTGGACATTTAACACTGTTCTATTGATATTTTCCCATCTCATCAATTTTCTTAGTTGATCATATAAAAATGTCAGTAAGCAGTTTATTTTGGGTTTTTAAAAATTTTTTTTAGCATTTTTATAACACCTATAACATAATAAGTGAAAAACCTTTTTACTTTTTGGCTTCAAACTTATAGAACTGATGAATATTCATAATATGCAGGTCAAGTTTGAAAATCAGCATTATCGGGTCAATTTTATGGAAGCTAATAACTTCCACTTCTAAGAACTTTTCACTTTTTTCAGCATATATGCAGCACTGATAACACAATAAGTGAAAAACCGTTTTACCTTTTTCCTTGAAACTTACAGAACTGATGAATATTTATAATACGCAGGTCGAGTTCGAAAATCAGCATGATCGGGCCATTTTAAGGGAAGTTATGCTGTTTTTTCACTTTTTCAGCATATATGCAGCACCAATAATACCATAGGTGGAAAGCCATATTACTTTTTGGCTTGAAACTTACAAAACTGATGAATATCTATAATACACAGGTCAAGTTTGAAAATCAGCATGATCGGGCCATTTTTAGGGAAGTTTTGCTGTTTTTTCACTTTTTTCAGCATAAATGCAGCACCAATAACTTGATAAGTGGAAAACCATTTTCCCTTTTGGCTTGAAACTTACAGAACTGATGAATGTTAATAATACGCAGGTCAAGTTCGAAAATTGGCTTGATTGGACTATTTTTACAAATTTAAAGTTATGCTGTTTTTTTCCATTATTCAGCATATATGCAACACTGATAACGCATTTTAAGGAAAACCAATCAGCCTTTTGTCTTGAAACTCACAGGAGTGATCAGTCTGACTAGTATACAGAGCAAGTTTGAAAATAAGCTTGATCAGTTAAGTTTTGATGAAGTTATTAGCCTTTTTGTATATAAGTGGTTATTCTTCAGATTTAATTCTTAGGCATGTTAACAGTCTCATTATGGAACTAATTTGATATGTAAAAGTGTTGTTTTGACATTTTCTGCTTCTTAATAATATTGTTAGTTGATTATATAAAAATGACGGTACCCCTTTTATTGTGCATTGTGTAATGAAGTATCAAAAATGGAAAGGAACTCATATCATTGCAGTTCGTCATATTCAATCATTCACTAAGTTAAGAATCTCAGACTGGAGCAAGTTGGACATTTAAATTTGTTCTATTGATATTTTCCTTTGACAACATATTTTTAAATTGATCATATAAAAATTACAGTAAATCGATTATTATGTTTTATGTAAAAAAGGTGTTGAAAATGGAAATGAACTCTTTTCAATACAGTTTTCTCTTGTTTAGATTTTGGGATTTTCAAAGTGTGACTCTGAACTCTATGGGCTAGACACATTTTCTGAATATCCATGATAGTTTTATTTCATCATTAAAAAACTGATGGTTATTTTGCTGTTAAGCATTGTGTAATATTGCATCAAAATTGAACAAAACCCTATTTTGGGCACTTCCTCCGTAGTGACCGCGAAAGGAAAACCATGTCACTTGCTCTTTTCACACTTAAAGGAAAGAAACATAGGACTGAAATACAGCCTCATTTGGAAAATCTGTCTCATTAGTTAATTTTCTGGAAGTTATAGTTTTTTTTGTGAAAATTTTTATCTTTCACATACTGGAATTTTCAATGTGGGACTTAGAGCTCCCTTGGGCATGAAGCCCAGTGGTAATCAAATTTTCTTAATGTCCATGTGTTTTTAATAGTAGATATTTAAAAATTGGTGGTATTTATACAGTTTATCATTATGTAATGTTGCATCAAAATTGACAAAAAAACTACTTTGTGCACTGCCACCATTAACGTTATGGAAAGAAAACTGTTACTTTCTATTTTTTCAACTAGTCTTACAAGAATGATTCTTAGGATTGACATACAGCTCATATTAGAAAACCAGCATTATTAGATTATCATTTTTATTAAATTTATGCATTTTTTGTGAAATTTTCATTTTTCTCATTCTGGCACTTTCTAAGTAAAAACTTGAACTTGAACTTGATGGGCCTGAAGCCTTATGCTTTTCCTTTCGTCGGTGTTACCTGTTGTGCATAATTAAAATTTGATATTGACTGTGCAGTTAAACATGATGTACTATTGCATCAGAATTGGCAGTCTCCTATTTTGTGCATTATTGTTTTGTGCTTTTCATAAGGTGTGACTTATGGGCCTGAAGACCTTTGAGAGGGTCAGTCTGTAAATTTCCCTTGGGTATCACTAGGCTAATTTCAGAGTTATAAAGTCATTTGGCTAATTAATAGGCCATTAAATGAGATTACATAAAGCACACTTGTTGATATTTCCTTGTAAACTCCCAAAGGTTAAGCTCTCTGCTAGATTAATAATAAGGAAGCAGTGATAATTATGCAGGTAAATTTTGTTTAATATTGCAAATAAGTTATATATATATCAAACTCAAAGATTAAAAGTTTGAAAAGCAGCTTCATTGGAATTATATTTACCTCTGCCAAGGAGGTTATGTTTTCACGCCTGTTTGTCTGTCATCAACATAACTCAAAAAGTTATGGACCAATTTTGATGAAATTTTCAGGAACTGTCGGAAGTGGGTCAAGGAGGACAATGATCAGTTTTTGGTGGTGGTTTGGATCAATAATCTATCAATAATCAATAATAATCAAAAATTGCTGTCTTGGCAGAGGTCTGCGCTCTCAGAGTGCTTTTCTAGTTTTGTTGTTTTCCTTTTTAATTTTTTTCTCAAACACTGGCATTTGTGACTTTTAACTCCCATCTGCCTGAGGCTCTGCACATTTTCTGTATTTCCACATAAGCAGTTGTATTGGTTTTTATGTCTTTAAACATTATGTAATATTATTTTATGCACTGTCATCATTTTTCAAATATTGGGACTTTCATCATGTGAATTTGAACTCTCATGGTCCTGAAACTGTAATCTTATTGAAGGGATGGATTGAGACCATCTTCTGGGTCTTCCAGAAGACAGTCAGGTTTTTAAGTTTATATTGACCGATATCTATTTTTTTTCTGTTGGAAGACCATCAAAATGGAGGATGGATCAACATAGATACTTTGGAATACTGTCAGAAAATATCTCTGGGTCTGCTCCTGTTATTGACCATGTTACCTGTTGTGCATGATTAAAATTCAGTGTTGACTAACAGTGCTATTATAAGCATTATTTATTATCGCATCAAAATTGACAAAATGACCTATTTTGCATCTTTATTTTCTGTTTTTTTTTCTGTACATTTGACAGCTTTGCTGCCTTGTATTATTTGTGAGTTTAAAAATTTAAACATTCATTAAACTCAGTAGAGTTATTGAGTGTATTATTTGCCACAAAACCAGACCCGTAGCCAGGGGAGGTTCGGGGGGGTTCGAAAGAACTGCCCCTTTTGCTGGGAAAAGGTCCACTCAGGGTAAAATTTGATCTGGGAACATGATGTTTTTATGGAAAAAGGTCCATTTTTTTAGAAAACGAACCCCCCCCCTTTTGAAATTACTGGCTACGGGCCTGTAAACCTCTACGTAATTAAGTGAACTTCTTATTTTGCAATTGTTTTGTTTCTTTTTTATTCCAGGCCAGACCAGATGACTATGCTGGGGATTATCTTGGTCACCAGGAAGAACCTATTTCTTTCCATAAACATTGGATGGTAGATCCATATAAAGTATATAACCAGTGGTTGAAAGAAAAGGATATAGCCAAGGAAAACCAACCTGAAAAACCAAGAAAACCAAAAATTATCATTGAAGATGTCCATGATGAGTTATAAAAGTGTTAGATGCTCCTCAGTCATCTCACAACATTATTTGCATCCAAGTCCTTACTATTCCTACAGTATAGTTTAAACCTAGCTTATTCTTACCCTCTGCTATCAGAAGCTTCTTAAATAGTGTACAAAATTAAGGTATAGGCCCTTGTGGGAAGGTATACACCCAATCAGCTTGTCTGCTCTTACGAAACTTCTGGGCCCAAACTTCTCTGCCCGTACCTGCCCCTTGAACGGTAGCTCAGTAGCAGAGGAGGGTGATTGTTGGGTTGGATATTTTCGCTCAGCTTGGCATATGGAGTAGGTCTGAAGCCATGCTAGACATGCATTATGCTTCTCAGCACCTACTGGTAGGTGTGAAATCACCCTTACTGAAAAACACAAAGGATATGTCTGACAAGGAACAGGTTCCCTTGATCATGTCAAATCTCACAGGGTCAGATACAATAATTTTGTAGCAGAGTACATGCGGACCCTGTGGTTAGAGTATAGCTTACTCTCTGTGGACAGTGCAGGATTTTCCCCGTGAAAAACTCCTGCTTACTGAATTTTCAAGGGGTAAGCAGCATTATTTTCCAACGAACCAATTTGGGATCCTCCTTTTCTGTCATTTGTCATATCTCTTGTAATATAAAAGTGATCATTTTTCAAATGCTGCCACCCCTCCAAGTTTGGATTCTCATACTGCCATTATTTATTTCATTTATACCCAACAAATGTGTGCATTCTTTATTTCGTAATCTGCAGAAGTAGAAGTGTGCAATTTTTTGACAGAATTAATGAATTGAGTATGTCGCTGTAAAACAGGGTTTTCTGCTATGTGTGTTCAATGGAAAACCAGCTTGATCAACAGTTCAAGTTGGGTTTTTTCTCAAAACTTGAGTTTATAGAAAGCTGCACATCTTGTTTGTTGAAGTATAGTTCAGAAGGCTCCCTTGCAGCTTTTGCTTGCAAGCATCAACATTACAGACTAAAATGCTGCTGATTGCAACTTTCCTTAGATGAATTTAAGGGCAGTATTAATCCAGAAGATAAATTTAGTTGAAAATTGCATCAAATGTGCAAAAATGTTGTCAAGTTAATCTAGTGGTTCAAGTAACCTCCAAACCTTTTCCATCTATAAATTCTCTCAATAGAATCTCTAGTCTATTCTAGTCTAGTGTTTTATTTATACTAGCGAGTAGCGATTGTAATTATTGTCCCGGTAAATATTGTCATTGCTTTAATATTTTTAAGTAATATAATCTGTGCAATTTCCCTAATTTTGTCTAGTTAGGGTGCATTTTAAAACTGCTCAGTATACAATTAAATTGCATTTGAATATGGGATGACCTTTCTGCAAAATCAGTCCCACAAATCCCACTGCTGTATTGTGCTTATTTTGTAGCACATTAAAGAGGCCAGGTATATTGAATCTTATTACAGATGTAGGTCTGACATGTCTTTTAAACCCCTTTAAACTTACGCATTTGTGTATCTTTTCAGAATTTTGACTAATTTCTTATTTTACATAATGTATATGGCAATATCTTTGGTTAATATTTTTCTCCAGAATTCCATTCATACACAGATAGTGCAGGTGTACAATGTAAGAGCAAAAGAAGAAAATTGTAATAAAATATAAAACTGTCTTGTCTAGTCTCAATTGCCTTTCACTAGAATTATGGCTAACTTGTTATTTAACAAATCTTTACCTTTTCATTAAATATTGATATTATAATGACAGCCAATTAGAAACAACTTCTTAAACCTGGCATTTAGCTGTCACTAACACACTTCTGCTTCAGAAAAAGACCAAGCAACATATAAGACCGCAGTATATCTAATATCTTCACAACATGCATAATTATTTCCAACAAGGAAGTTAATATGTCTTTGGTTCAGTTTTTTTTTTTTTTTTTTTGAAGCATTATGCAAAACGTCATGGATGGATTTTGATAAAATTTTCAGGGTAGGTCATTAATGGCCCAAGGAAGAAATGATTACGTAGATTTTTGGTGGTTATACAGAATACCACTAACAAACTTGCTGCATCGAAGCTACACAAACAGTAATAATTATGTATTGGTTTATTTTAATGGTACATGTCAGAGGTTACTTGTAAATTGCGACCTGACCTATTGCATCATCACATCACATGCAGTTTACTGCCTCAAAGTTAGGCAAATTGCATCAACCATCACGCATGAAGACATTTTACATTAAAGCTACGCGAGTTGTAATAATTACCTTTTTACATCATACATGCAATGTATCACTTGCTGCATTGGATTGAAAGCAATTTTGTAGTTTTTATATATTGACATCCTTCTCGAAAATGTCTACAATTTCTTACAGGTAAAGTCCTTGATGAAGGTTTGCACTCTGAGGGCTTTTCAAGTTAAATATAAAACAAGTTTTCTTAAGATAATTCTATTCAAATTTTATTTCCATACACAAGGTTACTACATAAAAGTAATCCAGTACGTATTCACAAAAACTAGAGAAATATTTCAAGATTCTAAAAAAATTATATAATAACCAAGCTTAATTTAAACTACACAACAAAACTGAAATATTACTACATATTTTAAATGTAGACTTCATTCGCTTTTTTTTCAGTAACTGAAACCTCTTAAAACAATTCTTTACTTGTTCAGTGTTATTCTCTTTTTGCCAAAAATGCTGTACTAGATAAATTATTCTTTGGAAACTACTTGGAAGTCCTGCAAAAGTCACAAGTAAGCACCCTTTTTTCTTCACATCACAATTAAAAATACCAAAATTTGGAGAAAAAATTATGTAAATCTTTTTAAACAGGCAATTTTGTCATATTCACTCAATTCTGGCAATTCTTTAAAGAATATTTTACAAGTTTCTTTCCATTTTTCCCCTTTTAACATAAGATATAAAAAACCTGTAACTTCCTGCTGATTATTATTTCACACATAATCCCAAACGATATTATTATGCCAAGTATTGTGGCATGCAACTTTCCAAGAAACTAAGTATAAAATCGTTGTGGTGGGCTACCATGTGACTGCAAATTAATATGGAGGTCCACATTCCCCCAAGACCATTTAACAAGTGTGTGGAGACAGCGAGTTTTTAATACGGTAATTAGGAGTATGGCAATCTAAACAAATGGTGTCTATTGGCACTGAAAACTTAAGTCCAAAACAAATGCATTGCATAGGAATACACAGAATATAGCAAAAGACCATTAACAGCTGAACACTACAGGGTAAGAAAAACATATGAGAGCGAGATTTCTTAAAAGGAAGCAAAGTACATATATATATATAGATTGACAAACACAACAGCAACAGATCAATTTAAATGCAGATTAATATAGTACAGTAACACTATATAACTTTTGGCAACAAGGGTTTTATAACATTACAATGCATGGTACTGAGAAAATGATTTCTGTGTGATAACAATGTCATAAGTAGTATCTGCTGTATTAAAGTAACTATGAAGGACCATGCTTGCTTAAAATTGCCTGTGGTAGCAAACTGAAATTTTCATCAATTATTATGTTCAAATATTGAGATTTGTAAACAACTTGGCAGCATCAACTAGGATCAACAAATTGCAGGCAATTCTGTAAACCTCCGTATTATGTCTATAGGATTTTTTTTCATATTGTGGCAGTAGTACGTCTCGGACGCTATTAACAAAAACAAAAAGAAACATACAAAGATATGTACACTGTGCCCCCACCATTTCATAAGATATAAACACAATGATACATGCCATGTCCTTGTAACTACAACTATAATCTATCTTCAACATTCATGCCACTGCATCTAGCACTGCAACAATCCCAACATTTTAAATCCAAGCTCACAGAGATATCTGAAAGGATTAATAAACAACACACTTTTTAGGTAAAATTCCCATTTTTCATGTTAATGTCATAACTCAATCTGTCTGAAGTCCACACAAAACCTTTACAGTGTGTTTGAGACAGTGTTGACAAAGTGTATTCCAACTCCACCTCTTCATATTAGTCCCTCACAGCAAGTTGGGCATTTTCTTGGTTTTCAACCCATCGTACTACTCCTCGATCCACAAGGTCACGGTTTATTAGGATAGGCTGGAAATAATGAAAGGAAAATGAACACCATACAAACTTTGCCTTAAATATCACAATTTTATTTGTGAAAACACAATCCACACCACAAGCAACACTCATAAAACAAATGAGACCAAAATAATAATCAGATACAAAACCCAGTCAAATTATTAGAAAAGGAAATATTGCAGGCAAGAAGCACATTTATTCACATTATTTATTTTACTTTTTTTTTTTTTTTTTTTTTTTGTTCACTGGGAAGATATTAATACAAATTTGCTTAAGAAAACTGGACAAGTGAACTGGCAGCTGACAGAAATGAATATCTACAAGGCAATCTGGCAGATGATCAACTGACATGTGCAATATATATATATATATATATATATATATATATATATATATATATATTTGCAATTTAAAATGAAAATAGTAAATATGGAATGTATGGATAAAAGAACTTCAAGTACACAAATAATTTTCTGTCATTTACACTGCCTGTTAAATGTGAAAATAACATTTGCTACCTGAAACAAAAACATGAACTACCATGGTAACTGATGTTTCAGTTGTCCAGCTATATGCAAACCTTTGCAAAAGAAAATCAATGCAACAGAGACTGCACCAGCAATATAGGCAACTTAGTGAATTCAAACCTTCCAGCACCTCGAGTAAGATAAAATACATTTTTACTCACTTCAGATTGTGGAGGCCATACTGGTTCTCCATTTTGTGCTGTAAACTAAGGAGTAAAGTACAACTATGAGAAAAGGCAAAGAAGGCCATGCAAATTATGGCATGTGGAAAGCAATAATAATAATTATAATTAAAGCCTTTAACTAAATGACAGAAATAACCAAAAACACAGAAAGTACAAAAGACAGTTATACTTTCATGCTAGGGATTTATAGAAGAAAACTATAAGCTTTGTATTGTTAGCCAGCACTTTTAAAGATTAGTATTTTAAAGAAAATTATGAAAAAGGTCCCCCCCCTCCCACCTACCCTAACACCATTAAGAGGAAGCTAAAGAGCATTTCATCAGGAATCAGAATACCAACTTATTTAAGTCAAAATTTTCCAAGGTGCCCAATATTTGAAAATCCATTCGAATTCTTTTTCAAATGATACAAATGAAATAAACAATTCACATTTTGACGTTTTTTTTTAACTTTATGAGCTTACCAATGTTCCTTGTGCACCTTGCGTGTACAATTGCACATATGGTATGCCATCTGCTGCTGCTGAGAGAGTCTGGAGCTGCAACATACGTCCCTGTGACACCTCTTCTAGCACAGCACTAGCTTCCAGGGAGTAACTCTCCTCGCCTTAACAGAAGATAAAACTTCCAATTAGAAATGTGTGAAAAGAATAATTTTCATTATAAATTGCATATCTTTCTCTATCATATCAATCAAAATGAAAAATTACTGTCATCAGTAATATTTTACTTGTACTTTTTAGAGTACTTTATGCAAGCAGGAACAATTTTCTCACAAGTAACTTTCCAATTATCTCTGCCAAGATTACGTTTTTGCCTAAATGGGTTTGTTTATTAACAGACCAACTCAAAAGGTCATGGGCGTATTTTGATAAAATTACAAGGATATGTCAGAAATGGGCTGACTTAGAATCAAATAGATGGTCATCAATTAATTAATCAATTTACTAATAATGAGAATAGAGCTGCCTCAGCACAAGTCGACTAGTTTAACAATAAATTACAAACTAATCCTAATCTTATGCTGCCTTTAACTAATACAACTAAACAAACAGGGTCACCAGTACATACCTTCCAATGGTGTTATATTAGCTAAATATGCTTCACAGGCTTGAAATGGTAAAGTCATGAAGTCACTCCTAAGAACATAAAATGATAAATCAATAACAATCACATTTTGATTGTTTGAAATTCCCATGTTCTGTCCCCTTAGTCGTGTCATTAATTTGTTACATTTGTAGGAAAAAAGAAAAAATGGACCTTCCAGAAATAAGGCAGAGGCATGCTGTATAATGGCTACCTGATCTGCTTCAATGCACACGCCTGTATCCTGGCATATCCTCCATAGTCCACATACTTGATATCACACTCATCGGTCTCATCCTGAACACTGACCACCTGAGCCCTATACCAACCATCCATCATTGGAGCAGCACAGATAACACCAACTGCAAACAAATCAAATGAAAATTTTCAACAATTTTACAAGGGACATCTTGACTATCAAGTATAGAAAAGAAAACATTAACTTTCATGGATCACTATATCACCATATTGGTTTGTGTTGAATTTAAATACAGTTTGATATGTAATTAATGCTTCAACCAGATATTTTTCCTGGATCCTTGACCAGATGACATCACTGTATCACTATATCTGTCAGAAATGTCATGAACAATATGCACCATTTGGAATAGTTTGTTTTTCATAGGCTTCACTCTTACTAAATTTATTTCAAACTTAAGACACCATTCCCATAGATTTTAGATCGATCTATCCCTGTGGGGAGTCTCACTAGATTACTGTCAGCTTAGCCGGCTTAAGCGTCTGTCCCGCCTACTAAAAGCTGTAAGGGGGTAATTAACTATGGTGCGCTCTCGGCTGACTGCAATTTAGCGTGAACCCCCATGGAGTTAGGTCAATCTAAATCTCAATCTCTGGATCGATCTAAATCTCTGGGAATGCACTCTTAGACATACCTTTAGAAATTTTGAATATGTTAAAAAAAAGAATTAGTTTTTTTTCTTATAAGTCTTGAGTGACTTTACCTATGATGCATGTTCCATCCCTTCATCAAAGGGCTTTGATTACAAGACTATCTCAACAACGTTGACAAAGGGTGTAAATGCCATGCCTCCCTGGTTAAAATGTGTTTAGTCTTCAGAAAGTATATACTTAAATGCCTTTGTTACACCAGAATCCTATTTGAAATTTGTTGAAATGTTATATACATCAACAACGTGAAAATGTACAAACCTTCTATAGGCCTAGGTAGTTGAGGAACAATTCCATCATGCTGATAGCACATGATCATGAACTGGTTTAATCTTTCCAAGGAAGGATAAGTGGGGTGGGTAGGTTGCTGGACAAAAATGTGACTGGCATTTACGATACTTGAAACTATGACATCTACCATCACCCCTTCTGGCAGGGTCAACTGAAAACAAACAGAAGATATAAAACTGAAAAAAATTGTGAAATGATGAAGTTGAAAGCCCACCAGTGTATGACATTCAGTTTCTTCAAATTCCTCAAACAAGGTCTATTTATGCACCTTACAAAGTAAATTGATTATATATCAATATTCCCAAGATATGCAAATTATGAGTGTGAGATGTAAAACTTCACGTATCAATGACAATACTGCATTAACAGAGCACCTAACTGCCAAATAAACTGTCATAACTCCACACCCTAGCCATAAGCATGATGCATGAGACTTAATTTTAAAAACAACAATTCATCTGAAAGAAAAACAGCATCAATTAAGTATGTACCTGCATCATTTCTGGTGCTAAGACTGGACTAGCTTCTTGGACATGTGTGGATAACTGCCGCAGATCAACATTTGGAAACTGATTTTTGGGAAATTTTCTCCGAATCAGTTTCAGTGCATAATCTACATTGTCTTTGGTACCTGTAATATAAAGTCATGATGAACTTAAAGATGCATACAAAGTCAATTTTTTGTCACAAAAACCAACAAAATGCCAGCATTTAGTTTCAAGTAGTATAACTAAGAGAATTACCAAAAGACATTGTTTAATTTTACCCGAAAATGATGCTTGAATGGATTTTTCTGCTAGCATTCTATGCTGTGTGTCAATGGGGCAGAAAAGTAGGTCACAAAAGTAGGTTAAATTTACGACCAAAAATTTAAAGAAAGGAGCAGTCTAAAGCTCTTTTATGGCTGATCAAGTGATCTATTCAGTTTATCCCTTGGCATGTCGAATATATTTCAGTCGTAGAAGAAATTAGTAGAAGTGGTTTATGTGTTACTAAGAATCCACGCTCCACCGATGCTTGCTTCATAAGTACCTTTTAATATGCTAAAAAAGCAAAGAAATAGTACAAAACACCAAAATACAAATTAATAGTACTATACATATAAGACTACCATATCAAAATAATAATTCGGCCATATTTACCTTCTATTGCACAAATCTGAAAAGTTTCATTGTAGGACTGACGACTTAAAGATATCTCAGTGTCTGATTTTGTTTTGATTGCAGTTATGGTGCTGCCATGTTTTCCAATCAGGCGACCACAGAGTTCCGAGGGGAATTCAAATTCATAGCGAATTATGTCATGAGGGTCATGCTTTTTATTTTCTCTTGGACTGTTATCTTTTCTGCTATCACCATTCCTCTGAAAATAAAGTGCAACATAAATTCTCCAATCAGTAATACCCTGTCTTCTTTTTATTTAAACAATATTCTGTTTAGGAAATGACCAAATGCTACCTAATAAGTAGTTAAATGTGAAAAATAATATGCAACCTAAGCACCTCTGTGTTAATGTGAGTATTCCCATCTCCATGTCCAGTGACATTATGTTCTGGTGCCTTTTCTTCAACACAGGTTTTGTCTCCAGACGCCAACTGCCCATTGGTCAAATGACCTTCCACTAAGTCACAAGAGTTGCCTACACCTGATGACATCACCCCATTGCTTGTGTGGGAGTCTTTCTCAATTTGATTATTTGCATTCAACCCATTCATGCCACCTCCATTAGCACTGCTGTCAAACTCTTCTTCTCTGATTTGAACTTCAGATGAGGCACCCACACATCCACTTGTGTCTGAATGTTCGCTATGCCCAGATTCATGACTGCTTGCCTCACCATTTACACCAGACATCCCACCATCTACTGTGTCACAGCCCAACTCATTGTGCCTCAGTTTGATGGATTTAGATGGAGACCTTTCCAGGGCACTCTCCATGGTCTGAGAGTGGACTTCTTCATTCACAGGCACTGGAGAGCCACCTTTCGTCAAAACACTTTCAGAAATAGAATTACATGTAGCTACTTCAGGAGTATCAAATTCATTCTCTGGTTCTCCAGACACTGGTAGTGTCGGACTTGACTGACAAACTGCAGACGTTTCCAAGTTACTGTTTGGAGAGAGACTAACTTTCAGAGGCAAGCACACACTGCTGTTTTCTTCCACCATATTACTCTCTTCATGGGCATCAATTTTTGTATCTATCTTCAGATCATTCTCATCTTTTTCTTCCGGACAGACTTTTTTTGGTACAGAAACCTGTCCCACTTCCTCTTTGTCCTTGTTCTCTTCATCTTTATGTTTCTTTCTAGATGTATACCAAAGTAAGCCTACCACTAGCACTGTAGCCATTGCTGGAACTGCTACTGTCACAATACCTTTCAGTTCCATTTTTCACACTGTTAGCATTCACTTGTCAGGAGATGGCGTACTGACCTGAAAAATATTATATTTTTAACATAGGGTTATGTTTTTCTTTTACGAACTATAACCAGTAAAACACCTAACCATTAGTATACTCAAATACACTGTTACGTTTAAACCAAATGGCAACATACAATTAAAATTAAGTGTAACGTTATGGTGGAAATACTGCATTTAGAATTACTGCATCAATGAAAACAAATATGTTGCATGCAGACATTCATTTACTTAGCATGGCGCATCATACTACTAGAACTTACCAATGCTTTTTATAATGACAATTAACAGCAATTCTTATATTTCAAACGTAATATGTGCCCTTCGGGATAACTGTCTTGCTCAAAGGAAATAACCACTTCAGTCGCAAAATATTTTCCCTATTGCACCACCACGTGTTTTCACCACCTCGCTGTAAGAAATCGCGTAATTTCTCGCGAAGTTTGATCATTCGTGGCGAAAGGATTTAACATCCAAACAAAGAAATCAGCTGATTAATATAATTTTTGTTTTGCATCGTTCCGCAATAAGTTATAATTTTATAGATTTTTAACCGATTATCCCGCATATACTACGTTATTTGATCATCTTGTATGAAAGAGTACAAAATAGCAATTCCCCATGGAGAACTACTTTTTGCAGGTGCTGCGGAGTGCTGTGTGAACAATCCTGAACCAAAACAAAACGATCATATAACCAAGTGTGACATAGTAGCAGAAGGCAGTTAATACTACTATTTTTCAATTGAAACGTTGGTTTAAAAATCACTAACAAACAGTATGGAATAATTGTCATAAATACCTGTTCGTGAAGCAGAATGGAAACGAGGACTTTGGTTTAAACGACAACCCCTCAGTTTGGGAGATTTTTGATGTCATTTTGACGTCTGTATTTCACCATAATTTTCCGATGTTGCGATAGAATATTTGGAGGGGCCATCACCGTCCTAAAGTGAAAATGGAGAGCATAGGTGATTTTGAGTACAACAAGCGAGACCTCATCGGCCATGGCGCTTTTGCAGTGGTTTTTAAAGGGCGTCACAAAGTGGTAAGTAAAATACGTCAGAAAATCGATTCTGCACAGTCACTCACTATTCTGCAGCAATGTCAGCCCAGACACGTCCACCCATGAATGCGCTACGAAACATCACGTACAAAAGAATTTTCAATAAACAACATGAAATAAACCTGGCTATTGAAATATATTTGTGTTTCTATGTTATGGCTTGGCAGCTAATTTTATGAACTATGTTTTAATAGTTTGGCAGCTAATAAATATAGGCTCATTAAAACTGTATATCACTTCCATGTACCCAACTTAATAAATTCCAGACACATGACCCAGTTGCCATTAAGAGCATCACCAAGAAGAACCTAGCAAAATCACAGAATCTCCTCAGCAAAGAGATCAAGATATTAAAGGTTAGTTTTTATAACCAGTATTTGTTAACAAAAGGCCTTTAATAGAAATATACTCACAAGAACATTTGTCATATGCATGTATGTATGTATTATTAGACAGCAAGAGGCCATTTTCATTCGTATTTAATATGTGAAATTGTAAAGTTTTTATTGAAAGCAAATACTATTTCTTACTTTTGTATTTTGTAGGAGCTGTCAGATCTGCACCATGAAAATGTAGTGGCCTTATTGGACTGCAAGGTAAAGTTAAAAAATAAATTTTTTTGAAAAATAAAGATATCCATTTGTTTGCACTCCTGTTAATTAATGTTTCTGAAATATACTAGCTGTGCCAGTGCATTAAGTTAACACAGTGTTAATATCAATATCATCAATAGAGTGTTAACACGTGAATTTCATGCTACCTGCAAGCCTGTTATCACCATGGACAATCGCCAGCTTTAATATCCTTCATGCCAACCTATCATGCTTTGTTAAGTAGAACAAAGTTCATAAAGAGGGGGGGGTTGTAAATTATGAAACTCGACAAAGCTTATCAGTCACAACTAAGTTTACACTGAAAAATACAGTTGTTATGTCCTTTGCTTGAATAGTCTCAAAATTATGTTGCACATGACAACTCTTAAATACTCTTGAGAATCATACAGATGCATTGATCAACACTTATTATTAGCATTATTACACTAAGGGACCATTCACATGGAAAGTATTTTCTAAAAATCTATTTTCTATTCGCGTTATCTTGTGATCACGGTCTGTGCCCTGAATATCCCACAGCGAAATTACTGGCAGTGCAGGGAATAACTGGCTCACGCTGCCAGTAATTACGCCGCGGGATATTCAGGGCACAGACCGTGATCACAAGATACCGCGAATAGAAAATAGATTTTTAGAAAATAGACTTTCCATGTGAATGGTCCCAAAGCTTCACCCATTACTTTTGATAGGACTCTTAATAAAGGATAAGAACTAAAGGTGTGATTTTTTCTGTGATTAGCACCTTTGCTAAAATGGGTCATGTATAATTATTGGTCAAGATAGTAATAACTTTTTTCTTCATCCTGTTTTTGTGATATCTTGTGTCCTTCTGGACCAGTTTTAACCCAAAGGGCTTGGCTTGGTTAAAGTATCTGGAAGTTTGCCACACACTTTGCAAATAAAATGTCATGGTTGTTGACTACCTGTATTAATAAGGTCTAAAATTGTGATTTTGTGATGCTTGATCTATTTTTAGCTCAATCACAGTGAGGTGGACTATTTGAGTTGTTGATTGTCCTAAGTACAGTGTCAGATATGAGATAGGAGGATTACAATATATCTGCCTTTTCTAAATATCTCTTATCTTCCACTGAAGTTTTCCTTCTTTCAGTACAAAAGTATATAAGCAGTATCAAAAGCAACATAAATAAAAAGTTCTACTGGCATATTCATACGAAATATTTTGTCACTAGGATTAAAGCTGTGTTTATTCAATTTAGTACTAGTAGCTTTTTATTTCCATGCTTAAAAGAAAGTTTCATTAAAACTTCATTTGTTAAACCTTAGTAATTTTAGAATAACATTGAATGATTATCACATTTATGATGGATGTTGAGCCATAAATTGGCTTCCCACTTTGTAGAAACAGGATATTTTTACGGTGATTTACACTCAAATCCCATAATTGATGACAATCTATTGTGACGTCAGTGAGTGTGATCAACCCACCTTGAGCCAAAGCTGATGAAATACCAGTAAATCTAAGAAGGTTATTGTTATCCTTTGTTAAGAAAATTAAAGCCATTGCAGTGGGATTGCGTAGTTCAGAGAAGTGCGTCATGTCTATTTGGGTGCCCTATTTGTTGGCCAGCTTTTTTTGTTTACATCACGTGATATTTTGCTGAACTTTGCAGCTGATTGGTTGACACCAGATGTGGAATGCATGCAAGTGCAGTGACCTCGTTGGACTATTGTATGCTATTAAGTGTGAGAAAAGGTTAAAAAACTAGTTTGTTGAACCTCAATCGGAATCTAAAAATCTTTTGATGATAAACAGTCCTTGTGTATTTTATGGGAAAATATATATAACCTAAGTGATATTGGATTGAACTGAATTGTGCCAGATCTCTCACCTGACCTATGTGAAAGTTGGATGATTTCCAGGTTGGATCTGCATGGCTAGATAGCGCTCTGCAGTATAGAGTGTGCATGCTGGTGGCATGCTTTTTGCCTGTCATGTGGGTTAATTCAATAAGGATCTCTCCATTCAAACTGATTGATTAAATGTTTGCTTTCAAGTAAATCTACAGTGCTATAGATCAGTATGTTATATGGAGGTCATGCAATAGACATTATCACCTAACAGAATGGGACAAAGAAAGTAACCAGTGTCTGATGAATAATGAAGTACGAATGTCTTTATATGTCTGTGTGTTAATAGTTGAAATTAAAATCTTAGCTGATTTTAAATGTGATATTGAATTTCAAATATATACAAGATTATCAATTAACTGCCTTGTTGTAAGTTTTCTAAAATCAGTTGAATAAAGGAAATTAAATCATACAAATTTATTTGTTTTACAAAGTTTAAAGGTTAAGTCTCACCATATAAAAGCTGCATATACTATATCTATTAAAAGGATAATGTTTCTTAGGTAGTTAAATTTGGTCATCGTTTCTTTCTTTCTTTCTTTTTTTTGTGCATTGTGAAATGCTCTTATATTTTCTAACCAGTGTTTCAATGGGACAGAGATATTGAGATGCAAACTACCTCATTTCCACTTATTATCTTTCAGGAAACCACACATCATGTTTATCTTGTCATGGAGGTGAGTTCTTCTTAGTGGCATTATAGATGTTTTCCAGCAATGTTAAATTGTGGTTGTATCACACTGAATGATGGAAAATTCTATTACTGGAAATTCATGACCTCTAAGAATATATCACTTTCTGGTTTGCCCCATGTTATCATATAGTATGGTGTGGTACAACATTGTACTTCATGGCATGTGAAAAAGATCAATTTCTGTCTGCCTAATTAATATTAAGTAATTACTAGAACTATAAAACCCCGATATAGGAACAAAGGATCCACATTGAAGCACACCTTTTCTCTAGATAAACTGCTTTAGTTCAGATACTTAATTATTGCCTTAAGATGTGAAGATATATTTAGATGTAGGTATATGTGTTTTTCTTTTCAAGTTAACAAGGTTTTTATGGTCCCTGTTCTAAAAATAACAATCCCAGACATAGTCTTACACCATTTGATTAAGTGAAACTGAAGTCATGTTTACACATGTGTTTTACATTGCATTTCTATCACTTTCAGTACTGCAATGGAGGAGATCTGGCAGATTACCTTCAAGGTAGGCATACTGTACAACAAAGGAAGAAATGATGGGCCTTCAGATACTGATAACCTAATTATAGCACAATGTGACAAGCAATGTGTCATATTGCACATAATCTTTTTGTTTCTCTATCTGTTAAAAAGTTCTGTTCAGTCATTTATCACAAGTGGGCTTTCTTCTCACTTCTCTATAAATCATAATCTTGTAATAACGTCCCCTTACTCCAAAAAAAAAAAAAAAAAAAAGAAAAGAAAAGAAAAAAATGAACAAGTAGTTATTCTGTTTTGTTCTGGAAGCAGATAAAATCAGTTGTAGATACCATGTATGATTGGAGTGTTTTTTTATGTACAGACACAGATGTGTCTGTACATATTGCCATCACCTGCGTCTGTCGTCGCCGATGCCGGCGCCGTGCACTTTCAGTGTAAACATGATAAGTGGAAGACAGTTTTACTGTTTGGCTTTATTTATTTTTTTTTTTTCAGCCAAAGGCACTCTTAGTGAGGACACCATATCAGGATTCTTGCGTCAGATTGCAGGTGCTATGAGAGCTCTCAATGGCAAGGGTATTGTCCATAGAGATTTAAAGCCCCAAAATATCCTACTGACACACTCAGGACAGTCTCCAAACCCACAGCCATCTGATCTTCAACTTAAGATAGGTATGTATTTATAGTAATTTGTAGTAGCAGGTCTTATAGAAAGGACAAAATGGTCATTATGCATATTTCATTTCAGTATCATTTGTTAGTTAAGCCCTTGAAAATCATCAAGGACGTAGAAAAAAAAAATTTTTTGCTTAAATCTTATGTTTGGCCCCTTAGAGTTTGAATACTTTGGGCTAAGTATCTGTATGAGATGAAAATGGACAATTTACATTTATTTGAAGAAAGTTAGCACAAATACTCCAGCCCTGTAAACTCATTAAATAATAATAATAAAAAAAGTTAAAAATTGTTTTCTGTTACCACTGAGATAGGGTATTTAAGTTACTAGCAGTGTTTTATTTCTCATTTTCTTATTGATTATAAGCCTTTGTGCAAGCAGAGAAATAAAGGATGTTATTAAATAATTTTAATCTCATCACCAGATTATAATATTAGTCTGCTTAGTCTGCTGGAAGAAAATGTCTTAAACAAGTAATTTTAACACGCAACACATTGAAAAACAAGTTTTGCTTCTAGAACTAACCTCAAACAACCCCAATTTGTCATAGCCTTTACAAAGATTTCAAAAATGATAAAATGATAATTTATGAGCAAGAGGGTACAAAGAGGACACATTTGAATGGTATTTCAAATAGTACACAATGATGGAAGCTCCTGGGATATGTCTCGCACTAAACCACAAACCTTAATGTGGCATGATTCAGTATGTTTTTAGATTGATGGGTAATGAACCTAACTTGATGTTCCTGCTCAATATGTTGAGTTGCTTAGCTTATACAATATCTGAGCTAATATGTAGGTCAGTAGTTTTCCAGGTACCAGTAATCTTCATAGGCACTCAATACAGATATATGTCATTATGTTAAGAGGCCCGTCAGATCTTCCCTCTACCAAGGCCACATATATTTCTTTTTTTCATTATTCACAAATATTGCTCTGGCTTATTCTGTGTTTATTTCTGTACTGCCCAGTGAGAAATCCCAACCAACCACCCCACATACAAAAAACAAAAAGAAAGAAAGAAAAGAAAATGTAATCATCCAGCTGGCCTCTGGTAAAGGACATATATCAGACATAACAAAATTTTTAGGTGTACCTGGTCAGGAAGACCTTGTGTTTATAGGTTTGCACTCTTACATTGTGTTGAACTGAGCTTTTGATATACCATGTTTTTCTAGTGTCTTTATCAATTCTTTCATATAAAATCTTGTTACTCAAAGGAAAACCGGGATTAAAAAACTGGATTTCAAGTTGATGTTGAATCATCCTGCAGTATCTATATGGTACATTCACTTGTGTAGCAGTAATACTCTTATTACCAAGTGGGTTCTATAAGAACACATACCACAGTAGCCAGGCTACAGATAGTGTATTGATTGTCTCAGAAAAGAGAGTTCAGAGCTTATAACAGACTTTGAGCCTGTAAATCAATGAATGGACACTTTGTTCTGCTGTTTGTTTTATGGTAGTATTACTGCTGAAGTAACACATTGATTCATCATCCTTGAATTCATTCTGCATGAGGTGGTATTTAAGGTAAAGTCTAAAAATATATTCAGAAATTTAAGGCATGCTTACTGATAAAAATAATTTTTATATTGTTTTACTGACAACAACGCAGAATACCTTTTAATGCTATAAAATATGTTTTTGTTATGTAATTTATAAATTTGATGCAAGTGTTGGTGTAGTGACTCATCTTCTGCATCACAATTCTGACCTCATAAAGGAAATCAATAAAGTTAGGAATTGTTCAATCACATTAATGTTTCTCATGATTTACAAATACTTCAGAATTTGAAGTGATGTGTGATTATTTTTTTATCAGACAAAATTTGAGCGTGATACAAAATCACATCTGCAAATAATTTTTGCTGCAATGAACAGCTATTTTGATGAAATATACTGATTGATGAAAGCCTTTTAAGATGGACATAATATAGTCTTACAATTTCCTTTCTTTCAGCTGATTTTGGTTTTGCTCGCTTTCTCAATGATGGTGTAATGGCTGCTACTCTTTGTGGATCACCAATGTACATGGTAAGCCTAGTGGAACTGAAGTTTTATATTTAAGATTTAACCTCCTGCAAGTGAAAGTAGTGTTATTACAACTAGTATACCTACTGTATTCAGTATCATGTACCATGATTATTGACAAACTGTCAACTTGAGCTCAAGAATGTGTTTTATTGCAGGCTCCAGAAGTGATCATGTCTGTACAGTATGATGCTAAGGCAGACCTATGGAGTATTGGGACCATTGTATTCCAGTGCCTGACTGGCAAGGCACCCTTCCAGGCACAGACACCACAACAACTGAAAGCTTTCTATGAAAAGAATGCAAACTTGGCCCCAAAGTAAGTTGATGTTAATAAAGAAAAAAGGAAAATTAAAATTGCTTTTGAATTTAGATGTATCATTTAATAGGAAAGATAACAAAGTTGGACACAAATATGGCTGGTAAAGTGCAGACATGATTAAACAATTTTTTTTTGTTATTATAACTTTTTCATGTACCCCTTTGATACATTTACTTGTGCAGATGATATACTATGATAAATATACCAAAAGGGGTAAAGCATGTCAGAAATTTGTGCACATTTGAAGGTCAGCCAATGCAGATTGTTAGGTAGCCATAAAAATGGGTGGTGTTGGCAAAAGTAACCTGCCACAGTTATTAAGGTACTTCTGTGGTTATTGATGCATGAAAGGGCTGCTAAGCTTTGGCAGCATGGAAATCTGCATAGTAATGGCTGACTGACATGCAGCCTTGTTATTCAGGCATAGGATATAAAGATGTATTTAAGTTCTTTGCCATGATATTTACTGATTTTACATTTCATATTTTTATCTTTATACTGTTGGTGTGGCATCAGTGATTTAAGGTACTGTAATTGAATTGAGCACAAATTATATATAACCCTTAGTGGCTGTACATTTCTTATCTAGTTTTTGACATGTATATATTATTTCATCTGCACATATTGCAGTATTCCATCAGGGACATCAAAAGAGCTGAGAGATCTGCTGATGAAATTGTTGAAAAGAAATGCCAAGGACAGAATAGATTTTGGTAGGTTGTTTACATGGTATTTAGGTTAGGTTATTGCTGTTTTTATTACTTTAATATTAAGTTTGATTCGATGTGCATTGTATCAAACACAATTGGCTACATGACACCATGCTGTTTCAGAAAAAAAAAGTTTTTCAGAAGCATATAAAGCAGTTTTCATTTGCTTGTAACGTACATTTGAATGGAAATTGTATCTCTTTTTTACAGATGAATTCTTTAGTCATCCATTTGTATGCCCTGCTAAAGCATGTAAGTATCCATGTAGACTATTATCAACATAGGAGGTCATTATGGTTGCTGAAGCTTGCTGATTTCAAAATCGGATAATAAGTTACAACTTCCTGCTTGCATCAAATGTATCTAAATTTGGTTAAATTACTGAATGTTCTGGGTAGCATTATATTTATCTCAGCTTCTTAATGTCTTGCTGTATTTCCACATTATCAAACATTTTGGAATAGAGATGTTGTGAGAATATTGCAAAGGATTTAGCTAATATTTAGAGACAACTTCCACTTTAAATAAACATTCTGAATTGAGGTGGCGAGAAAAATTATTATGGTATACTATAGCATTCAATGATATAGTACAAAATAATAATTGTCTCTAACACATTCATAATATGTTACACAGATTAAGATCACATTTGCTTCAGAGGACTAAGGTCATTACTCTTAATAAGTATAAAGTATAAATAAATCCAAACAGCATAAATTAATAAATTTGCCAAATAGCTTTGTCTTTAATACTTGAAAAAGGAAGATTTAAAAATTATGAGTGTTACCTAGTTTTGTGTCAGGAATTATATAAATGTTGAATGTATGAAAGTGGTAAACCTTGATAATGTAAAATTTTAGAAAAAGTGTAACATTTCAAGCTTTTAAGTGATTGCCATTATTTCTCTGCAGCATCACCAGTCCCAGTCCCACAGCAGAGAGCTAGGCATCCTTCCGACTCACCAACCCTGAAGACTGTGTCATCTTCCCCTCTCTCAGGGAATGTGCCTTACTCTCCGGTAGTAAGTACACACATGCACGTACACACGCACGTAAAGAAATGCTTGGCGATTTAAGTATTTATAAATACAAGTAGTTTGAGTGAATTACTTTGATGTTATTGTCTCTCTTGTTACATCAAGTAAAAATGTCTTTAAAATAAATATGACAGCTTGTAATGGGATTACAATTTATTTAATGTCTATTGTAGAACACAGATGTGCAGAGGGTCCAGAAACAGGAAGATGTGAGCGAATCACCACAAGAAGGAGCAGACTTTGTTAAGGTGGATTCAAAGTCAGGGAGCCCAGCTGAAGTAAGTGGAATGTTCGTATATCATGAAGAATATGAAGTATTAATAGCCAACCATATTAATCTATAAAGAGTATATTCAAAGAAAGAGCATATGGCCATAATGGGATTAATGTACTATAAAGATTAAAGATGTGTTTAAACAGAAGGATTATGATAATGACAAATGTGACTGTTTATTTCACAACATGTTTTTGTGTTTTGTTAATAGTATTACTCTACTTCAAAGTATTTGAATATGTTATTAATTACAGTGTTTGGCACTGTTGTATTTGTTGTTGTTGTTGTTGTTGTTTTCTCCTTCTTCTTATACGTGGATCCCATGGTATATTTGCAGGACTTTGTCCTTGTCCCTAACAACTTAGGTGGGGAATCAGAAGGCAGTGCTAGTTCTGGTAGAAGTAAAGAATCCCCAAAACATGGAAGAAAAGATAGGTGAGAACATCTAAGGCATAGAGATTGTTTATGAATATTTCATATAACCAAATATTTTTCAGTATTTGTTAAACTTTAGCTTGATATATAAAATGTAATTAACAATTTTGGCACTTTTAAGTTGACCTTGTATTTCTTCAAAAGCAATGATTTGTATGCACACACATGTGATATCAGACTATTATTTGAAAGGAACACAATAAAATCAGACTTGTTATATGTCTGTTACTAGCAGCCAACCATCAGCTCAGAGGGTGGTCAGGGTGGATACAACAACGGAGGCTGCATCCTTCAGGAAAGGCAATGCTGGATCCCCAAGTCCACAAGACCAGACCAGCCCCACTCGGCCCACTTCCCTTCCTGTCATCAAGCAGACCTCTCCTCCCAGTCAGCCCATACCAGTGCCAACCCAAGTTGAAGCATATCAGAGAATTCAGAAGAATTCTCCTTCAAGCCCCAAGGAACCCAGAACCAAGGAGGCTGGTACCCATGTAATGTCACCACAGGTAAGTGGCAAATCAGTTGTGGATGAGAGTTTACGGTGCAAATGTTAGTACACTGTATATTCTTGGACCAGAATAGAACTTAAACATGGGTTTTCATATTAGAAATTTCAAATTTTTTAATTAAAGTGTACTGTGATCACAGTTTTTTTGCAGTTTGTACAAAATGCTGATTCAGTATATTTCAATTTTTTAAACCTAATGTTTATAAAATGTATCTGATGCCACAGTATGAACTCTATTTTATTTGGATCTGCAGAGAGAACTAGCATCGCAGGCAGTTCCGATTCCAAGAATTGCTTCAGATAGAATGGTGTCTGTTGGCTCCTTTCCTGATATTAGATCAGTATCACCGCCATCAGGTTAGTTGGATTTTAAGACTTTTTAAGGGTTTTTTTTTAAGCTTTAGCATACTTTTTTTTTTTGTTTGTTTGTTTGTTTGTTTGACCTTGTTACATCAAAAATGTAATCACACCAAGATGCTTGTAGTTTAACATTATAATATGTTTTTTAGCTGGTCATCTTAATAAGAGTGGCTCTACTTTTCTAGTTCTACATTAAGATAAATTGTACTTTGTTATATATTTTTTAGTCCAATTCCACATTGGAACTCCACCATCAAAGAACATAAGAAGAAACAGCATTGAAGTTTCTCCCGGAAGACCCAACACTGCCACACCTCCAAATGGTTCACCTTTGAGAAAATCAGGCAAGCTCTCATACTAGTGTGAATTGAGTTTATGTTTTATGTTAGAAAAAACTTTCATTGGTGATAAGTATATGCAAAACACAATGATTTTATTCACAGTTTGGTAGTTGATTGGAAATATGTTGACCAACTGTATTGCAGTTATTATGCTGTTCTGCTGTGCATTTTTGTTTTGGTTTTGTTTAGATGCATACAAAGTGAATTTTTGCATTAGAGATATTTTGGTTCTAATATTTTCTTGGTTTCTTTCTCAGTTTGTGTAGTATTTTACTTTGTATGGTGAGGTGGCTGTATTGTGTTGGTTTGCAGGTGCTCAAAGTAACAGTTCACCATTCAGTGGGCCAGCTTCTCTCCCTAAGCCATCTGTAATGAGTGTAGCTCAGAGATTCACTGTCACTAATTATCCTGCAGGGGGGCGTGATGTGGTGGCACTAGCCAGAACTAGAACAGTACCAGAGGGAGTACAGGCCATGACCACTGTGGCAGGGGCAGCTTATGATCCATATGGTGAGCTTTTTTCTTTTGGTAACAACATGTTCTTGTTATAACCAACATTCTCAGTACAATAAATAATTGTTTATATGTGAAGATGGTGGTAAATTGAATACAATTGAAAACCTGCTCACAATAGCTAGAAGTCGAGCTTGATTTGTCCTTGATTTATATCAGTACATCTTTTTCACTGAAAAGTAGCAGCAGATTGGCAGCAAGTTTCAGCCTGACTCCTTCTAAGTATTTAACAGTAAGAAATGCATGGCATCTTCTGTAGCTAAGTAATCAGTAGGTTATTTGTTTACAGCTACTTGGCCAAGACGTTTGGACACTACTGGGTTGGCACCTTCCCAGACAGAACCATCTAATTTGCAGAGAACCACAAGTGGAGGCCATCTAGCACCTACCAGGATTGGGGAGCAGTTGATGAAAGCAGCCTTTGGACAGACCACTAGAGGTAAGAGTTTTTATTACATATGAAGGTGATAAATATAGCATGAAATGTTTTCATATTATATCTTTATATTATGTTACAAAATTAAGACATAAATATGTTTCAGGGTTTCCAAAATATTTTAAAAAAGATCTTTAATGTTTTTTTACAACTTGTTACAGGTTTGTCAAATCAGATCCCATCTGCAAATTCAGTTGTGCCATATAGGGAGAGAAACCAGTCAGAGTCAGGCCAGCGAGAACGGAGGGATAGTTTCCAAAAAAGAGACTCCTTTACAAGGGAGAGACAGGATTCTACAGGAAGAGAGAGGTCTGGGTCATCACCACCAAACTCCCTGCCCTATGCTCAGTCCCCACCTAATATGGAGGGACCCATCCTGTTTGAGGCACCAGAGTTGGCAGAAGAAACTCTTATGGATGTGAGTTTTTTTTCTCTTTTTCTTTTTTTTTCCCAATTTTAGTGTAAGGTTTAAGTCTTTTCACCATTAATATACTATATAAATGTGCTGTGATTAAATCAAACAGTGATGAATGTTATTTGGTAAATTTCATATTAATGAATGATGAGATACTGAAAATTGTAATTCCAGAAGATATGAGGTTTTAAATTGTGCACACGTTAGAGTTGTGGGGTTATTAATTCAAGCAACTCTTGTAAACTATTTTCAGAGTGAGCATAATGAAACTGTTGCTAAGCTGACATTTGTATTGGCTCTGGTGGAGACCATTATTGAGCTGGCTCAGAAGAGAAGCACACCACTGACTCAGTCTATTAGCCCACAGGGAAGGAGAGATGGAGGCTCTGAGCAGGTCAAGTTTCTCAGTGAAAGTCAAAGGTACACATCAATATATATTTCACTTAAATAAAAAGTGTCGACTTTTATAGAAAATTCTGCATAGAATAGACTGTTGGCTGTGTTTTGATTTTTAAATCATTTCTGTTTTCTTTTAGTAGTTCATAAAACATTGCTTAACTTATGACAATTTCATCTACATCTGTTGGTCTTAACAAGTGTCAGTTTTTAGCATGAATGTTAGGCATCACAAACAGCCAGATGTCATTTTCCCCATTCACTGACCAAGTCTTACAGTTTTAAATGCATTATTAGAATGTTAAGAACTTGAACTATCAGTGAATGAAAGATGCTAGAAATATATGATATAGATGTGAGAAGCATTTGCTTAATGTATGTGTTCACATTGGCTCACTTGATTAAGGTTACTTACATTGTACAAATTCATTGTTCAAATGTCGGTATTTATTAGGCGCATGGAACAACTTGTGCTACATGTGAAGGCATTGCAACTCCTGTCTGCTTCTCTTCAACTTGCTAAAGAGGAAATCAAGGCTGGGAAGCTCATGCCCTCAAACACAGTGAAAAACAGTAAGTTTTTCTTTTCAAAATGCACATGAAGAACATTAACTTGGTGAAGTATTGGGTATCGTGTATTGAATTAGATTATATTGACACAGGTTTTTGTTAGAAAAACTGTATGTTTAAAAATTCTCATTTAAGTTCATATTTGGTTTAATTAAAATTTGACTTGAAAAGCTTACTGTGAAAAAACTAATGAAAGGTTTTTGTGGTTTTTAGTCCTTAAGGAAATGAACAACCATTACCATAGGTGCATGGGAATTTCCAAGCAGTTAAAAAGCTGTAATATCAATGATAATGAGTTAAAATCCTTCTCTACTACTGCAGACAAGCTCATCTACAATTATGCAATAGAAATGGTAAGCAATTGTTTCTTTTAGTAGTTGGAAAATTCGATTTGATATTTAAATTTAAAATTAATTACTCGAGGATGTATTTTACTTTATCAAAATTAATGCCTATTACATCAGTTTTGCTGTTGATGAAAGAGACCTGAAACTGTTTTTCTTCACTTGGGGAAATAATGTTGGAAATAATATTCATTTCAGTGTCAGACTGCAGCTCTGGATGAACTGTTTGGAAACCCACAAGAGGTAAAAAATAACTACTTAACAGCTTTGGTTTTGTTCAAGAAAATGCCATTTTTTAAATATATGTTAAATCAGAATAAAACATATCTGTATGACAACAGAAATACTTGAGAGCATCACTCAGGTGTCGCTAAAACTGTAGATATAGCTTGGTCTGACTACAATTTTGTAGTACAACTTTATACTTGATTTGCTTTAAAATGTAGCAATTTGTTTTTATTGCAGTGTTTCAGGATGTACAAGAATGCTCAGATCTTGCTACATGCCTTGGCACATCAGGCACAACACAACAAAGACAAAGACATGCTGAATAAATGTAAGTTAGAATCATAGACGGCAAAAAAAAAAAAAAAAATGCACATCAATTTTTTCAGTGTAATGTTTATATGGAATTCATAGATAGAAATTTTATTTAAGTCATAGGAAAATATTCTCAGACCTAAAAACGTGCTTATTTATCTTTTAAACAACAAGAAATGACATACATACACATACAGTTTGTCTGTTTTGCAGATAAAGAGGCTGTAGAGAAGAGACTTTTTAGTTTGCAAAGTCAAGGATTAAACTACTTCCAGTATGAGAACTAATAGTTGCCAAAAATTCACATCATGGGTATGGAAAGATGGTTACAAAATGGAAATCATTTTGAGAAACCATTGGGTTAGTTGAAACAACACCACGCCATGCACTGGACATGCCCATGCGAAGAAGTGATGTTTTTCGAAGTTGGGCATAATGTGCTATCAGATATTGTTGGTGGGTTTCAGTGTATTTTAACTGGTAACTAGTAACTAGTTTGAGATATCTTGTTACAGTAGCTGCTGATAGATATATTGTAGTACACAAGTAATATGTACCTTGTTGCATTTACAAGTGAGATATATCTTAATAACATTAGTAGTTTATTTTTCTTGTTACTTGAATGATGCCGAGTTAAATAATCTTGTATAAGACAATGATTCAGTACATCACATTGTCACACAAACAACTAATGTACATGGTGCAAGACCTAGATATCATGGTGTTGTAGTAACTAGTGATCAATATCATTAGAAAATATCTTGATAAAAGTGTTATCAGGTTACTATTTAAGATTACAGTATTGTATATGAAGTGCTGGATATTGAAGTGACTGTGGGAAGAACTTGGCATTGACTTAGTTCTGCAGTGTATAATAAGAGTTTTAACTACAGACTACCTGCATTTCTTACTGGAGAGAACAATGTGGTCCTCTTACTGGTGAAATGGAAGAGATGGTCTTGCTATTTAAGTACTGTGAAGCTTTACCAGCCCTTGGCAGGCTCCATGAGAAAGATTGATTTAAGGCAATTAATGTGGTGATGAGACATTGTGCAGGTGTCTTGCAAATGATATTCTTTTTCACATCAGGCAGATGCTACTTTGTAAAGGTATCATATATGGCAATGATAATTTTAAGATCTCCATATTTTGGTGCAAGGTTCATTAATTTATCTTTCATAAGTAATCATTTAAGATTCAGTCTCATTGAAATCAATTATTTATTGGAATATACATTTTGCCATTGCTTTTGAGTGTGGAGAGATTGTAACCTTTGTAGATGAAACAAAGTTTGATAAATTATTTGAGGTGGAGAGTTCAACCTGATTTGGTTTTATGTAGGTTTCTTATTCAATCCAAGATTGTACCACCTCTACTGTAGTTGCTGTTTGAATGTAAGTTAATTGGGTGAGTGTGTTTGTTTTGCATAATGTTGTAATGTGTATCGTTGCATTTAGTGTGTGTGTTCATTTTTGATTGGTGTAAGTGGATTTTGTATTGGTGCTGACTGGTTCGTCTTTAAACTTTTCACCAGCGTAACCATTTGTTTTGAAATCTCAGGCACAATGCATGGCTTGCACTTGATTTTATATTTAAGAATTATATGATTACATTAAGACATTGTAATAATATACATGATAGTCATTGCTTCACATTACGCTTGTAATGAATTTTTTTGCCTTCCTTGTATATATGGATAATATAATATAATACTCATTTATCCTAAAATGTAAATATAATTGTATAATTTGTATCACTATCAAAAGAAATAGCAAAAATTAAGCTGCGTGTACATCTTGTAAAAATATTTATTACAAATAAAAAGAGAAGCCCAATGTTTGTGTGTTAAATGGATTTATCTATTTATCTATGAAATTCTGCAAGAAAAAACGATGAGTAAATAATCTTTTTTATACAGGGCGATTTTAACATCAAAGAAAAATTTTCTTTCGATAAATACTGTTTAACTTACGTATGCCTTAAACTCGATGAGTGGTGCAAAAGGCATCACTTAAAATTGCAAATGGAGACTTGAGATGAAGATGACCACGTGAAAAAGGAAAATATCTGAATACCACGCCCACTTGAATAAGATTAGATAACATCGAGCACCAGCGAAAAGCTGTCGACAGAGCGACCAAAATGCATTCCATGGAGTATCATGCAACTCTTCGCCCCTATTGATCTTGTTCAAATGAAGGTTATAGAAAAGCAGGAACTCCATCTCAAAGCCAATATCTACGAACTACTTCCATTTCTTAAAAAATGGAATTCCAGCCTGCAATCCAAAGTTTGATGTCTTTATGATTCGTCCGTTTTAAATTAAGGTATTATCGGTTCCACAGTCAAATCGATCATACATTGGCTCAGGCAATGGCAATATCTTCACGCTTATGAGATCTAAGGAACTCGTAACAGAAATCCAGCGTGAGTTCAAGGTTTTCTTCCCTCTCATTCTCGTTGTTCCCAGGAAAGGCATACGTTTCTGGGAGCATGATGCATTTCTGTAGAGTCGTGAGCATGGCGCAATCAAGCAAGATGTTACTCATGTCTTCGTCACTCATTGGAGTAAAGTTTTGAATGGCCAACACTTTCATTTGTCCGTGAAGTCGCGCTTTTTTCACAATCCTCTGAAGTGCGCCGACACTCAACGAGCAGTAGGACACTGCAAAACATGTCAACAGTTTCATCTTCTGCACCAGCATTGTTGACACGTGCTCCACAAAAGTCAAGTTGTTGTTACTGAGATTCAGTTCTCGTAAATACACAACTGGTTTCCAATGCAATAGAAAGTGAACATCGTCTTCGATCAATCTACAGTCTCTGAGATTCAAATATTCAAACTTTTGTGACAGTCCTTGTAAGAGCGGTTTGACACTCAGTTTGAGATTACAGTACGCAAAGTTGAGGCGTTTCAAAGTTCTCATTTTCTGTAGAGTTTTGTTGATCTTCTCTGCCGCCTGTGGTACAACTGAGGTGTCGACAGTACTAGGTATGCTGAGTGCTGTGACGTGTTTCAACTGCTCTAAACCCGCCAGAAACTCTCTCAGTTTCCTACCATCCTTGGCGATGCATGGACTGGAGATTTCCAAATGAGTGAGTAGCTATCAATTAAACACAAAAATTTTTTGAGATGAAATATGATTTCAGTGAGCGCTTCAGATCAGCGGACTAACAGATCCGCGGATCAAATATGGCCTACGCACTTGAATGTTTGTTACGGGGAATCTATTCAGTGTCTAATCGGTTATAAGCGACAAGCTTTTTAGAGGGTCGCCATATTTGATCCGCGGATCTGTTAATCTGCTGTTCTGAGTGTGCTAATTGTCGCAGAAGTAGAGGTGGTAAAAAAGTAAATCGTTTGGTCCAGAAACGTACATGTAATGTAAGTTTAAAACGTTTTGTTTCTTTAGAAACGATTTACTTTTTTACACCAGAACACGTGCTATTGGTCGATGAAAAAAGCATAAGATAAAATGATTTGCATGTCTCCTGATAAATACTTATAAAAAAACTTCTCTTCTAGAAAAAAAAAGTTCTCTCGCGTCATAATGAACCTAAGACAACACACCTTAGTAACACATCTTAAACTTGTGTATTCCAAGCAACTACAAATATTGAAAAACAAACATTTGCAAGATCTTCCAACCCTAATCCTTTTTCATAAACATAAGAGACACGGCAACAAAACTGTCAAATGTATAAACATTGAGCAGGATTTGATGTATTTAATAGTTTTCCACGTGTCGCTATGGCACCGAAAGTGCACGGTGACGACGGCGACGATGATGACGGCGACGACAGACGCAGGTGACAGCTATATGCACATGCACATCTGTGTCTGTACATTAAAAATAATTAGGATTAAATAACCTTGCGAATATTTATTTACTAATTACTTATTGTAGTTGCTTGGAATCCATCATACAGTTTAGCTGAATCCATAAAATAAAAAAGATTTACTTACGGACAATTCCAACACATTGGCAAGTCTTTTGGTTGATGTCCCAACTTCAGGTATTTCCTTTATCCACAGTTTGTTACATACAAACCTAAAAGGTGTATGCCACTGGAGACACAAACCGAAAGCAACATCATCAAGGGTCATCTTTAAATCCAACAGAATGGTGAGGGGGGCTGAAAAATTGCGATTGCAGTGCGTTTAGGACAAACAATGTGGTCTCCATCAAAGGTCACCTTCTTAATGACATCATTTTTGCGCAAAAATTCTATGCAAAAATTCACACAGTACGGACATGTACACAGAATTAGCCAGAGAAATATATGTAAATGTTTAATAAAAATTATACGGTAAAGGAATATACAATGCACATTGGACCTTTACATAGCAGAAAATTCATTTCCAGAATGCCAGCAATTTTCTTATCAATCACAAAGTAGACCTACATTGTAGCCAAAACCATTGAGAAGATCACGAGCTATAAACCCATTTCTGAAGTTCGAAGTTTTCAATCTTTACCGTCACTGGTGAAATTTCCATTACGAGAGCGAGTCAATGTGAGAAACCTAGTACTCGAAAAAAAAAAAACGGTTTTATTGTTCGTAATTTGTTAACGGTTTTGGATATGGTGTACCTTGGTGATGAAATGAAAGATGTTGAAATTTCCAGGAAAAATTCATTGTGCGCCTTACAACTTCTAAGACCGACGTGCAAGAACACACTGTTATCGGAAAAGCAAATAACAACATGTCCGTAATACCATTACCGCTCCGGTACCAATCTCCTAAAGGGCACTTCTGACACTCACATTCTGTGTAGTACATACCCATTTTAGTGCCATGTTTAAACTCGCTATCAAACTGGTGATATATTACGGATATTCGGTTCAGATACCTCTGAATTTTGTCCTTCGCGATTTCTGAAACAAAAAGCAGCAATATCATTTGTTACAGGCCAACAAATAAACGTCATTCTAGGAAGCACTGGCGAATCCAAATGATTCCAGTTTAAAACTAGAAAACACAAACATAAGGCTTTGGAAAGAAAAAAATGAAATCTTACATTTATGAAACATGTAGCTGAGTTAAAATGTAGAAATAACATTGCAATCTCAACCTTAGCAATACCGTAAAATGTTCAGAAACATCTTATCATTGCTAACATCCACCAAACATTATTACCATTGTTACCTTTTGATTTCACATCATCACACTCCTTCGTCCTTGAGACAGGTAATGACATTAGAACTCACCATAGGTAGGATACATATAGTCGTATAGCATGTTAACAGTTCTATCTTCAGGCTCCATCCACAATACTGGAAGTCTTGACAACTCTCTGCAAAGTTTACGATCTAAAAAGACAAAGTAAAAAAACTCATTTCTTAGTCATAAATGAATGGCAACAGCAACGGAAAGCCACATAATGAATTAGTCATTTGAAATATAATAATGCTACAATACATAACTTCACATTTGCCTAAAGTTACACGTACGCGTAAATATTCCTGGACATTGTAAGGTGATAGGATTTGTTACATTGCTAAAACAAACATATACATAAATAAACAGTGAATTAAAGTAAGACGAAATATCAGCAAAATACAAAACAGATTAATGAAAATATTAATGTTTCGATTTCTCATTTCATCGCATACCCTTTTCAAAACCAGTGAAATCAATGACTTGCATCATTGCTTGGGGCTGTCTATTCAACAGGCCAAGCATGATGCAGTCCAGTAGGTTAGTGCCTTCGTTGCCGTCAATTGGTGTGGTCAAATAATCGTGCTCAATTTGATCTTCTAACGGCACGACGTCATACAGTTTAAGTACTGACTGAGGCCAAGTGGCGATGAGATATTCAATCGCATGAAGTTCACGTTGATAGATGGCCTCTGAGAGGAGTCGAGGGTAAAGATCCAAGGGTAAATACGGGTCCTGCATCTGCCGCAAAATGTCGAGGTTACAAACAATGTCATAGATGCAGACATCGGAGAGAGACCTGAAATTGTGTTAGCAATCAATTATCAAACGTGTATAAGACAAAGACTTCTTGAAATAATATTCGCGAAGGAGGAAACAAGGTTGAAAGGGGTCAAATTCTTACTGAATATTTTTTTTACATTTGAATCTTGTGTTTCCTCTTTTCTTTGACGTGACATCTTATGTCGTTTTATGTTAAAAGGGGTAGTAAATTCGTCTTTTGAAAGCGACAACTATATTTCTTATATATTGGTTATATTTAATCGTATTCGTTTTGTCACCTCAGTGGCCTGTTTTCCATGTAACAAGTCTTTTGGTCTACATTATACGCTCAAGAGTTGTATCCATTTTAAAAGGCTTTAATGGCATTCACATACAATCTATATATCACTTTATCTTTATTTATATATCTATCACCCCATTCTCATAGATTAGATCGACCTACATTGGATCGACCCAACTCCCTGGGGGTTCACGCTAAATAGCTGTCAGCCGGGCGGACACGAAAGTTAATTACCCCTTAAAGCTTGTAGTAGGCGGGGACGGACACTTAAGGGGGATTATCTGACAGTAATCTAGTGAGACTCCCCGCGGTGATAGATCGATCTAAAAGTTGTGAGAACAGAGCCTATATATCTTTATTTGTTATACTACATAATGTACATTTACATTCAAGAGGCTTGAAAAATACTTATTTAGGCACATTGTTTTTAAGTAAGCAAAATCATACCGTGGTGATTTGATGTATCTTCCTTCTCCATCCTTCAGACAGTGCATAACACCGAGATTATCTCTGTACAGTCGATATTTTAAGTGATTGCTGGTCATCCAAAGCGGGTGGCGAAATAAATGAGGGTCATAGTTGAAGTTCCAGACCTCATAGTCTATTACATCCATGGCACTTGTCACCGACATTCTGACCTCGTTATGCAAGAAAATGTCAATTTTGCGCACTTATTGTGTTAAGAACGCTCTGAAAAGAGCGTTACAATGTTTCAGAAAACCCGTCTCATCAATCTCATTGCCTGGTTTTTGCTAACTGCTTATGTTGTCCGAATCTACAATTCATTCTGAAAAAGAGCAAGACTCATGAGTAATGGATTAGTTGATCTATTCTACAGATTACTCATGATTACTGAGGCGGGATTCATCCACCATGCAAAATGAAAAGAAAAGATTGATCTGTCTGAAATGAACATAAAATGTTTGGATAGTGCGCAACCTGTCGATCAGAAAATGATTGACGTCATCTAGAAACAAAAATATGTGATGGAGCCGTTTGACCTTTACTTCACGTTATTTGTATAAACCCAGGAAACGTAGCAATAACACAGACGCGTTATAATCCTCATTTTCAGATTCATTGACATTATATCTAGTAACCATTATCACCAAGTCCGATTTCCGCTTACATGAGACAATAATCGGCTGAATTATGTTGAATTTCAGTACGTCGACTGAACCTTTCGAATTTCTTCTGACGAAAAAAGTGAATGTCGTATTTTAACTATTCATTATCGTATTAGTTCATCAACACATTCAATCTTACGTATTCTCTTCGTCGGTCGGTGTTTGTCCAGATACTCAGTCAGGTATCATTACCTATAAAGGTAAGTAGTATCGAGGTTGTAGTCATTTCGGGTTACTGACTGAGATGATGATAACTTTCACATTTGAAGATCGCAATTCGCTATTTACTTAAAACCATAGAACTTCAAATGTGCATCTGTGTAGGTTTAAATTCAAAAACACAGATTCTTAAACAAGATTTAGTATGGAAAACCACACCTACCTCCGACTTGTGATATCCAAAGAGCCTGTTCAGCTTTTTTAGTTATAAAAGTCAGATTCACCCTATCAGAACATGAGATGTCTGTTTTACCTTCTAGACAGCCACTAGCTGGTACATTTGACGTCTGATCTTGACGCAAGGAGAACTAGAAATGCAACACACTGTGTTTGTAAACTGTTTGGGCTCAGCCAAAAATAACACTGCGTGATTGACCTGGTGGCTGCCAGATACAAAACAGGTCTGAATATATAAACTGCAGTTCCCAGAATCTAGACCATAAAATACATTTTGCATAAGTGATAGAGAATGGCATTTGTCTACATCAACACTGTTGCGTTTATATTATTTTTTCATACTAGCCACCTTTCAGTCCATGTGTATTTGACCGTTCTGGTTTCATATGTATATGAGTATTATCAGCAGAAAAGACCTGTACAGAACGTTGAGATTGGAACCATCTGTTCTTACACGCAGCTCTGCTACGTCAGATTCTGTAGTGCTGAACTCTCATCCTGCTTTACAGCAACTGTCCTGGCTGCTGCACAATTTGTATACATTGTATAATCCTTATACAAACAAAGAGCCGTTTTTATGATAGCTTCGGAACATCTGAAATAACAAAATTTAACGTAATGCCAATCCAATGCAAGAAAATAAGGAGTTATTGAAGAAAAAGTGATAAACCACAAACAAATATGAATTAAACTGAAGTTTTATTATTTGTTTATACTGTTAATATTATTTATTATCACAAATTTTAGTATACGTGTAATACAAGGTGCACTACAACTACACGTCTTGAAAGACGGAAGATTCTTATTTTCTTTCTTTCTTTTTTTTTTTTTTGAAAAGTGTGAGATTATTTATTTTCATTCATTCATTTATCTTTTTAAACATGACAGTTTCTGGGTTTTTTTTAATAATAATATTCTTACTTCTATCTTCTGTCTACTTGAATCATATCTGTCCTCTACATGTAGTCTAATCGAACGCTTCTGGGCGGCTTTTTAAAAGACCCTTCAACTTGGCAGATTTTGTCTGCTTTGTAGGCGCGTTCTCAGATTCTGACGGGTGCCGAATCTTCTGGTTAAGATTAAACATACAGCAGCAAATTATATATCATGTTATTTTATAAGAGTAGTCATAATTCACGATATATTATTATTGTTTAATAGTATACTTAATTTTTACTGTACATTTTCATCAACCAATGTAGATGTCGGCTGTAAATATCTGGATGTATAAACTACAGTACAATGAATAAAGTATAACATTTATTAGCACTGTTATGGCAAGGATATGATTCATCTCTCTTTATCTCATCGTCGTCATGTAGGATCGTCGTGTCGTGGCTAAATAGTTCGACAAATTTATTCGTCCAAGGCCAGGACAGATGTACATAAAGCCTGTCTGAACGATGATAAATTTCTCTTAAGGAAGTAATCGAGTAATTACGCTTTTGTTGCCCGTCTGTTTCCAAAACGAAGCCGGATGACATTTTGCAAATGAAAACAAATACATCCCTCTTACTGACACCAAGGAGTACCTCCTTGATTGAACGTAATCAGCTTCGGTAATTTCTAATATTTACATCTTGTCTAAGTGCAAAAATTTGTTAAAGAGACGGTTGCTGGATTTAAAAAGTACCGCACGCGTACTAAGTACAAAGCAAGAAGAGCTACCGACAGTCGCCATAACAAACCTTACCGGACAGAGATATTTACGGTCCCATGTGAATATTCTTATCATAAAAATTAAATGTGATTTATTTTCCATGGTATTTTGAATTTGTCAAGCATTTCATTAGCTTACAGGGCATTTAACTGTACAGTTTGCAACCAAAAATGTTAGTGCGCCAAGTCACATGACCCTGTGGTCACTCTAGTTAGGTGAACAGTAATCAGTCACGTGGTTTTGGGTATGCATGATATAGAAATCTCGAGAGAATTTAGTAGACAAGTAGCAAGCATACCGGTTGGTCACCTGTGTTTGGAACCGTAGATAGCATATAATGTGAGTAATTGTAAAATGTATTTTTTTTTCCTTTAACGCATATACTGTAGTTTGTTTCTATTAGTTTCTTAGTTTCTTATTATCGCATACTTACGTATTTTTTTTTCATTTCTTTTAGATTTGTACAAAGAGTCCAACGTACACAAAGGACAAACGTGCCACGGTGTCTATTGTGCTAACGAAAAATGTTACAAATTGTGTTATCTACGGAGCTTTGTTAGTATCATATTAACTTTTTTTATTTTCATTTAAGTTTTATTATATGGAATTTTCACCGCGGTGAAAATTATTTCTACCGCGGTGAAAATTATTTTCACCGCAGTGAAAATAAATTTACACCGCGGTGGGAATTAATTTTCACCGCGGTGGAAAATAATTTTCACCGCGGTGGAAAATAATTTTCACCGCGGTGGTAATTCCTGGCCATCTCGGCCCGGGTGATGCATACATGTAGGTTATACTACGGAGCTTTGTTAGTATCATATTAACTTTTTTCTATTTTCATTTAAGTTTTATTTTATGGAATTTTCACCGCGGTGGAAATTATTTCTACCGCAGTGAAAATAATTTTCACCACGGTGAAAATAATTTACAACGCGGTGGGAATTAATTTTCACCACGGTGGAAAATAATTTTCACCGCGGTGGTAATTCCTGGCCATCTCGGCCCGGGTGATGAATAGGTAATGAGAACCTTACATTTGCCAGATTCCGTCACGGTGCATGCTATTGTTACATACACACAAGGTTGGTGGATCTGTTCGTGGGGCCACTGCCGTGAACTTCAGTTTCCCATCTATATTTACCACCTCCATAATTAAAGTCCCGCTTGCAGTTTTATGCAAAGGGTATCCCATTGTTATTACTAAATACTTAAAGTTATTTTTGGACAATGTATTTTTAAATATTTTTGTGATGTGTTTCTTAGATCTTATCTTAATAGATATAATCTCGGTTTCTCGGAAAGGTTTCTTTCTACCAATATTCCCAATAATACGCAAATTATTATTTAGGGAAAAGCCACGTACAACATTGCAGCATTTCGGTGATTTTTAATCTATTCGAATACTGCCCGCTTCCTCCAGATTCCTGGGATGATAGGCACATAGACCGGTTAAACCGCGTGCATGTGCATGTGCTTGTCTTAATCAACGTCCTATCCAGACATCTGGTAAATGTTGGATTCATATAACCTACATGTATGCATTACCCGGGCCAAGATGGCCAGGAATTACCACCGCGGTGAAAATTATTTTCCACCGCGGTGAAAATTAATTCCCACCGCGGTGTAAATTATTTTTCACCGCGGTAGAAATAATTTTCACCGCGGTGAAAATTCCATAACATAAAACTTAAATGAAAATAAAAAAAGTTAATATGATACTAACAAAGCTCCGTATTATACGAATCCAAAATTTACCAGATGTCTGGGAAGGAAGTTGATAAAGACACTCACATGCACATGCACGCGGTTTAACCAGTCTATGTGCCAATCATCCCAGGAATGTGGAGGAAGCGGGCAGTATTCGCATAGATTAAAAATCACCGAAATGCTGCAATGTTGTACGTGGCTTTTCCCTAAATAATAATTTGCGTATTATTGGGAATATTGGTAGAAAGAAACCTTTCCGAGAAACCGAGATTACATCTTTTAAGATAAGATGTATGGGCAAACACATCACAAAAATATTTAAAAATACATTGTCCAAAAATAACGTTAAGTATTTAGTAATAACAATATGGGATTCCCTTTGCATAAAACTGCAAGCGGGACTTTAATTATATAGGTGGTAAATATAGATGGGAAACTTAAGTTCACNAAGCCCTGCACTAAGATTTTTCCATCCCTGACTGCACTGGATTTTGCATTTTTTGCCAAACCTTCACATTATCATAACATCAATCAGGAGACCGTGGACATCTTTACGGGCCGATTGTTTATTTGATTCTCAGATAAGCACGCTTTACGCTAACGTATTACTGTCGACATGGGTGGTTCTTCGAGGGTTCAGTGGGGGTAGTGATCACGGTTCAAGGGTAAATAAAATCATCAACTCACAAAGCACCGTAAATTAACCTTATTCAGATCAAAAATCCTGAAAATGAACTATCACCGGGTATAATGACTTCGTTCGCGAAGGGCCAAGAATAAAAAGCCGCATTCATGAGTCGTGCATCTCGGGGAAATAAAAAGTCGGACAGAAAAGTGGCTTTCACTGGTACAAAAATACCCATGGAGACCCTCTTCTTCGACTTATTCAGAGACATCTGATAGTACTGGATGACTCATTTCGGAGTTAGGACGCTTGTGGTTTTTTATCAGTTATCAGCGGTTTTAATTAAGTGGTTGAACAAAACAAACTGTTTGACCAACTATTCTGTATCCAGTTAAACAATTTTGTTTTTTGTTTTGTTTTTTTTTTTTTTTGGAGTTACTAGATTTTATCTTCAGTCAGATCGTTTCATAATATTTAATAGTGCAGGCGTCCGAAGCCCATGCTTCTCCATATCTAATAGCGAAGCTAAATATTGTCAAAATTTTCCCCAAAGATACGTGAAGGTGAATAAAAATGCCACACAATCAACATGGCACGGACATCAAAATAGACAGATACAATGACCCTAAGCAAGATGGACGAGGAAACAATTAATTACAAATCTACAGAGCTTTGTTAGTATCATAGTAACTTTTTTCTATTTTCATAGTTCGCGGTAGAAATAATTTTCACCGCGGTGAAAATTCCATAAAATAAAACTTAAATGAAAATAGAAAAAAGTTAATATGATACTAACAGAGCGCAGTTCAAATCCCCTTAAACAGTCTGAGCAAAAAAGATAAATAAATATACAGAATTGACAGCTAAGCTTGTAGGACTGATTCACAGGACTATTATTCGGATCAAGTCAAAAAAACTTGATCGGTTCAGTTTTAATGAAGTTATGCCCTTCTTTTTGTGTACAAGTGGTTTTTCCTCAGATTCAACTGTCTAAGAGATTATTCCCAGTGACTATCGTACTAATTTGCTTCGAACTACCTCCGAGGGGATTCTCGCTTAATTGCAATTAACTTGGGAAGTTTAGATGTCTGTCACGCCTGCTGAGGGTGTTAGAGGGTAATTAACTATCGTTTAGCAGCTTTAGTGGGCGTCCCAGACGTCTAAGCTGCTTGGGCTGAAAACAATTTAGCGAGGGACCCCGTGGAGATGGACCGATCCTGTTAGATCGATCTAGGGATGGGAAACCAGTCTAACACCCCATTTCCATAGATTTTTAGATCGATCTATCCTGTGGGGAGTCTCACTAGATTACTGTCAGCTTGGCCGGCTTAAGCGTCTGTCCCGCCTACTAAAAGCTGTAAGGGGTTAATTAACTATGGTGCCCGCTCGGATGACTGCAATTTAGCGTGAACCCCCAGGAAGTTAGGTCGATCTAAATCTTAATCTTTAGATCGATCTAAATCTCTGGGAAAGCACCCTAAGAGCTTTTAGTAGGCGGGACAGACGCTTAAGCCGGCTAAGCTGACAGTAATCTAGTGAGACTCCCTAAAGGGATAGATCGATCTAAAATCTGTGGGAATGGGGTCTAAGGCTCCGAAAATAGATTTTTAGATTTTTAGAAAATAGATTTTCCATGTGAACTAAGATAATGGAAAAGCGCCAGTTTAATACACCACATTACAATAATGCAGCCTCCACCAATCAATAACACATTTCTCCAAAACATGACATTTTTTATTCCACCATATATACTCAAAATTTGAAAACTCATTTCCTACTAGTAATCGTTTGCGGATCCAGGATTCTGATAGTATAGGGGGTAGGGGGTCACAAAGCAAATATACCATAATATGTAGGGCACGGGAATGGAAAATTGATTGGTTTTGGAAGAGATGAATCATAGCTAAACAGATGGCTAGCAGCATCAACTTACAACATAAAAAACGTGAAGGGGTTAGTATGACTGTTTAGGGGGTAACAAAATGAAGCCACTGAGAGATTGGACTTCAGCATAAAATACAAATCTAACATATTTCTCTTGACTAATATTAATATCATATTAAACAATTGATGCTATCTCAACTGCCCTTCATGGCAGCGATCTATGGTATTGACGCATTTCCATTTTGGCACCACTTGAGATCGGTTTACATTTAAGTTACAGGCACTTCGAATGAATTCCTTACTAATATGGCTGCTATTGCTGCCAAGCTAAAGCTAGTGCTACTAGAATCCATAGCTGCCACGTGATGATGTGAGATGCTCCTAAGCTTACGGGTCCAGCGTCTAAAATTGAGAGAAAAATATTCTGCATTATGACTGCCAATGTTTTGCAGGGGCGGATCGCGATGTATTTTCTGTCAGTCTTCCGAATTATCTTTGTTGATCCATCCCCTATTTTTTACCGTCTTCTGACAGAAAAAATAAGATACGCGTCAATATAAACTTGAAAATCTGACCGTCTTCCGGAAGACCCAGAAGACGGCCTAAATCCGCCCCTGTTTTGTATATGTCCTATAGCTATCGATCTCAAGTTCTTGAAATGGCAAGTGGTCGGTATACTTAGGAAGAAAAATGTACAGAGAGAAAGGTCACAATATATTTTGTAATAGGTCCAACTCGCAGCCCACTAAATAACGCTTTTAAAATAAGCATGACATCCAAAAACCAATTTTTCGTATCTCATGCAAATGTTTATGTTCAGAATTTATAATTAATCAAAAACTTTCTCGTGTTTTTGTCTTGTATTGCAAACAATATATTTCGTAAATTCCCTTTTGTATCTGCACAAAGTAAAGAAGACAGTGTTTTGTTGTAACATATCCGTAATAAACACGGTAATATATTCTTTTAAAATAAATTTTGCTATTATAAAATATTTCATTTCACAGCCAAACCTAATACACAGGTGCATTTCACATGCTGAAGTGTCCAAAAAGTAAAATTGAATGAATACAGTTGTATTCAATTTTAAAGCATATGTGTGTATAGAACAAAAATCCTCGACTGATGATTTTAATTTAATTTTTAATTTTTACCATGTCTTTATTCCGGGTCATTTGATTAATTTTTTTTATATTGCGTTCCGATATATGTTTTAGTGATTCAGTCAAGGTAAATTATACATAACGTAAGGATGTTTTATACATATTTCAACTGTAACTCGAAGGGCTTTGCGTCATGGTTTATACTATGTGACGTATGTTCCCCAGACAAATTGTCAGAAAGTTTCAGCTTACCCAAGTACTTGGTGCAATAGGAAACGGGGATTTTGTTGCTGACTGAAAATTTATATTGATTCCAGTTTGGTATTTCTGATACAATATTTGGACCACGAATGGAAAATACGTAGTTTATTTAACGCTTATTTTACTGTCGGTAGGGTGTATTTTCCCCGTTTTTTTAACATTCAGTGACAAGCAAACCCAAGTCGCTCAAAAACAATTAACAAAAACAACTGCTCTATACAGAAGATTATCATGATTTTTACAACGTTTTACTTGTAGGAGACAAATCAAAGAACAAAACCAGTGATGACTGAATTTTCAAAGTGAGTAAACCGTTCACAGCTGCATTTGAGACAGTAACGTATGTTCCTTTTGTGGGGCTAGACGATGGATTGTTTTTTATTGTTCATGGTACCAGGAGAGTGAAACTCTGATACAAGTTGTGGGACCTTAAATAATCAAACATAGTGTGGAATCTGTACACTGAATATATTTTTAAGAGCATGCCTATGACATCATTTGCACCTCTATACTGGGTTTGGGTGTTCAGAGAAAAGCCTATCTTAACAAATGTCTTTCATTCGTATCTCGCCTTACCTGCTGAACGATCCCTGCTTAGCCTGAGCGTGTAGGTTATGTCAGGGATAGTTTTATTAGCGTTACGCACCGTCGTGGCGTTCAGCAATTTCCATTCCATATCAGCGCTATATTCGGTCAGGTCGAGGTCCTCCCCGACCAAGTCCAGCTGGTCGCCGGGATAAACCCAGGACGCGAACTTCAGGTTACACTCGTGAACCTCGTCATTAAGATCTGTGGCGCAGCTAGCTCTGAAATTTGCATAATAATAATATATATTATATAATATATAAACAGATAAATAATAAACAAAAAAATCGAAAGAAATAATTATTTTCATTAAAATAAATAAATAAATAAGAGAAAGGTGCTACGATATGCAGTGATTAACTGCAAGTAGACGAGACACAATAATAATAAACGATAATCTATCTGGATCGGTCTAACTCCCTGGGGGTCTCCTAAATTTAGTGAGACACCCCCCCCCCCCCCCCAGGAGTTAGATAAATCCAAATATCTGTGGTAATGGTCCCTGAGACTCGAGTTTGGAAACGCCAAATCCGTATATAAGATCTGTATAAAAATCCCGCATACTCGTCTGACACTGGCTTGCAACACTTTTACAGTGGTCACTTGGATCAGTAAATTATCGCCCCAGCAGTAGGGTTGCAAGCACTGATATGGTACTCTCTACAAATCTGTTTTGTAACAGCTGGAGGGGCCTCGGTTAAAGAATACTGATACCGAACGAAAAAAATCACTTACGTGTATTTCTTAGACGGAACATAAAAGGCTTTGCCATTGTTGGACAGTCGAACATTTGCATGAGTCATGATATCTTCCGTAGATGCAGCTCTGAGATTTAAAAGAAATAAAGAAAACAATTTTAGGCCGTCATTTTTAGTATAAAGGTGAAATATGTGTATCATTACATGACGATAATCTTGCCAGGTGGGGAAAAGACATCAAACAACGCTGCCATGCTGGTACAGAGTACTCATCGCCGCCAAACACTAGGAAACACCTACAGCAACGGAATGTTCTCTTGATTAAATGGCAGAAAGCTAACATACGTCTTGTTATGTTGAGAAACGGTGCCAAGTTTTAAGTTTCACTCACGCGTTCATCAGCTGAATATCCGGCACCCATATTTTAGAGGCCGCCACGACAATGCTGCGTACGTCATTGAAAGAGGCTGGAGTCCATTGAAGATTGTCAGCTTTCCACATCTGAAATAAAAAAATACTTCGTCTCAATTAGCAATTTGGTAAATTAGATATCAGCTAGGGGTATGTGAGTATGCTGACTGAGATTACGTAATGAATTGTGTAGATGCTAAAATTGCACTGTTCAATTCTTGATATAACCAAGGAGTTGATACAAAGCCTTGACGAAACTAGTTTATTTATTTATTTATTTATCTATTTTATTTATTTATTTATTTATTTTTATTTATTTTTATTTTTTTGCAATTTGCAATTTGCGTCAATTTGGCGGATTTTATAAACCACACCTGAACTGAGGCCTGCGATAGCTGAAAATGCCCCAAATTGTACCGTATTTTCATTTTTCGCATGGTGAGAAGTGGAGAAATACTCTTTATGTACATGCAATAGTATTTGCAGTCTACTGAGTTCTCCTATTATCTTATGAACACATCGATTTTTACAAGAAACGGGAAAATCAACTACCATTGTTTGCCATGCTACAAAGGAAATGTACTGTCTTTTCACGTCGAAATCCAGGATCTTTATCAGTTTTAAACTCAGTGTAACTTGAAGTGGAGCCTCCGGGTTTTCCGATGGAATGACATCCTTAGAATAACCCCGGAACAGCGAGTCTTGGAGTCTTGCCTCACTGAAACACAGAATAATGAGGATATAAAATATAGTAGGTCCTATACTTTATTCCCCATGGTGGTCAACGTTTCGTCTGGTTTTTCCATCGAGTTCTAAGCAATAAATGCCAGCAGAAAGAGCAAAACAACAATACTTTTATTTATAGGTGGTGACCAGCCTTGAATTTTTTCGTAAGCCATGCATTACGATACGTGCATGAGCATATATATTTAGTAGATCTAAAAACATAGCGGGAAAGCAATATATCTGATACTACTTGTGTGTGTGTGTGTGTGTGTGATAACTGATCACTGACTGATATTACCCAATGAATAACACACGAGCTCGAAAAGGTTATTGCACACGATCTCCCGAGATCGATTAGATTAAGGCATATCATCTACTTTCTGGACAAAATATGCTTTTGTTTCAGCAAAACCTTGCTGTTTAAGAATGTTCAAAGTGTTGCAGCTCCTGTGTGAAAGAATTAATACTCACACTGCTCCTTGAGCTAGGACGAGCGCCCATACTGTCATGCAATGGATAAAGAGCAGATTTAGCAGCATAGTGGTTCCCCAGGTCGCCATCTTGCGAGATCAATTCTACGCTAATGAGAAAGGGGCGGTATACGTATGGCATGCGATTTATGGGTTGAGTTCGGTAAATATATATATATATATATATATATATATATATATATATATATATATATTGGTTGTGGAATTTGGAAACAGTTAAGCTACAAGTTGAATGTCAAGAGATTCTTTTCAATGCAGTGGTTTTTTGTAATATATACTGTATGTGTTAAACTAGGTTTATCTATACTGGCCGAGTATTTGTGAAATGCGCCGTTTCCGTTCTTTCTTTTTTTTTAGAGAGAGATTTACACTCGTCCAGCTGTTTTTTTTATTATTATTATAAACAGAAGATAATAAATTTTTGCTGTTGCCTCCTGTAGAAGCTGTTTAGGCATGTTAGAAGGTCTATATCATGCTTAAACCTTTATTCAAAATATACAGTACCTTTACCCTTCACCTGCTGGTTATGGCAGTTTTCTAGTATAAGCCACACCTGTAAGACTATTTTATATATTGGGCAAAAAAGATGTTATTTTTATCAACTAAGTAACCTTGACCTATTTTTTATTCTCGACTACGCAAGCTGTAAAATGTTCTCTGTACTTTGCCAACACAACTCTTACGAAATGAAAATGTATTTTATACTTATGCTTATGCTTATACTCATGCTTTTAAAACACTGCAGAGACCAATCAGCACCCATTTTCGTTTCTCCTCTCTCTCTCTCACTCTCTCTCTCTCTCTGTATGTATGCAAAATAAAAAATGGACCTTAGGTTTACATATAACTTGACATACATCGTGTTTGCGCATGGCCAAATAAAATTTACTGCTTGTTTGGTCTCTGCAAATTGCTGATGTAATTTGGTTAGTCTAATTGTTGTTTAACCAAACATTATTAAATAAGTTCATTTTATCAGGAAAAATACAGGCGTAGACCAACAATTTCAGAGGGTTTAGCAAGCCTTGGTTGAGCATTACATTTGCAATATTCCTTTTATTAAATCCTTTTATTAAATAATCATATAAACTGTTGCTTATTGAACTAACGTTGATAACTGAATGCACTTCACAGAGGAACTTTTTATTGCGTAAGATGTACGACGATTATCATTACTAGGCTTTCCTTTATATTCCAACTGCCAGGGTATAAATCTTGTCGTCAGCCATATTACCCACCCGTCTAGTATCGTCAAGTAATGACTTACATAAAAGCCACTGCAGTATTTATTTCTTAAAGAGAAGATATATAGCAGTGTTGACTACACGCCACTAAACGACGAGACGAGCGAGACCCACATTACAATACAAATCTTTGCTAAGCGCATTACAGCAGCAATTTTCCTTAAGGTACGGTCAATATTTTCCTCAAGTATTTAAGAAATAGACTCTTTTGTTTTGTCAGTCAAGTTATCTTTTTTGGTTTTGGCAAAAAAGTTATTATTTTTCGTCTTTGACACGAAGATTGAGCCTATGTTGGACATCGACATAAGGTTCCGGGCAACAGGCATAGTACATTACTACCCGCGTTGCGTTGGTACTGATCAGTTCCAGGAAGTGACTTTCCACGTAGTCAGTAGTGTCCAAGTAAGGGAAGGTTTGGTTTTTGTCCATGTCGTCCAGCACAAGGTCAAGCTCATCGCCACTGTATATCCAGGACCCAAATTTTAGATTGCATTGGTGGACAGTGGAGGGAGATGCAGCATCACAAATAGCACTTAAATTGGAAGAAGAAATGTTTGGCTTAATATCTGCCCGAGCTTATCAAACTAAAAAAATAGCCGTAGACTTGAAATGTAAAACACAATAAAACACCAATTATTATGATTCTACAAAATTTTATTTTGCTCTAACATACATTTAACATGAGACACTAACTTCATGAAATTTTGTCAAAATGAATTTTGAAATTTATACTGTTGGGCCTATACATATATTGGTAGAATCAATCTATACTACAAAATGTTCCATTAAATTCCACTTGCTACAGTTCTGAACTACTATTCTCGATACCTGTATATTTTGCTGGACTTGTAAACCACGTGTCCATCATGTGAAACCGTGGCAAGAGCATTCACTACATCTCTTGTTGGAGCCATTCTAAAAAAGAAATCGGGGGATCACAGATTCGATGGCAGATTTATTTTGCAAGTAAAAATAAAAAACAAAATAAACAGAACTTGCCATGATTCAAACGTCAGAAGATAGAAAATGTTATTTTCAAGCTATAAATTCCGAGGCACGGAATAAAAAACCTAGCTATTTGGAAGTTTTTGTGGGCCATGAAAAGAGAGGATATAAAAAGTGATAACATCATGTCTGATGAAGTATAAGCTGATATACGTCTTCATTTGTCTGAATTATTGTTAACATTTCAAATAAAAGAATGCTCGCGAAATAATAATAAATGAAAATAAAAAGAGATGTGCTTTCGTGCTACTACAGTATGTCATAAATTGTACCATAACTTTCTTTCACAAAGCCTACAAATGTCAAACACCTCTTCAAATATATAATCTTTTACTATTCAAAGGGCAAAACGAATCCTCCAAGATACCTCCTGTCGTTTTTAATACTCCTATAAACTTACAGAGAAAATCCTTGGGAGGAAAATAAATTACTGTAGCAAGCACCCTGTGCAAGATCTACGTGTCTCACATATACAGTATAGATGTAGCATCAAACACTCACGCGTTGTACAGTACGATGTCTGGTAACCATAACTTGTCTGCGTTCACATAAATTGTATCGGCATTTTTGTAAGATGGTGGATACCACCGTAATCTGTAGTCAATCCAGGTCTTAATAAATAAATAAATGCAGTCAATAAAAATAAAAGAAGCATTTTGAATTCAATGCACTGTATAATCTAAGGACATAGGCCACTGCATACTTGTGAGCCTCATGAAATAATGAGGTAAAACTTTAGCCCTTAGACTCGTCAAACTTTGGTGTGAGCTATATGAGCCCTATCTGTTTGAAAAGCCAGCAATACACTAGATTCAACTGGTTCTATATATAAATTTATTGATTGCTTGGATTGGTCTTGGAAATAATAAAAAAGGATTGCTTTAGTTTAAAAGAAACATACCAATTTTAACAACGCGTTTATTTTAAGTGCCCCCTTCTTAGGATCAAAATCGATGCTGCGGAGACCCAGACTCATTGTAACCTCAGCCGGCTCTGATGCAGTGTTTGAGGGGCGGACATCCTTGAAGTAGTTTCGAAATAAATCTGCATAAAGGGAACGTATACTGAAAAGAAAGGAAAAATGATAAAACCTGTATATGTCCTTGAAAGTGCGATTTTCCGAGAAGTAAAAGAGCCAAACAAACAAAATAGTTACTGTTATATGAGAAATCTTAGGTGGTGGAAGAGAAAGATGCCGTTACAAGTCTGCTATTGGAAAAGAGATTTCATTCATATCCTGTCAAAAAGTGAAGAAATTATCAAAAAGGCAATTGGCATTTAACACACTACATGTACTCGGTACCTCATAGTAACGTTCAAGCATTTGAACTTCGCATTGTATATATACACTGTAGTCTGTAGCTTGGTTTGTGAATAAGTGAAGGATTTAGAAGCCAACTCCAGACTTGCATTGCACGGACATTGCGTTCCATGCGTTTATATCGAGCCACATAAAACAAACTATCAGTGAACTATAGAGTAAAACTACTTACTCTCCACCTTGCACTAGTACTACCGCAACTGCACTCCAGGAGACGAAACACCACAGCCATGCCGCCATTTTGAAGCAATATCCATATACTGTATTCAGAGATCAGATGGTTGTTTATTTTACAGTTTGACTAACGAAATTATTAATCAAAATAAAACAAAAGATTTTTCAGTTCTTGCAGTGGACGTTCTTTTAATTAACACTGCATACTTATTAATTACCTATTCATAACGCAATATGAATTTGCCATTTTGATACGGCCCCTACTGGAAACGAAAACACCTGTTTATTTTTCGTCTGCAGACCTACTAATCGGCTATGAACAACACCCCGATCCGACGCTACCTCTGAAACCGCCTTGCGCTCATTAGATCTTGAACCTTTAGGAAGTTAAGAATAATGGTATGATATTTTGAAAGTAGACTGAAACTGTTTTTACCAGCTCTTTAGACACGCCTTTTATTAGCATTATAAGCTCAATCGTAATTGCTGTCATGGTAGGAAGCCTAAACCATACATTTTGCTCCAACTGGTTTTCTTAGCGTGCTCAGTGAATATTTATATAGATAGATAGATAGATAAAACTAAAACTGGCAGATTCGGCTTTGTATTAAAGAGGGGAAGAACTCATGTGTAGGCGTGAACGTCGCGCGGAAATTAAAATAAATGGTGCTATAACAACTAAATAATGTTTGCTCTTTGGAATATCCTAAATATCCCACGCAAACTGTTTTGTACTGCTGTGCTACCTGCTAGAGAATAAGATAACTCCACAGTAAAGTTAACAATGGGTTTATTCTACAACATGAACTAAGGTTCAGGTCAGTTCAATCCTACTCGGACTTGCAGCCTATTAACTTTACTTGTTGGGCGAAAGGCGCTTTCTCTGAGAATTTTAAAAGCAGGAGCTATTTGCAATACACAGTGCATTTTGCCCTTGCACATTGTCAGCCTCTACATCTGCACCTACATGCACATTGCAGCAACTCTGGGCAGAACAATAGCTTCTGGCAAATGTGTCCACAAGGGTCCACAGTTCCGTACAAGTCCAACCAGAATGAGCACATGATATCTGATGACATGGCACCGTAGTGCTGATTTAGATATGTTCATCTCGCAAGATTACTCTTCTTTTATATTGTTGTAGAGCAGCCTTGGTGGAAGTAAGATATGGCATCTAGAACGGCCTTTGGGTGTGAACAGAAACCTTTGAACTTCATTAATTAACAAAAAGAATTAAAATAGAACCATGAAGGTGTATTTTAGTTACTTGGTAGAGAAAAGAAACTGATAAAAAATAATATGAAAAAGCTTTTTAGAAAATATTGAAAAAAATGAAAATTATCTTGGAAATCTGATCTCTGAGAAACCTTTCAATAATAGGAAAGTCAGCAGTGGTTAAACCTTTAGTATTTCTCATCTTAGTGCATATATAAACTCTCCTGCCAGCCCCCTCCCTCAATACTTAAAGAAAAATATGCATATCACACTTAACTTTATCAGGAATGGGAAAAGATACAAAATACAATGAGCAAGCATGACGTCTGATTACAAAAATGGACGGTAAAAGGTACCATAAATAAAATTTTTACCAAGGCCCTAAAATTTACATGGTTTAAAAGACTTCTTTATGATGAAAAGAACAGTAGGTGGAAAGCGTTTTTCTTGGTGAAATGTCAGGAATCGGTAGTAACAAAAGGTGGATTAAAAATACTAAAAGTAACTTCTAATCCCTTTAGGCAATTATTGGTTCTTTCAGTGAAATTCGGGAATATCCCAGTTTAACCCTAGATGAAATCCTATCACAACCATTATGTCAAAACTCAAAAATTGAAAGAAATGGAAAAACTTTTTCCATAAAAGATGGTGTAAAATGGTTTATTTTACATCAATGGTATTATAAATGACATTCGAAATCCCCTCTCTCTAGAGGAACTCAACAAGAAATCAACCTACACTCACTTTCTGGGCTAATTCAGTATCCAAAAGAGCTTACCATCTGAATGGAAATTACACATAGCATTCCAAGAAATAGTTGACTCGATTAAACAAGTAACCAAACCATCCAGATATTTTTCACAAAAAAATCTTCCAAAGCCATATAATATCATCAGATAAAGGTGTAGGTGAATGGCAGACAAAAAAAAAAAAAAAAAAAAAAAAAAAAACTTGAGTATTAATATTGGAAACTAACGTTTAAGAAACAGATCACACGAAACTGAAGTCGCTCCAATTCAAAATTAATAATTAATCATAGAATATTCAATACTTATGCTTATCTTACGAATTTGTGAATTTTGCAATACTGCTAGGGAAAATATTCTGTACGTTTTTTTAGGATTGCCCTCAAGTAAAAAATGTTTGGACGTGCATCATTTGCCCTACTAAAGATAATTTAGGTGTGGTCATTGATAGATCTTCGGAGATGTTTGTGTTTGGGTTTGTGCAAGGATACAATATTTATGTACCTATCTTAATTATTATTAATTAATAACTAACAAACAAATGAAATGTTAGTTTATGTAGAATGCGAACAAAAAGATGGGAAGGAACTAGAGGATATGTAAAATGCTACAGAGATATCTGTATATATATTATTAAATATATATTATTAAATACTTGTTGCTAGGGTAATATGCTGTCTAGCAACTGTTGCAATGGTTTATTTGGGCTTTTAATGGCTTAAAATAGTATAGTGATAGTTCTGATTGCTTTAAACATTATTAAAAGCCCTTTTAAATCATTTAAACTGAACAAGAAAGGTCCAATTAGCTTGTTACTAAGGTTAATCACTTCCTTAGCAACGGTTGCTAAGCAACCCAGACAGCCTCAGTAATCTGGCCCACGTCTGGCCCAGATCTGGCAACATCTGGCATGGGCCAGATTACTGAGGCTGTCTGGGAACCCTTTGAAATTTTGGGCACTACCCTTGAAATTGATCAGCATTTTCTTTTAGTCGGCTTCTAGAAGAGTACCACAAGCGCTGGAATAACCAACTTTCTAGTGCCTACCTTTGCAAGCCTTCCAAGCCCCTTGACCGGGGGCGTCTCGATTGTCCGAAGGTGCATTGGTCCGAAAAACGGTAACACTTTCATCGTTTTTTTAATCAAGGTTCTCATTCGTCCGAAGGTTCTATAGTGAACATTCGGACCAATGAACCTTCGGACTATTGAACTTTCGCACTATTGCTACGGCTCCCCTTGACCCCCCCCCCCCCCCCCCCCTAAATAAAAAAAAAAATTCTCAGAATACTTTTCTTTTCATCCCATACATTAGAAAACACCTAAAACATGAACATGAAAAATGAAGCAAAAAAGCACTGGATTATGAGTTATCTACAGTATATGCCTGTAAAAGTCAACTTTGCCTCTTCACTGGAACACATAGGCGGGTCGAGCAATGATTTATAATAAGAAGAAAATTATTTTACTTCCCGGGGAAAATTTGGCAGTTTCAAATATATATATTAATCAAATAATAAAAATTAAGATGCCTTAGGTGATCAAGATCACTAATATTTGAAATCCATGATGTGGACATCACTTCCGGACAGCCTTATATTAACTACAAGCAATCTAATTTGCATATAAGAGAAAAAAATTTTTTTTCTGTTTTTGAGTTGTATACAGATTTTCTTTTATTTTTGTAAACAACAATGTCCCATTACAGTCATAAATTCCAATCATTTGATCAACATACCCTGTTACTTAATTCATTTATATAAATTATAAACCTTCACATCACAGGCGTGAATCAGGTTTTCACGGCCAAGTCATAACGTTAAACTAGCGCCAATAACTGCAGTGGAGAATGTAGGTCAATTGCCTGTACAATTCTCCCATAGCATTATTGATTTTTTCTGGAGTGGAACATTTCAGGGGGAGACCGACGAATGAGAGAAGTATCAGTTTAACACAAAATATATAAAGAGAGCGTGGAGCTGCTATAATCAGAATCTAATACAAACTTTTAGAAAAGTGTAAAAATAGCCCCTTTTTTCAGTTTCACCGTGTGGCACTTTGCAGACAACATGACCCCTCCGTAAGCCATCTGTCTCTCCTGAAAAATTTGTTGACCAACTATTCAACTCCCGGCAGAAGATGAACCAGCCAACAATCTATACACAGGCGTAGGAGAGGGATGTGGGGCGAGACAAGGGGGGGGGGGGGGGGGGCTCGCCCACAATCAACTAAGTCAGCCATGAGCAGGGGTCGGGGAGTCTGGCCCACATCAAATGCGTTCCATCAGCACTTTTTGTATCGGGGGCGTCTCGATAGTCCGAAGGTTCATTGGTCCGAAAAGTGGTAACGTTTTTATCGATTTTTTAATCAAGGGTTCATTGGTCCGAAGGTTCTATAGTGAACATTCGGACCAATGAACCTTCGGACTATTGAACCTTCGGACTATCGCTACGGCCCCTTTGTATCTATTTGGTGGAAATAAGTTTGTTTGAAAAGTTGGGAAATACATGTATGCTAGATTGGCCTCAGTTAGAAATTGACTTGTGAGAATATTTTACAGAAAAAAAAGAAAGCTAATTGATTTATTGTAAAATGTAGCCTTTCTATGCAAGTAAAAAGTGACATTAAATCATGTGGCCTTTAGTCTGGTGGGGGTAAGTTAAAACAGTTGGGTGATTATTAGAAGATGGACATGAAAAATATATTTTCATTATTAATTTACTCATATGATTTCAGAAATAATACAAACAGTCATGCCCAAACAAACACACACACACACACACACACACACACACACACACTCTATTATTACACGCACACACACAAATGCATTCTAACACACACACACGCACACACACACATCATTGCTACATTCAAACAGATATCTTTGCTTTGTAAATTCTAAAGATGTATTTCCCTTTCTATTTCTATTTCTTTTATTTTTTATAAAAAATTGGCTAAATGTAATTATTTTAACATAGTCATTTATATATTTTCAGGCTACAATGTCTCATAAGTCCATGATTAAGAAGATATTCCTTGTGAATGGCCAGTGGTAGTCAAAAAGGCAGGGCTTGGGGGGCGTAACTGCTTTCCATCTGTATTTGAAAACTACCTTGAAATTTAAGAAAAAGGGGAGGTAGGATGGAAGTGAGACGAGGAAACCATGTGGTTAACAGAAGAAATGGAAGCTTTTGACAAATACAAAATTGCATCATGTCGCTGTAAAACAAACAACTCCTCACTGTTAACTAAACATATTTAAATATTAGTGTGTAGAAATGAGATCTTGCAGAAAAAAATGATTAATAAGTTATTTCATTAATTGATTGTGGCAGTTGATAATGATTTATTTTGTAAGTGTATATTAAGTAAATTGTTGGATTGTTTCCCCCCAATTCATTTCTTATTTAAATGAAAACAATGATTAATTCAAGAATTGGTATATAATCTGTAGGTATCATTGTGTGGATAAAAAGAAGGGCTGTGTGATGATCCTCTTTAGCACCGAGTTCAGAGACCTACGTGTAGATGATGTTGCCATCATTACCTCCGCCAATTCAGGAGGTTATGTTTTCACCTCTGTTTGGTTGTTTGTCATCAACATAACTCAAAAAGTTATGGACCAATTTTGATGAAATTTTCAGGAACTGTCAGAAGTAGGCCAAGGAAGAGATGATTAGTTTTTGGTGGGGATCCGGATCAGTGATCAATCAATAATCAATAATATTAAAAATTTGCTGGCGTGGTGAAGGTCTGCGCTCTCTGAGTGCTTTTCTAGTTGGGTAGGTTTTTATGTAGGTAAGTTTATAAGAACAATAAGCATTGTTCTCTGTTTTATCACTTTAAAATTTGTTTAGATGAATTCCTGCTTTAAAATGGCATTTCCATTGCACAGTCTTTAAATTGTTTTCATTGCTATAGAAAAAGATCCTGACTAAAGCTTAACTTCCTAATTGATTCCACTAATACAAATTGATATAAACTTATTCTAAGTTCATAACTCATCTGGTAAAATTCTATGCTAAATTGTTCTGTAATGTTAGACAGGCCCGTAGCCAGGGGGGGTTCGGGGGGTTCGAAAGAACCACCCCATCTGGTGGGAAAAGGTCCACTCTGGGTAAAATTTGAACTAGGTTCATGAAGTTTTTATGGAAAAAGGTCCACTTCTTCAGAAAAAGAACCCCCCTTTTGAAATTGCTGGCTACGGGCCTGTTAGATATCACACTTGTGATTTTATCACTGCTATTAATGTTATGCAATTTTTTTTCTTTTAACTTAACATGGTTTGAAAAAGATTTGCTTTTTCAAATCATGAATATACACCCTCAGATAAAAGTCAAGACTATAAATGAATTATTTTCATGTTGATTCTCCAAAGAATACCCCAAATGTTTTTTATTGTCATGGCCATTCTGATTTTCAGGAGTTCAAGGAAGGTTGCCATAGATAGCAGCAGATCCCCAGGCGCTGTTCAGCCACCAAGAGCCTCTGTCAGGACTCAGGGGAGACAGACACCAAGACTGGCAACAACATCTGTACATCACATTTGCTTTTTTTTATAATTGTAGTTCTTGAATTTTCAACAAACCATTCCAAAGACCAATAACCTCATTAAATTGTCACCAGCAGCGTGAACCTATAGAGATGACACAAAAAGTGGAAGACTGTTTTACATTTTGACTTTAAAATTATCAAATCTGATGAATATTCATTTTACTCCTTCTGGCATTTTCAAAGTCTGAACTTGGACTCTTATGGGTCTTATGCTTGTTAAACATTTTACTTACATATGAATTGCCTATTGTGCACAACTATAATTTGGTGTTGACTTGCTGTTAAGCATAATGTATTATTGCATCGGAATAAGCAGTAGCCCATTTTGTGCATCATTATTTTCTGCTTTTTGTCTGTATATTTGACAGCTTTGCTGCCTTGTGTAATCCTTACAAATTAATGACCCTCAATAAATTTTAATATGCTGATCGTGCTCATTTTTGAAAGAGGCCTACCTTTAAATATAGCCACTCAACTAATAATTTAAAAAAATAATAGAAAAAAAACTTTGATGTTAAAAAGGATATTTTTTAACCTTTACAAAGACCCTAAATAAATTTAAACAAAAATATGGTTTGGCAGGTCAAATTCAAGGTCACATTTGGATCACCAACATTTCCAATTCAATTTTAATTGTCACTCTTCTATTTTAGATAATTCAAACTTTCATTTTGAAAAATTCTGCATTTGGACAAGTACCACAGCTATGCAAATGCACAGATAAAGCCCAAAATTCCAGGTGGTTCCAGTCAAAATGACATATGACCTAATTCAGCAAGATGAGGGCACAGGTCCTTGTAGTCCAAGATGTGGTAGCAGGTGAGAGGGGGAAGAGTAAACCATGTCAATACTCCAGTGCTCTCACTGGCGGTGCAATTAAGAGGCACAGAGAAATTAGCAAAAAACATGTTCACTTAATTTAAAGATGCATACAAACCCATACGAAAAAGTCCTATAGGATCCTATAAGATCCTATAGGATTCTATAGGATTCTATAGGAAATTGGCCCAATTTCCAATAGGATCCTATAGGATCTTATAGGATCCTATAGGACTTTTTCATAAGGGAAGTCAATTTTTTGCCACAAAAACTGACCAAATGCCAGCATATAGTTTCAAGTAGTATAACTAAGAGATTTTCCAAAAGGCATTGTTTAATTTTACCCTACAGTGATGTTTGAAAGGTTTTTTCTGCTAGCATTCTATGTTGTATGTCAGTGGGGCAGAAAAGTAGGTCACAAAAGTAGGTTAAATTTCCGACCAAAAATTTAAAGAAAGGGGCAGTCTAAAGCTCTTGTATGACTGATCGAGTGATCTATTCAGTTTATCCCTTGGCATGTCAAATTTATTTGAGTTGTATAAGAAACTAGTAGAAGTGATTTACATGTTACTGGGAATCCACGCTCCACCGATGCGGAGTTCGTATGTACCTAAAAAAAGCTGCCAATTAACAACACTTAAAAAAACTATAACACAATCACATCATTCTTTTATTTATTTATTTTTTTTTCAATTATCTGGAATAACAATTCTATAACAGTTTGTTTTAATCAATTTTTCTTTTTCTTTCCTTTTATTATCTAAATTTAAATTGTAAGTGTTATTATCATTAATACATATATTCCACAAGTATTTTAAACATGACAATGATTCAGTTTTCTTTAAGGTTAAAATGATTATTTCAAATAACTCTATTTCAGTTTTTGCTGAAAACATCGAAGGTCAATAAATAAACACGTAAATAAAAAATATGATAACCACTGATCTATCGATGATAACATTTCATACAACATCGGTATGAACTGTTCATGAATAAAATGCATTATTAAGCCTAATTACTTCTTCCACTGTCAACGTTTTATTAAACATCTTTTGAGAAAGCAAAATCTTTGAAGTGCTGCCCTCTGCACATATCAACACTTCAAATACTGGCAATCTGTCAGCATGTGTACAGCGCTCCTGTATGTTAGAATGTCCTTGTAAAAGGCCTTCATGTCTCTGAGCAAAGCCCTGTGCTGAGCATCATTGCCAGGGTATCTAGTTTCATGTATCAGTTTATCAGTCAAGTAGTTGATCCAAAGGACATTGGTGAATGGATGGTGCTGCTCCCAATTGTCTCTAAAACAAAGTAATAATGATACAATAGAATAGAATTACAAAGGTTATTTGCATATTATATCATTCATGATGTTCAACTGTAAAATTAATATACAATGCCCCATCAAACACTGATAAAAGTAGTCTGCAACATTAGCCACTGGCCGGTAAAATTTTGTTTGGACAGACAGATTCTTCAGATTGTGTGAAAAGTGTTTTGACATAGCCATCCAATTTTTTTCTGTATGTTATCAAAAGAGATTTTGATTTGATTAAATATTTTTGGAAACTTCGACATCATGATTCTAAATAATTTTTTAAAAGTTTGACAAAGTCAAGGTCTTTTTATTACTAATATTATTGCAATAAGGAACAATGTCCAGTATATTTTATTTGAACTAGTGAATCTTGATTCAGACCAGTTTTTTCAGAAACTGGTGGTCCTAATGGCTTATCAGCTGAAAAGTTTATGGCACAGATAAGATAAAAGTATCAAATCTAAGTTGCAGGGTAGAAACATGTAGAAAAACATTATTGCTTAAGATGAAGATAACCATAAAATAATCTATGTCTTTGGTATAAGGCACAGTTTTCAACAAAAGAGGCAAATTACACATAGCTCTGTTGAAATCCAAGGAGAACACAAAGGCATGAAAATGACAATTTCACTTAAATATGGGTGAATATGAGAAAACTCACTGGTTTTCCTGCTTCATCAACCTGTAGACTTCAAACTGGTAATCTCCCTCCCCTTCAAACAATGTCTTATCAACAGACAAGTCTGTGAAAATGGTGCAGCCATCTGAAAAACAAAACAGATGCAACTTAATTCAAAACATAATATAACATACTGATGAAGCACATGACTTGGTCATGGTACACAGTAGTGGTGATAATTGAGGACAGTACCAGAGAGTCCCACTGCTGCATGGGTTATATATGTTCAAAAGTGAGGTGAGATTGTTTCAGCTTTGAACAGACCTACCAGCACAAATTGTGAAGCAGAGTGATCTTGTTTATTGAACATATAAGGCTGCAAACCCAGCTTTTACTTTTACCTGAACATGTTCTAGGGGGCAATTACCAGAAGAATATAGAGTAGTACATGGTTGTTTTAACACTCTTTTTTGAACATAAAGACAAAAAGTATGCTAGAAATAGTATACGCAAGGATTGTAACTACATCTTTTTTTTTTCTGCACAAAATGTGCCTATAAAATATGTCCCTGGCTGAGGTATTGAATACTATGATTTGCGTGTCCATCAGAAGGTTCATTTAATGCATCTCAGCATATGGGCCTATGAGTGTACTGTGTGAAAATGTCAAAATTTCCAACGTAACTATTTTGGCTTGGGAGTTTAACCCCCATTGTTAATTACAAACAGCAATATTGAACAAATGCAAATACATAATGGCTGGTGCTTCAAAAATTGCAATTTTCTTTCACTCACAAGAGGTATACAACTCTGTTGTATGCAGGTGAAAAAAATGATCAAACATAAACAGTTGCATAGTTCTAGAATCAAACAAATTGACACAGTTATAAGCATAAACCAAAGATCCATGCTCAAGGGCATTGTAGATTAATCCCATACCTTTCTTAAGTCTGGAAAGTGTAAAATCTATAATGCTGACAGTAACACCATGCACCTTGATCTCACAAAGTTCACCATTCAGCTTATACTGTAGAGTCTCCTGGTTAGTCCTTTTCACCAGCACATTCCCCCAGTGTAGATCCCTGTGTTCAAACTCCAGCTCAGCCTCTGCCACAGCCAAGGCACACACAACCTGGTGCAGGACACTCTTGGCTTCCAAGATGCTCTCAAACTGGAAGGAAGTGATTTTGATTTCAAAAAGTACACATTTTTCGGAAATTTGATTCAGATACAATCAGCATGTTTGGGATTGAGAAAAGACGGTAAAGTATCACATGCACATTATTCTGACATGAAGTTGTTATTGCTTGTGTCAACAGAAGTTGGAAAAAGGGTATATACTATTTCTACCTTTCAACCTTGATACCAACCTTGAAACCCTCTAGTGCACAGCCTCCATCCGCAAATTCAAACACAATGAATAACTGATTATTGCCAAATATGTCTAAAAAAAAAAAATAAATTAAATTAAAAATAATAATAATAATAAATTAAATTAAATATGCTACTTTCTTTTAAATGGTAATGGCAAGTTTCTAATCAAAGTTGAGGATTTAAGCTGTTACGCTTCCAAGAAATATTTTCATTTAAATGATAACATTTTGGTCAAGAATTGATCAAATGTAGCCTTTCTATGCAAGTTGACATAATCAACCTCTGGCCAACTACCCCCCATTAAAAAGGTAATGTCAAGGCAGGTAACATCTACTGCTTGAACTGAAGGATTGGGGTAGAAAAATTACTGTGGAAAGCCACTCTATCTTACATACACTGTCAACACAAAGATAAACAAAGTAAAAGCACAAGAATGTTGATGAATGAGGCATTGTTCAGTCTTTATTTCTACCTGGCCTGTCATTCTCAGAGCGTTTTGCTTTGTCATAGATATCCCATTGTTTAAGCAGAGCAGCAGGATACTGGCCTTTCACAAGGGACACCCTGAAATTTGGATTAAGATAAGATAACTGACTGCAAGACTTGGGGTATCAGCCCCCTCTTCTCTCTCTCTCTCTCTCACACACACACACACACACACACACACACACACACACACACACACACACACAACTTAAAGATTTTGGTCAAACACAACTCAGCTGGCTGAGTTTCAGTGTCCCAGACTTAATTTTAAGAAGAAAAATTGTCAATAAAAACTATTCCAGAGCTCTGGAGTTTTTATGGCAGAGTCATCTGATCAATACTACAGTCAGGTATTCTGTTGTTACCTTCTAACCTCCACATAGTTTTCAGTACAACTTTTTTGGCTATCCTTCATTGCACTCAGCTCTCTGGAAAAAGTTACATAACTGTAAAATTAGTTTTTTCCTCTCTATTGTATCACAACTGCAGGGCTAGTGAGCATAAACCAGATATCAAAGATGGCACATATACAGACATTACATAGACAAAAAAGGCACAGATTCAAGATTCAAATATTTTTGAGTGAGATGGATGGTAATTTTTTTAATTTTAATTTCTAAAAAATTTCAACAAAAGCTAATAAAACATACTACTAATAATACAAAATGAGTAAAGTTATGGTTTGATAATCAAACTCTAAACGTAACCATTCCATGCAGTGCTTTAGTAATTGCTTTACCTTGAGATCATGATTTCTGGTAAAATTTCTTCATAGGTCTTCTGTGGTTCATCATTCACAGGGAAATCACCCTCAATAGGAATGATCTGTAAATATTATTTCACAGATATAAAGTCACTAAAAATGTATTGTTTTAAGCTAAAAGTGATTAATATTTTCTTATTTTGATATTCTGTCATGTTATAATGTCGTTTACAGTTGCAGATTAAAATTAATTTTTGTTATCCTTTTCTTCAACTTAAACATAATTCCAAATACACTTTTCAAAATTATACATAGAAACATGAAAGTAATATCAATGAACATGATACAATCTCTTACTAGTGTACCTTTAATGCCACAGATTTCTTATTAACCACAGTTCTGAAAACTTCTCCATAAACTCCCTCTCCAATCTTCGTACACTTGTTCATCATACTGGCAAGATATCAACAGAAGAAATTTATCAGTTCAAAATATCTTTACCTAATAAAAAAGATCTTAAACCAACTACACAGAACAACTTTTATAACCTTCCAAAACATCCTAAAACCACCTCACTTCTAATAACATTTTACTTCTCAGTAAACAAAATTAAAAAAATTATTTCACATCAAACTTTTAACACAACATTTACCTTGATGGAATACATTTACTAAATGATATCACATTGTCTTGCTCACACTGGAGCAAAACTTTCTCTTCCGGAGTCAGCTGAGGAACATTCTTTGACTTGGATGGAGTAAGGACTTCCTATAAGCAGAAGTTGTCACACTGTAATATCTTCATATCTGTTCAAATGACCAATAAATTAAGGCTGTACAGGTAACAAGACACCTGAAAGAATTTGAGAACAAAATAAAAATTGTTGTTATTGTATTTGTGGCATTACCTTAAAGGATCGACACAGGCTATTAATGTGTCCACTGAGAGACAGCAAAGGAGCATCTGTCTTATTGTTGTCTACAGACATCTCTGCCATGCCTTCTGCAGTATGGTAGGACATACTGGCCATTCCAGCCTCTAGCAAACCACTGTCCGAGGGAGTTTTGTACTGGCTGTCATTCAGCATGTAAAGAGTGGTGTTGTTAGGATTTTCTAAATCTGACTCTGCTTTTGATTCCGAATCCTCCTCTTCCTCCTCACCGTCCTCTTCTTCCTCATCACTTTCAGATTCCTGTATAAAAATTTGTAGATGAAGCAGTTCTTTTACACACACACACACACACACACACACACACACACACACACACACACACACCAGGTAGACCCATTGACATATATGTGAAAACACTTTTTAACAAACCACTGCTTATATTCCCCAAAGGTAATTAATGACCATTAAGTACTTCCATCTTTTAATCTCCTTGATCCCAATAAATTACCTCAGCCTTGCACTCATCTTCATCTTCTTCTTCACTACTATCTTCTTCCTCCTCAGTTTCACCCTGTTCTACATCACTAGCTTGCTCTTGATCGTCATTTTCAGAAACAAGTTCCTCATCCTCATCTGTTTCAACCTCTTCCTCTTCTTCAATTTCAGAAATGGCACTAATTATAGAATCGCCGGATACATTTCTATTCCTCGTCACAGGCCCTTGACCCCGTAACATGTAGCATCCTTTAGGACTGGGAAGATCTGCTAACTCAGCATCAGAGTGTTCACTAGGTGTGTCTGTGTCAAATAAGTCTGCAGAGGCATCAAAAGACAGCTCCACAATTGAATCAAGGCTAGCATGTTTACCATTTGAACTCTTGCACGCAGGGCGCCGTCTGCGTGTAACAAAACTGTCTGTTATTTTCTGAACCATAATTTCACAGCTTTTCAATCCAATTCCATCAGTGTCACAGGTCTTTGTGCTTTCACAATTCGCATCTTCACATTCATCATTCTGTGTAAGGTTTTTACACCTGTCTAAAACTACTTGGCACTTTCTAAGTGCATAGGTTAACTCTTGTCTGTCTGTAACCTGGTAAGTGTTACCAGAGCGAACATCCTTGCTGTTTTTCGAACTATCTCCAAGACTAAGTTTTTCTACACCTGCAGATATCTCTGCATATTCCTGTTCCTTAGACTCTTGGGATGGGGTGTTGGGATTCGAGTCAAAATGCTCTATCAATGAGATCTCTTCAGGTTTTATTTTACCAGCAGCATCTGTCCGCTTTGCCTTATGGTATATATTTGGTGTGCTGGTTTCAACACTGGTGACATTTCTCAATGCTGGCTTTCCCCTTGTGACAATGTCAGGTGTTTGCTGCACTGTTATACCACTCAGTTCTTTCAATAAAGAATCACGACCAGATATTTTTTCTCCTTCTTTTAGAGGAGAGTCAGATAAAACCAAACTGTAATTGTCAAACTGGCTGAAATTAAAATGAGAAGCTTCTATTTTCAAGTCACTTGTGTCTGATTTCAAATTAAATGCTGCTGGTTCCTTGGAAGAGCCTTTTGCATTCTTGGTTTTCTTGTTTTCTGTCCTTTTGGCCCTCCTGGGTTGTTTTCTTTTATCTGTTTGAGGTTTTTTGCTCACCTTTTCATCACTTTTGATGTCAAAAATTCCATTTCGATCTCTAAGAGCTTTCCTGCAGCCTACATTTGATGTATTTTGGGAGCTGTTTGCAGAGTCCTAAAATACAAAGCAAATGTGCCTAAGTCAATTGTTGCACAGTGCAGTTAAACACATTCTGAAATACATGGGGAATGATACCTTGTGGCAGTAGTTTTCTAATCCTTACATCAAATTCAAATCAAGATGCCTGAATTAATCATAAACATGCCATGTATTAACTTTCTTGTGTGATTCTTTCATTTGTAACACTTAATTTTAAAGGACAATCATCATATTCCCCATGGATAATGATTACATAAACAGATGTAAGCATCATTTTATTTTTCTCAACATTAAATAAAGGACATGCCGACTTTATAACAGAAACATATATACTTACTGTGAGAGCAAAAAGCCTGTCAACAGCTTCAACTTTTGCCCTCCTAGGCTTTCTGCTCCTGTTTTCTTTATTAGCACTGTGTTTGTCTACTGACCTTGTTTTAGAGAAAGAATTGAATGACCTGTCCAAGAACAAAAAATAAGTTAGTAATTTTCTTCTTACTTAACCATGAAAATATACTTTATTTTAAATCAAAAACAATGAACAATAAAAACATACATCTTCCAGAGGAATGCTTATTTAATTTTAAAATTTGTTCAACATCACTGTTTCTTAATTTTATAAGTTAACAACATCTTGAACAACTACATGTTGCACAAATCCTTGAATTTGCCCAAACTGTTAAAAATGCCAGGACAACAATCAATACTTATATTATGTGTACCTTGAGGATACATTCCTGGATCTGTCAGTAATTGATAAAGAGGAGTCTTCAGAACTACTGAATAAAGTTTTCCCTCGTTCTTCTCCAGAGCTCCATAGATCATTTGTGGTAATGACACGATTCCTATGCCTTCCATATGTCTGCACTACTTTCTCCCTTTTGGCCATGTCCAACATATACCTGTAACAGGTGATAGATATTAATCATCTACAGTCTGTGACAATAACACTGGCTCCAAGCTCTCTGTTGGTCAAATTATAAAAACTATAACAATTGTAAATATTGCTTATGGATTTCCTCAGTAATTTACCAAAGAATCAACTTCTATAAAAGTATATAATGAAGACCTGATATGAAATAAATTCCATTACAGCAACATTTGAAATCAGCACAGAGTTGACGAGATATGAACCTTACCAAAAGGACACGTCACTGAACAAATATTACTTGATTGATCTTTACAAGTCTGTCATTTCTTAGATAAATCCAAAAAGTATTGCCCTTAAATTTTCTATATATAAGGACATAAAGTTTATCATCAAACCTAAACAAGGCCTAATAGTAATACTAATAATTCAGTAAGACCCCATTCCCATAGAAAACATCAGGCTAGATGTGGACCTACCTCAACTTTGCAGGGACTCCCCTAAATACTATCAGCCTACTGTAACTGAATGTTTCCATAGTACCCGTATCATCTTGATGTTTTCTGCATACATTCTACTTAATGCCAAGAGGAGGTGTGTTAATCTGATTGCATTCAGCAAGAGTCCCCTCAGAGTTAGGTCGATCCAATTAGACTGATGGTGTCTATGGGAATGGGGTCTCAGTTAATGATCAATATATATGTCTACAGGCAAACATTGTGTAATCAATTCCAAAGAAAATAGTGGTACTGTTAAAAAGCACTACATTATCATAGTTAAAACATACCTCTCCCGCACACTGTAAGTTGCATCCCCCCCCCTTTGGCCCACAACTTTTATTTGTGGTTGGACTCCTATAATGTACTTATCATTTTTGATGAGAGTTATAATGTAATCACCCAATCTAGACCAATGAATTTGGTCTTCCTGTTACCACAGTCCTGGAAATACGATGTGCAACGCACAGTATCCATTTTAAGAACGTCTCAAAACCCTACCCACCTCAAAATTTGAAAGGAACCATCCACAGCAAGACTGCTGAACCAACATAGGTGTTACAAGAAATAAACACAAACCCTGCACACAATATCAAATATGGCCGCCCTTTTAAATGCATTAATCAAGTATTTTGATTGGACGTTTTTGACATCTCTAAAATGCTAGACGTTATTTCATTGGCCTTCTGCTACTTCCGATATCAACTTCCGGTTACTCCATGTGTTATACAAACTTGTTTCAACACTGCAAGGCAGATATGTCTACAAGCTTAGTACAAGGCGCAAGCAGAGGGTTGGGATTGCAGTTTTGTAAAAGCTTGCTTGACAAAGGTTCCATCGTCATAGCTACCTGCAGAAATCCTGAGAATGCGTCAAATCTGCAGAATTTGCGCCAACAAAATTCAGAAAAACTTTTCATCCACAGGCTTGATGTAACGAATGAAGAACATGTAGCGCAAGTTGCAAGTGAGGTACAGGCAAAGTTTGGAAAACTGGATTTATTAATTAACTCAGCAGGACTGTTGCACCCGTCAGGCAGAGGAGAGACAAGCTTGAAGGATGTAACTCCAAAGGTACATGAATTAATCTATTATAATTTGAGGTATAAAACATCAGATAGGGTCAAGGTGTTATTTGTTTTGATAATGCTAGCCTTGTGATTTGAAATTTGGTGTACATAAAGAAAATTATTTCATTTTGAGCAAAACGTTGTTTTAGTCGCACCATATTGCCCATTTTCGAGGAAGAAACTTTCAAGAATGAGTCTAAAGTTGTTTATTTTAATTTTCAACCCTTTAATCATGTCACAGATACGGACACGGATTCATCACCCAACAATAAATATATTTTTGTGCACCTGTCTTTCATGTGTAAGCACAAACAACACGAGTTAGAATCTGACAGTAAATAGGATTGCTAACACAAAAAACTTTGTGCTGTATGTATAAGAGCTGGACACAAATGTACAGTTAAAATTTTATTTCTAGGATTTTCCCTAACAGGGATATATGGCAAATTGGTTAACAAATACCTGCAATATATGAAATACAAATCAATACAGTTTATTTTCTGAAGTTTAAGCAGAAGGCTTTGAACCCCTTGAAGGTCTGAGTTGGGTAAAATATGGCTGTGGGTAATTTCAAAATGCATGAAGAGCATCTCTAAATATAAATCAGTTTTAGTACATCGTATTCCAAATTCCAGGGGATACTAGACACATTTTCAACTAATACAGTGGGTCCTTTGGTGATGGCCAAACATTTCATGCCACTATTGCAGAAGGGAAGTGGAAACATTGGAACACAACATCCAGATCCCAAAAATCAGCATAAGGCAGTTCTAGTCAATATGTCAGCCAAAGTTGGATCAATAACAGACAATGGTGAGTTTTTTGCTCTTCATCTTCATCAGTCTATTAATTATTCTTGATTATATAAGTGGTTTATTGACACCAAGTAGAGTGCAAATTATTCTGATTTTAGCTTTGGTTTGGAAGAAACTATTTTTATTATTGCAACTTAAGCTGCATAATTTGGGAAATAAAATTCTTTACTACAACCATTCCAGTATTTTTAATCAAAATGAATAAGGATAGCTCTCAACTCTGTCTATATTTAGCAAGAGCTAAACTGGCTTGCATTTTATGTAAAACAATTTGTTTATAAAGTAAAATTGATCTTGGACAGCTAGGGCTCAGTGCTCATCCACATTGAGAATCATACCAATATATTTTTTTTACTTGTATATTACATCTCAGTTTGGTTCAGTGATACATCATGACATTGGTAATATGATCAGAGCTCTAATTTCCAAGCAAACACAGAATGATGATCATGTTGGACCACTAAATCCACGGATTCTAAAATGTCTACTGGTCTACACAGAATCATGTAGGACCAGTCTTAAATGACAGACTGTTCAGATCACCCAAATCTGCTCCCTCATTAATTTAAAAGGTGACTCCTCCATTTTGCTGAACATGTTTTACAAACGTCTGATGTTCAAACCATATACTGTGTTTATTATGTCAGGATTTAAAACTTTTAAACAGATGATATTTTGCTGCAGTGAATTCTAATTCAAACTCATTTCATTAACTTTTTTCTAATGTCAGGTTTAGGAGGGTGGTACAGTTATAGGATGTCAAAGGCAGCTCTAAACATGGCCAACAAGAATCTCAGCATAGAGCTAGGGCGTGGCAAGAACAAAGTGATATGTGTGGTACTGCACCCAGGGACAGTGGATACAGACCTGTCCAGGCCATATCACAAGAATGTACCAGAAGGAAAACTTTTTACTGTGGAATACTCTGTAGGTTGTTTATTAAAAATTATTGATAGCTTAAGTTATTTAGATACTGGCAAATATTATTCATGGGATCACAAGGAATTGCCATTTTGATGGAAAGTGATAACATTTTCTTGTATTAATTTTTTTTCTTTTCTTTTTTTTTTTTTGTTTGTATTCTGAAATTTTAAACCAGTGTCTAGAGATGATTTTTCACATAATAATTCTTATTAATTCTTTTTTTTTAATTTAAAGAATTTCAAAGGATTTGTATTATTGAAAGTCATGTAAAATTGAACCAAAATATGTGTGTTGTGTCAGTTGAAGACCTGGACATATTTCATCACATTTCAAACAGTGGGTGTTTCTTTTAGCCTGGGTCACACTGCGCTTGCAACCTTTTTGCAACCACAAAATCTGGCAGTCCCGTCATGCACTTTGTTACTTTCCAAATAGGGACTGTTTACTGAAACCAAATAAAGTCCACAGTTGAATGACTGTCACCTTGTGCTTGCCTTATCAAATCATACCTCACAGTCCCATTCTGAAATTTGTCCTCTCTGATCACTTTCTTTTTATAAATTTTTGTGAACGTGTTCTCTTGAGACCAACAGTGTACACGCCTTTCATAAATCACATTACTAATAGATGAGTTCCAGCAGAAAATGATTCTTAGCGAAGACAGAGCAAATCATGCTGTACTCAGTATACTGTAACCTAATCCTTTTTCAAATAAACAAGTGAGAAATTCTATGACATTATTCACAAAAGGCAAAACTTGATTAATTTGTTTTTCATCACAATACTGTATCCATCTTTGAATATATGTTTGATATCCTTCTTTGTGGATTGTTTCCATGATGCCATGATGATTCTGGTTGCTTCTGCTGAATATCCTCTCTTTTTGACAAACAACATGCAAGCATGACTAGTTTGTTTGTTAGTGGATGGACTTGTTTCGTGTGGTGTAAAGACAGGAGGTTCCTTTTATTTGGAAGAATCACTGGCACATCCACTAAGAGTTGCATTAAAGGGCTGAACCATATCTGAGTCTCCCACAGTGGCACTATAAAAATTGCTTGAACTTGACTGCCCTGGACCCTCTGAATGCAGCATTAGGACAGAGGGTATGGTTAAGGATGAAGTGTTCAATGGAGACAGAAAAGTTGTGTCAATTTGAGGGCGTTGAGGAGTAAACGAAATGAGATGCAGGCCTGTAATTGAGCTGTGCTCCTTGGTTGCCTGCTTTTAAAATTAAGTCCATGCTCTGTTGCTGAAATATCGCCCACTGCTGCTCAGACAGGTTATCAACTTTCTAAGCCAAATACTAGCAAAATGCTTTTCTGCTAGATGTAGGTTGCTGATCACTGATAGTTTTACAAAGATTGAGGATGTTCTGTTCAACTGTATCTGTCTTCCTTCTGTTGGTCTCGGTGCTGCTGGTTGAAAGGACTTCCTCTTCTTTGTTATCCTCTTCATTTTGTCCAGGAGGCAATAATTGAATATGTGAAAAACATTAAAGGAACATATTATACAAAATAAAAGTTATTTTTTTAGTTTGTTATTTTGTAATAATGAGAATTGGATATTATTTCGCTTAGTGTTGCTGTACATAATTAACAAGATCTTGGACTAACCAAGCCTAGTTGTGGATGGACATATGCTTTTCCAAGAAGGAAAACCTCTCCATCACCCACTGTTGCCTAGCAGTAAAGTGTCTTCTTCCCTGTCCAGACCTAACCTTTCTAACCCTACCATACATTGTTCTCATGTACCGAACCACTGCCATAACTGTTGTCCTTAAATATAATATGCAGTTTGTCAATATGCGGTTCAGAGAAAGTTCGTATGTTAAGTCCATTGTTTCCACATTTTCTACGGACAGCTCAGCAGACATCAAAATTGATGCTCGTTGAAACAGCTTCGTTAGCTGGGCTCGGTTCACCAACCGGAGTATCTGATTTTTCTCTGCAGCCATAGTTATCCTGGTCACGGCACCATAAAATGTCATTATGCGGTTCAGTGAAAAAATTGGAGTTGAACAACTATTAATTTATTATCTACAGAGAAAGATCAAAAACTACCCACTCAATGAGTAGGGCGTGAATATATACAAAGTAAGCAACAGGAGGCAGACTTTAAACTGTAAATACATGTCCACTACAGACATTGAGATATGAGCTTTAAAATACGTTACTAGAACTGATCGTGCAGTTCGTTGTGCACACCTGTGCAGAATTTGTCCCTCATAAGCTCCTGATGGACATATACTTACCATTGGATGTTTCTGATACCTGTACATATCCCGGCCCTGATGCCTTCACAGAATGGATCTTGTGGGTGTTAGGAATGCCAAACACATTTTCCCCAAGATTTTTTCATCAATTTTTCATTTTCATCTATGGATGCTTTTGAGATGTAAATCACATTAACCCCAGGGTTTCTTGCTTTCGCTACTCTGCTTAACTCTTCTGAAGTTGATGCCTGCATGGCCCCCGTCTGTACATACCTCCATACAGCTCTTTTCACCACTTTTGGCTATGGTAAACAGTTCATAAAATATTTATTTTTCATAAAAAACTGAGCACTTGTACATCCAAACAAAATAGTGCTTAATGTCTAAGTGCACTGTACTTTTCAATTGGATAAACAGCTAGCATACAAAATTTTTCAACTCATCAAAAATACAATCTAGTACTAACATACATCTCAAATAACACTCAAACTCTTTCAGTATGTAAAATCTTAAGGCAGGCTCTCAGTATTTCTGATTTCTTTCATAAAAATACTTTCTCAAAGGCATCTCAGACTAAGCTTTGCTTACTGTTGCACTATTTTCACGTGGACTCATTCAATTGAACTCCAACCTCCTGATTGCAAGTTCATTGAGTTTGGGCATAATACTTTGTGGCAAAAAGATGATTTGATATGTCTCTTTAACATAGCCCAAAAAAAGTGTTAGAAAAAGCCAAGTCCCACAAATTGTAAATGAATTCCTGGGGGGCCTCTCCACTCCCAGAGCTGGTATCTTCAAATTCATTTGCATGATACATGTGCTTGCCGTTGGTAACATGGAATCTGTTGCAAGTGAAAATGTCAGACTTATATCACTTGGAAATCCCAGTGAGGGGATTTCCCTTACACCAGTGCAGAATGCCAGAACATGTCCTAAAGTTACACTCTTTCTTCTACCTGCTGAGAAAGAAAAAGTACACTATTAAATATAATCTTCATATATATATATATATATATATATATATATATATATATATGTTGTTGACCATTAAATGTTGTCTGACCGGTCTCATCGTGAGGTTATAGGTTGTACTTATCTACTGTGCACAGGTTATTTTATTGGGAAACCATTTGCTCCTCACTTACTAGTAATCACATTTTTATTGTATGATACACTTTATTATTACCTGCCACTTCTCTCAGATATCTCAAGAACTGTCCATAAGTATGCTCTTCTTCTCTGCGCCTGGATGACTGAGGCGCAGAGAATTCTGCTTTCAGAAGCTTCTGTATTTTTGGAAAATTGAGGCTTGTATTTGAATCCTTAAAAACCATTCTCAGTGTGGGGAGTTTTTCCATCAACTACAATTTAAGTTGAAAAGTTGTTATCATTAATACCATTGCTAGAAATATTTTAAAAAAAATGAATATGCAATAGGATTTAATGAAAAATAAAGCAGTACCATAGACGTGTAACTGCATGTAAAATTTATAATTAGGTTTGTTGATAAATTGATAATCAAAAATTAAAAATCATTATAACTATAACAATGATACTTATCTTATCCATTAAGTTATAACTTAAAAACCCAGTTTCCCTACCTATATCAATTGAAATCACAAAGTTAACAGAATTAAAAGGGGTATAATAAATAAAAATTTTCATCATTATTAAATCAAACACACGTCATAAATGGTCAGTCTACACTTTCAGAAATCGTGTAAAAAGCTGCACAAACTGCTGGACAATTGCATTACCATATATTCTGTCATTACGCCTCATACAGAGCTCCAAATGAGCCGATCCCAGCAGAGCAATGCCATCACAGGCATCTTTGGCTGTTTTTCTGTCATTATTATCCAGGAGTTTGTTAGCTACTACATTTGCAAAGATGCCACAAGCTTTGACAATAGCCCTCTGGATGTCACACATCCTGGCATCCTTCGCCCTCAACTCCTTACTGGCATTACTCCAGATTTGTTTGTTCACCAAGGGGACCACCATGGCATCGCAATTTTTTGGTCGTAGGTGATGCTCATATAGTTTCTTCGTAATATCTTTTGACAAAGGTTTGGTGAAATTTTTCTGAGGGGCCACAGAGTGTACCCCACTGGAGTGAGCCTTGCTCATCACCAACCATGCCTCACTCATATTGGCCATAGCACTGGCTATTTTGGTAAAGTTTGCGTCTATATTGTTGACCGTCCAAGTAAACAAAGTAAAATAAAGAAATTATCCACAAAACACGGTAGACAAGGCACTAAATATGTAAGGGAATAATAATCCAATATAGAAACTAGATAAATATAAAAAAGCAATTGACTCAGAGACCAGAGGTAAGAAATGCGTCTGACTGATAGCACAGCTAGGATCACACCGACTAGCAGCTGGGTTTCCCCATCTCATGTTACTCCTGAGTTCCTGACGTGTGAGGTAGAACATTGTTTTGACAGATGAAGCGGTTGGATGATCTTCGATCATTTTGATTCTGTGAAAGCGTCCCCCTCTTTTTGCGACAATCTCCTCCCAGGACCCCCCTGAATTTATTTGAATCACATAACTGATGAAGTGAGTGCTCTTAAAAAATTGTGACCACCTTTACGATTATTGAGATTCAACTGTATGACATAAGAACAATTATTTAGCCAAGAGAAAGTCAAATAACGCTTTCGTGTAAAAAATCAACATTCTTATCATCTTGCCTGTGAAGATACGCCTTTTTATTAAGGGGAGGGGATGTATCCAAGCTGAAATAGATAGTTGTTGGTCTATTAAAAACAGCTATTGCACTTTGAATGGCCATTTGCCCCTCCTTTTCCTTCAAAGTATAACGGATGATAACATGGACAAGAATTAAGAAGTTAAACGAGACTTACCTGTAAGTTGAAGTTTGACTGAGATTCTGTCGAGTCTTCAGGAACATAGGGTTTACGTGAGATAGAATATGCTTGCGCATGCTCAGTTTTGAGAGAAAATGTGCACATCAGGTTATAACCCACAGGGACGGGAAGGGTGGGCACGTAACTCAACCTCAACCAACTCGACAATGCTTTTAGCATTTATCTCATCTCGCTCTACATCTGCTTTATTTAAAAGCATAATTAGCGGGACCATTGCCTTCAGAATGCACTCTTGTGCATTGACGAGTTTTTTAAGTCCGAAGACCTAATTTTGCTCTCCAGTGCCGACCAGATTTCTGGATTTACACGCGGTACTGCAAGACCATTCACATTCCCAGGCCTCATGTGCTTAACCATGAGGTCTTTTACTTTGTCATCTTGTAGTCTCTCTTGCAAGATACTGTTGATTAGTTTTGACAGTTGTTCAGAAACATCCGGCCCTACTCTCTCCACTCCTGCCAGTTCATTAGAAATAGAGAGTTTCGGCAGGACGTTGAACGTGTACGTGTACATACGAGTCATCACGTTCACGTTTGCGTACAAGCATGACCCACTTTTCGCTTCGGCTCTTCGTGAACGTGGGGGCGGTGTAGTCTCAAAACAACATGTCCGACCGCGAGTTGTTACATCTAGCGATACAAGAAAATGACACAGACTTGATAGATATGCTGATGTTGGATGATGCCACACGCAAAACCAAATTTAATCAGAATATTCCTAGAATCGATCTCACTTCGATGACTGATGAGCAAGTGTGGAAACAATTCCGGTAAGCCCATTTTCCCCACTGTCTTTTTTTTTTTCAGACACCAGCTTTTAGTCTAATTAATTGATTAATTTATATATTTTTATTACATCACATTTCAAACCAAAGGTTGGATAAATACAGAGGATACATGTTAAAACTTAAAATACAATGATAAAAAAGAAGAAGGTTATAATGAAATAAAATAATAATAGAAACAATAATATGCAATTGCAGTATCATACTACTGGTGCATGCAGTAGTCATACTGTACTAGTACTACTAGTAGTATTACCACCAAACTACTTATTAACATGCTTATACTTTTAAGACTTATTTTGTGCATTAACTTACATTTGTAAATTTCAATTCTTCCCCTCTCATGCTTTATCATGCCAGGTACACTCTTCTATAAAATAAAGTGACTTAATAATGTGATACTAAGAGTGACATTTATTTAATTGCATAATGGACATGTACTGGTATATTAAACTTCTCGGAAAATATTATAGTTTTCAGAGGGAAGATATCGATCGGTTGGTTCGACTTCTTCAACTTCCAGACAGAATGATATTTGCTGACAGAACAGTAACTTCGGGAAGAGAGGCTTTATGTGTATTACTAAAGAGGCTGTCATATCCAAACAGATTAGTGGACCTTGAAAATGTGTTTGGAAGATGTACAAGTCAGTTATCTGTAATCGTGAATGAAACAGTGGACCACATATATGACAATTATAGTCACTTGATTCATAATCTAGATCAACCATGGATGGACATGGATCATCTCATGCAGTATTCTGAGGCGATTGTTTCACAGGGTGCACCATTAAATAAGTGTATTGGTTTTGTGGATGGCACCGTTAGACCTATAAGTAGACCTACATTTCTACAACGGACATGCTACAATGGACACAAAAGGACACACGCAATTAAATTCCAGAGCGTTGTGATCCCAAATGGGATTATATGCAGTTTGTATGGCCCAATGGAAGGCAAGCGCCACGACTGTGCCCTTTTGAAAGAGAGTGGTCTTCTTCAACAGCTGCAACAGCTACCACAAGATGTTGATGGGCGATTTTGTATTTATGGTGACCCTGCATACCCCATCCGCCCCCAACTTCAGTGTCCATTTCGAGGTGCAAACATTACACCAGAGCAGCACGCATTTAATTCTGAAATGTCTCGGGTCCGAGAAAGTGTAGAGTGGGCCTTTGGAAAAATTGTACAAACTTTTGCTTTTCTTGACTTCAAAAAAAATTTAAAACTTTACCTTCAGCCTGTTGGCAAATTGTACGCAGTTGGTGCAATTCTCACCAACTGCCATACTTGTTGCTATGGTGGAGTTATTACAGAATTTTTTAATGTACACCCTCCAACATTGGAGGAATATTTATATCAAAGAAACTAAACATAATAAATGCATCACATATCTAAAAGAATTAAGATAATGTGCTGTAGTGTAGAGGAAAAGAATTGAGCAAATAAAGAATTGTACAAGGTTGAAATTTTTTATTTACAATATAGTGGTAATTTTCTGTAACTATTGAGCAATGAAACGTTTTAAACATATAAAAAATTAGAAAAAGATTTCAAAATATGAGCAATATTTGGAACTTTTGTACAAAACTGAAATAAGAGCATTTATTTTTTGTAGCAGCATTCAACAATAAGTAACGGTACCGAATGCCATTAATTGCATGGTTGATAGGCCTATTTATTTATGAGCATTATTTTAGCTTTTGACCAAAACAAAAATAAGAGTATTCATTTGACATGGCTGCTTTCAACAATAAGTAACAATAAAAATAATAATATAACAGTAAAGAATGCTATTAATTGCATATGGTTGATATTTACAATATAGAGATGATTCTTTTTAACATCATTGAGGAATGAAACTTTGAATCTGATATATATAAAACTAAAAAATATATATGAAATAGATTTGAGCATTTTTTT
>NW_019775180.1:0-35812 GCF_001039355.2 Lingula anatina | reverse complement strand
TTTTTTTTTTTTCAGACACCAGCTTTTAGTCTAATTAATTGATTAATTTATATATTTTTATTACATCACATTTCAAACCAAAGGTTGGATAAATACAGAGGATACATGTTAAAACTTAAAATACAATGATAAAAAAGAAGAAGGTTATAATGAAATAAAATAATAATAGAAACAATAATATGCAATTGCAGTATCATACTACTGGTGCATGCAGTAGTCATACTGTACTAGTACTACTAGTAGTATTACCACCAAACTACTTATTAACATGCTTATACTTTTAAGACTTATTTTGTGCATTAACTTACATTTGTAAATTTCAATTCTTCCCCTCTCATGCTTTATCATGCCAGGTACACTCTTCTATAAAATAAAGTGACTTAATAATGTGATACTAAGAGTGACATTTATTTAATTGCATAATGGACATGTACTGGTATATTAAACTTCTCGGAAAATATTATAGTTTTCAGAGGGAAGATATCGATCGGTTGGTTCGACTTCTTCAACTTCCAGACAGAATGATATTTGCTGACAGAACAGTAACTTCGGGAAGAGAGGCTTTATGTGTATTACTAAAGAGGCTGTCATATCCAAACAGATTAGTGGACCTTGAAAATGTGTTTGGAAGATGTACAAGTCAGTTATCTGTAATCGTGAATGAAACAGTGGACCACATATATGACAATTATAGTCACTTGATTCATAATCTAGATCAACCATGGATGGACATGGATCATCTCATGCAGTATTCTGAGGCGATTGTTTCACAGGGTGCACCATTAAATAAGTGTATTGGTTTTGTGGATGGCACCGTTAGACCTATAAGTAGACCTACATTTCTACAACGGACATGCTACAATGGACACAAAAGGACACACGCAATTAAATTCCAGAGCGTTGTGATCCCAAATGGGATTATATGCAGTTTGTATGGCCCAATGGAAGGCAAGCGCCACGACTGTGCCCTTTTGAAAGAGAGTGGTCTTCTTCAACAGCTGCAACAGCTACCACAAGATGTTGATGGGCGATTTTGTATTTATGGTGACCCTGCATACCCCATCCGCCCCCAACTTCAGTGTCCATTTCGAGGTGCAAACATTACACCAGAGCAGCACGCATTTAATTCTGAAATGTCTCGGGTCCGAGAAAGTGTAGAGTGGGCCTTTGGAAAAATTGTACAAACTTTTGCTTTTCTCGACTTCAAAAAAAATTTAAAACTTTACCTTCAGCCTGTTGGCAAATTGTACGCAGTTGGTGCAATTCTCACCAACTGCCATACTTGTTGCTATGGTGGAGTTATTACAGAATTTTTTAATGTACACCCTCCAACATTGGAGGAATATTTATATCAAAGAAACTAAACATAATAAATGCATCACATATCTAAAAGAATTAAGATAATGTGCTGTAGTGTAGAGGAAAAGAATTGAGCAAATAAAGAATTGTACAAGGTTGAAATTTTTTATTTACAATATAGTGGTAATTTTCTGTAACTATTGAGCAATGAAACGTTTTAAACATATAAAAAATTAGAAAAAGATTTCAAAATATGAGCAATATTTGGAACTTTTGTACAAAACTGAAATAAGAGCATTTATTTTTTGTAGCAGCATTCAACAATAAGTAACGGTACCGAATGCCATTAATTGCATGGTTGATAGGCCTATTTATTTATGAGCATTATTTTAGCTTTTGACCAAAACAAAAATAAGAGTATTCATTTGACATGGCTGCTTTCAACAATAAGTAACAATAAAAATAATAATATAACAGTAAAGAATGCTATTAATTGCATATGGTTGATATTTACAATATAGAGATGATTCTTTTTAACATCATTGAGGAATGAAACTTTGAATCTGATATATATAAAACTAAAAAATATATATGAAATAGATTTGAGCATTTTTTTAAGCTTTTGGCACAAAACAAAGAAAGAGTATTCAATTATTTTTCATCATTTTGAAGAAAATAAAAATAAACTTTGGCACAAATAAGCAGAATATAAGAATGGACAAAAAAATTATTTTGGCAATTTTGATGCAATAACACTGGACAAGTATACTTAACAGCAAAATCAGCACTAAATATTAACAAACAGAATGAAAAATAAATGTGCACAAAAAGGTAACTTGGCCTATTTCATGTAGTCTTTGTTTAAAAGTGTAGTCTTTGTTTAAAAGTGGGTACTAAAAAGTAAAAAAAAAATCATGGTCACATTAAATTGCCTATATAGCAGTGCTAATAGGAAAAAAGATTTATTTCTTTTCCATTACTGCCTTCATCAAGTCCAGCATCATTTTCTCTCTTGCCGCCTCTGCTTCCATTCTTCTCTCCCTCTCCTTCTTTTCCAGTTCAAATCTGGCTTTTGACAATGCGAGTTCTTCCCTCTTGAGGGCCAGCTCCTCTTCCCGCAATCTCTTCGCATTCTGTTCCCTTTCCCTGACTATGGCCAGATAATCTTCTCTTTCTGAGCTCCTCTTTCTGCCCACACCTGACTGTCCTTCTGTTAAAGGGAGAACATGTATTTAAACAAATGATAAAAGCTAATATTACTGCTTTTATTAATCTTATCCAATAAAGTACTAGTATTTTACATATAGAGATATGTCAATCCAGTTTCTTAGTGTCATACATATTGTAATTGGCTTTATCAAATACAAAAGTGGCTATTATACAAATTACATAATACCTTTAACCTCTTTTCTATTAAGGGCTGCCTGCCTTACAGCCATCCCCTCCTCTTTTTCAGCCTTCTCAGCGTCAACCTTGTTGGCCTTAGTTTTTTGCTGAGTTTCATTGAGGAGTGCTACCAGGTCAGTGAGTAGCTGCTCTCTCTGACCGTACTCTTCATTTGTTCCAGATCTGCAATTATTTATATTTTTAATAATAATATACTTCTTCCAAAATAAAATGTGAATAAAAAATGTAACAGAACAGAGGTAATTTATATAAAGACATATGGTAAATTAAGTACTAAGAAAATTTTGAATGTGTTGAATGTGATGAGTACTTACTTTCTTGCACTCTCCATTTCATCTTTTTTAAATTTCTGAATCAAATGTGCTGTTCTCTCTCGAACAGTCCTGGCAGTGGTTAAAGTCATTTCATCGCCACGCCTCTCTTTCAATACAGCATTAAAGGAGGTGGAAACTTCTGCCCACCTTGGGCTTTCCTCAAATGGATTTACCACCAAAACCTCCTGCAGCAGGAGGATGTCTAGAGCAGGAGTGAATCTGATTTTTTTATTTTTATCGTCTGCCAAAGCCATCTTGTTTGAGAACAGAGCACTGTAATAAACAGAAAAACAATTTCATTGGGAAACCTAGCGTTTTAAATGACTTTATTTCTTCTCTATCAGTAAGCAAAATGAAAAAATTTGTTTGATTCAATCATATACATTTTCATTGTAGAAGGCAAGTGATACATGTTCACAAAGTCATGGTCATTGCATACAAGAATCCAAGGAATGTCTGGAGAGAATCTGACAACGCAAAGAGCATCTCTGTAAAAAGCCCGTTTTTCCTTCAATTAGCCATGTAACTCAAGATTATTGAGATAAAAAATCTAATGAATAGTTAATCTTGCTATGTTAATCAAAATGATATAAAGAATAATGCCTTTTCTACACTTAAAGAGCAGTTAAAAACTCGCGTTCTTCACTTACGTGTAAACAGCCTTCTTCACGTTCAGAACGTACGCAAGACGAGAACCTAGGCGAGGCTGTATGTCAAAAGTCGTGACGTAGTTGGCAACGACCTGTTACGTCACACGTATACGTACACGTTCAACGTCCTGCCGAAACTCTCTAATAACTTCGTAGAAGTCATCTGGAGATTTCGAGCCGGTGGACATCTGATCCTGCTCTTGCTCAATTACTGGAACGACAATGTTGTGGGAAGAATGCTTAGAATGTCCAGACTGGAGTGAATCATCGCCAATGCCCAAATTTTCCAGTCGACTCTCCCAGTGCTCATCCCGTTCTTTTAATGCTGATGAGAACAAACTGTATCTGGGCGAGATTTGTCGCCATCTCGGTCCTCATTTCTTTAACCCGGCGGGTTCCGCGTCTTCGTCGTCCTCCCTTCTTGGGACAACACCGGTGGGGTGAGCATCTGAGCCATCTCGATGCTGAACGTTCGTCGAATGGGAAAGTTTTGCCGCGAAGGCCTCAAATAGCGACCTGCTACTTGCTTTGCGTTCACGGCCGTTTTCTGTAAAGTTTGAACCTTCCATTTCGATCAGAATATCCGTCCTTAGATGAGAGTCTAGTATAAACAAACATAATATATATGAATATATAATCCTACAGTATCGTTTGCTGAAAATTTCTGAAATTTGCACGTGATCAAATCCCCAAAAACCAGAGCACGGAAAAAACGCGTCTAACTGAGCACAAACGCAGCAATTCACTGAGCATGCGCAGGCATATTCTATCTCACGTAAGCCCCCTTGTGAGTGAAGACGAGACAGAATTTAGCCAGCTGTGATAAAATTATACAAATGTGCTGTTTTTGCTGAACATGGGTGACGGTATTGTGTATAAAGAAGGGTCAAAAGAAGAGTGAAGTGTAAAGGACATTTATGATATAGCTGAGAATTGGGTCATTCTTTATATCACGTTTATTTATATTTTTGGCTGAGAAAAAAAAAACACATTGCACAAAGTATAACTGGAAAATCTGAGCACTAGTATTTATGCAAAAATATTGCACCATGTACTAATCTACTAAACTTTTGACTATGGTAAACAGTTTATAAAATATTTATTTTACATAAAAAACTGAGCACTTGTACATCCAAACAAAATAGTGCTTAATGTATAAGTGCACTATACTTTTCAATTGGATAAACAGCTAGCATACAAAATTTTTCAACTCATCAAATCTAGTATTAACATACATCTTAAATAATGCTCAAACTCTTTCAATATGTAAAATCTTTAGGCAGGCTCTCAGTATTTCTGATTTCTTTCATAAAAATACTTTCTCAAAGGCATCTCAGACTAAGCTTTGCTTACTGTTGCACTATTTTCACGTGGACTCATTCAATTGAACTCCAACCTCCTGATTACAAGTTCATTGAGTTTGGGCATAATACTTTGTGGCAAAAAGATGATTTGATATGTCTCTTTAACATAGCCCAAAAAAAGTGTTAGAAAAAGCCAAGTCCCACAAATTGTAAATGAATTCCTGGGGGACCTCTCCGCTCCCAGAGCTGGTATCTTCAAATTCATTTGCATGATACATGTGCTTGCCGTTGGTAACATGGAATCTGTTGCAAGTGAAAATGTCAGACTTATATCACTTGGAAATCCCATTTTTTTCATCAACTAAATTGATTTTATGCTGATGGACATGCTATTTTCATATGCTTGTTACCCAACCCATTCAGTTCATCATTAATTTTTTTAACCCAATACCTAGATTTATTCTTATTTCAAAATAGTATACCTAATGCATTGTACACACCACAAATTAGTCCAAGGCCCATAAAAAATCATCTTCTACAAGGGTGACAACACCATTTTCTTCCTTCATAAGCCTGTTCTTTGTTTCTGTTACCATAATTTGCAAGAATTCTCTTCTTGGGCCGCCATAATCAATGGCCTCCTCACCATGAAAAGCCACATACAGGGGATAGCGTAGATTTTCTACTGTCAGCAATTGTTCAAGGCCATCCTCCCACACAGAATATCTGCTAACAAATATTTCTGTGCGGTCATAACTTGGGGTTTCTTCTGTATCTATTTCTACAGTACCCATGGTACAACCCTCCAGATATTCACTACTGAATACTCTGAGTATTTTTTCAGGGTTCACTTCATCTTCTCTGAAAAATGAATATGTATTTTGTGGTTTTTCTGCAAACCAATTTATAAATATATAAGATAATATCCTTTCAAATGCTTTCTTTTTAATCCAAATCCCCTTTTTATTTTGTAACAGTTATGTCTTTTTGCATAAAACCAAACCAAATGACAGGGTTTATTTTGATATAAGCATAACAAAAAAAAATATATAGAAGTTATCATAGCTACAGTGCATATTTTCTGACAAAATAATATACATGCTGGTAGGGATTCCCTGCTACATACTAACTTAAATACTGATAATGGGACAATCCCTATAAATATAATTGTTTTTGACGCACCAGTATCTACAATAAAGTTCACTTCTTGGCCCTGAATCTTCACTGGCCAAGAAACACTAGCATTTCTACAACTGATGGTTTCAATGTCACTGTCAACAGGTGTTTTAGGGGTTCATTCTGGCCGCTGGAATGCCCCTTCTCAGTTTCCCTGGTTGTTTACATGCTGAGCCTCTTTCACAGGTGCCTTGCATTCTCTTGCCAGATGCCCATATCTATGGCCCTTGAAACACTACATTGTTTTTCCAATTTTCTGACTTGGGTGGTGGAGGGCTTTTCGTGTCTTTCGCTATCGCTTTCTTTATCAACTCTTTAATTTCATCTAGCTTCATGTCAAACTTCTTTTCAAGCTGGTGTAGCTGACTTTCAGTCACTCTGGATTCGCTGCCCTAATACTCGGTCTTTTCACTGTCTCTTCTCTTTGACTGTTGTACATCTCAAGGGCCTCCCTTGCTTCATCCAGATTTTTGGGTGTTTTCATGCCCACTGCTACGGCAGCTTGATGGTCTTGCAAACCTTTGATGAAGTGGCTCAATGCAATTGTCTCATGGGTGGTGCAGTCAGCTGTCAGGTAGCCCTTTAGTACAAGTTTTCTAATATCGGAGATATATTCTGGCAGTTTCTCTCTTGGGCTGAGCTTTCTGTTCTCTAGCTCTGATAAATAGGAACTTTTTGTACGCTTTTCTTGAAATCGGTTTTGCAACGTAGGAATTTACTACCTCTGCTGGCAACTGGACAAAGGCGAAATCAGCAGCCTCACCATGCAGACTGTTACATAATCTAAACAGTTTTTCTGACTCACTCCATTCACAAGTCTGGCTTAGAACTTTGAATGGCTCAATGAAACCCTCCTAGGATTCTTTTCCACGAAAGAGAGTCTGTCTGGGCAGTGGAATTCCATAATTAGTTTGCATACTAGTACGACTAGGACTGTTAATTCTGTAAAATGGGGGTGTTATTTCATTTGGTGCTGGGTGATTAAGGGTAGGGGTTATTGTTTCTGCTATGACTGCATTCTGGGCTCTGTGTTCCATTGGCGTAGCTGTCTCTTTCTGTCCCTCCAGGGCTCTGCCTCTGCTTCTTCTACAGCAACTTGAATTCTGTGCGCATTCAAGAGCTCTGCAGGCTTCTTCTAACTGTTCCTCCACGTTTCTCACTTCCTCCTGGTCAAATCTGTTGTCCTTTTTAGGGGGCATTTTGAATTTCTTGATTTTTCTTTGATTTCTTGAGTTTTTCTTCCAACAAGATCATTAAGTAGCTGAGGTCGTCAGGTGTGGCCTTTGCGCTGCAGTCGTAAAGTTTTAGAAATTGGTGTTGTAATGGAATCCTTTTTTACAGGGCTGTGAAGCAGGTAATGTCCATTTGAAGTGTCATCAACGCATACTTTCTCAATAAAGTTATGTTTCTCTTGATTCTTGATGATAGTGTCATACACGCGTAACTTTCATACGGTATTATGTGTTTGATGCGATAATTTGTAGGTAGAGGACTGTGGTCAGTTTTCCAAGGCAATTTGGCCACATATTGTCACCACGTCTTTCAATGTAACTTCTCTGAAAATTCTGAAAATCACTCTTTTGTTTAGTATGAAGAGCGGTGTGGTGCTTTCCATTACAACTTCTGCAGCGAAATTTTTAGAAATGCATTTTTGGCTTGTATGGTTGGGCGTAAGACCGCTAAATCACAGATGGCCTCTTTTTGCTATTTCATGGCGTGTTTCCTGTTCCAACACAACTAGGCATGTGATAGAGCAGCATTTCATTTTTCTTTTCGGCTTGTTCGTTGTTTTCTTTGTGTTACTATTGGTAAAAAACGCTGCAGTGGGTCAGTACAATTTCTGTTGATGGAACCCATCTATTTCTCCAGCTATGATTTATTTTCAAACATCAGTTATGGAATTTCTCATTTTGTTTAAAAACTCAACCAACTCTTCCTCCTCTAATAGTGGATTTAAGACTCCCTATCTCCACCCTGTCTATCATCTCTCAACTGCTCCTCTTTGTGTGAGACAGATTCTGTGTTGGAACTGCATGTTAGTGAACTTTCTTCACAGGCATTTGCTGTCTCAACATACATTCTTGCCACCCTTCCCACTCTGTTGGATGACATACTGAGGACTGAATGTATTGGCTCAGCAGCCTCTATTTATATGACTTTTGAACAAGTATGGTGGCTGGTAGGCACTCATACATGTATTTATTTTATTGAAAAAATTGTCTTTGTAAACCTTGTAAATTTACTTCAAATGCTGGCACAAATACAATGTTTTAACTAAGATATCATGATTTTTATCATGATATTAAGAAGGCATACATGATATAATATAAATGAAATATATATTTAGTACATGCTCATATATGCCACCATCCCATACCTATTTTATTATGGTTGCTTGCAACCTTCTAGCGATGTTTCCAATTGCTTGCAACCAGTGAAAACTTGTTTGCGACCAAGTGACTAAGGACTGTCAATCGACCATGTAGTTACAATTGGTATGCAGCTGGTTATAGTTTGGTTATAGCAACCTACTGACAACCAAAAAGAGATCAATAGGCAATCTCTGATATACCAATATTTTTCATTATCAGTTGTACTGGTTGTCGGTGCAAAAAAAAAAAAAAAACATCATCATGTGTCAGTGTTTGCTGGTGACGTGTTGGCAACCTCATGTGACCACTTTAAAACCTATGGCAACTAAGGTTGCAAGCACAGTATGACCCAGGCTTTAAAAAAACAAGCAAAAGGCATCTAGCAACAATTGTTGCTAATAAGCAGGACAACAAAGCAAAAGAACTATTGAAAAATATTTATTGACACTTCCCCAGCCTTTATGATAAAATATTTTGGATTATGCTTTTAGCTTAGAACTACATCTTTTTTTTAATATCTGAAACACATCATGGAGCACCTTAATCAATGTCATAATCATAACTATGCATAAATCTAATTTTTTCTACTCTCCAACTCTGCTTGATATCAACCAGAGACAGTATATTAAAGAACATTTTAATTTATGACCCTCGTCAAACTGATACATGACTATGTATGGTCCTCAGATGTTATGCTTAAACAAAATGTGTCTTGAAATGGATTAACACAAGAGGAATATGGCATATTAAATAAGATCATGACAGATATTTTAATTTGTCAAGCCTAATGAGCACAATAAATGTGTTTTGATCTAAGAAAACATGCTGTTTTTTCCTTTTATTTCTTGTTTATCCAGTAAAATACTGCATGGTCTTGTATACTTCATATAAGAAAGAATAAGGTTTTTTCAAAGCACTGACTAGATTCACATATATACCAAACTAATTATTCGTCCATGTAAATAACTCTCATTAATACTATTTTAGAATTATCTACAGAACAAAATGTGAACAATACATCTCTGAAAATATAAGACTAGTTCAACCAATAAATTTTACCCTTTGTCTACATCACTAAGCACTATTTTTCTGAAATACTCTTTTTCTAATTTAAAGATAATAAAATACCTGTCACAGCTAAATGTTGAAAAGAAGAGATCAAATATTACACATCTGTGGACCTTCCACCTGTAAGTTGCTTTTAGCATGGATCATTTAGTCCTGAATCAACAATATGTGTGAATGTAAAAATATATTGATGTAGGGGTTCATTTGTGTAAAGAACAAAGTTATTAGGAATGGATAAGTTTTTATTGTACCTAAACCAAGTAAGACTTGGCTTAGTGAGAGAACTTTTGCTGAAAGTACCTGCATGTAACTGCCATTCAACATAAAATTAAATTGTAACTTGAAACATTTTCTTAGGATACTATATATCATGTGTTTTTCATGTACAATTGCAAAGTATTTAAAAAGATTCTTTACTAAAATGAACCCTTATTTCAATCTGTTTCTATTATTTTGTTAAATCTACACAGATATTGTCAACAGCATGTGGCCCACACATTCAGCATGCTTAAATGCTACACAAAAATGCAAACATTTCCCACAGAATCATAACTACAAGCAAAATAACATACAGTCAATATACATAATAATGCAGTAACTTCTATGAACAGCAGCCTCTATTTCTGATGATGAGATCAACTAAGTTTTCCCAATTCTGCCTTTTTAAAAATCTCTGCAGCAGTGAAGATAAGGGAGTCAATGATGCCAGCCACTGTGAATGTTCCTCCTAGAATGGCACAGATCTGAAACACAGAACAGCATTTTACTAGAAAACTTATAAAAAAGTAGCCATTCTATCTATCAGAAGCAGGGACAATATACTGGGTTATCACTAGAGATTTTTCCAACAGTGACTGGACTAATACTGTAATATGTCATCATTTAGTCTGTACCACATGACACCTGTTGTCTTGTAAAAGGCAGACATAAGCAGTCATGTACCCCCTATTACAAGTTATGTAAAATAAAGTGAAAATATTTTTGCATAAATGGGAATCTAGAATAGAATATTAAATCCTCCTTCCCACACCCTGTTCTGTACTAAATTTTAAACTTCTCAGATACTCACCATGGTGAGGAAACTATAAAATGGTTTCCTTTTCTCTGTGTATTTCACTGTAATAGGACTGAGGTCAATTCTAAACCAAATTGCTGGTAGTACTCTATGTCCATGTCCATATTGTAAATAATCCTGCAATAAAATTTTGCATTTTCATGAAGTGAACATTTTACCAAAATGCTTGTTGACTTGGATGGAAAGGATGATGAGCAACAACAAGGAAAATATTTAGTAGGTCATGTTAACACATACGTACACCATTTTTTATCATCTACATACAAAAAGATGAAAATGAAATGACATGATGTCTTAAAAGTAATACCTGCACACCAAAACAATTTATTAAACAGCACTTACTCTATAAGCATATGTGTATTGGTATGGATAAGATATTTTGCCTCCAACTGTTTCAAATATTGAGGGAACTATCTTCAAGAAGTAATCATGAGATGACAAGGCTGAAAAAGAAACGTGCACATCTGTTATGAACTTTAAAAATTAATATTTCATTTCATATTTTTTAGAATATTGTGGCATCTAAAGTCACTTAAGTGATTTTAAATCAAGACATACCTCCTTAAGCCAAATGGCTTATGTTTCACTGACACAAATTATATTTAAATTTGATTAATGCAAAAGTTAAAATCTTACGGTTAGCATCCTGTTTCTCCACATCTTTAAGTGGATTAAAGGATCCAGGTAAATGTGAATGCTGAAAAATAAGGGGGAATTTAAAAAAAAAAATCAATCAATGCAATAAATATTCAATATTCAAAGCTGATCAGTTAAATCAAAACTTTAACTTAAGATAGCATCTGTTTCTGTGCAACTCATGTCTTCATTAAGAGAGTGACTCAAGTATAAGAAACTAAGGACTTAAAACCAGGGCCCAGTTTCATCAGTGATAGATAGCACTTTCCTATGGATAACACTATCCATTGAATAGAATAGTTATCCTCTGGACAGATATTCTGAGGAAAGCAGCCAAATTTAACCACCAGATATCAATATCAGAGACAAAAATAAGTATCTAGCCTTTCAGAAATATTACCTTACCCAAAGCATAACTGTCCTTAGGATAACATATTTATCCAATGGATAATGTTATCCAGAGGATAGTGCTATCCAGTGGTGATGAAACTGGGCCCAGGTTCATAAATCATAATTTTGTTGAGAGTTTTGGACAGGGTTTACCTTGGTAGTTAAAGAAAAATGTTTTTTTTTTTTTTTTTTTTTTTTGCTATGTAAATGTCTAAACTGCATTGTACACCTTTAAAAAGGTATGGTTTTTCTACCTTTCCTTTTGTGTCTCCAAACACAAGACTGTGGATAATGTGATTCATGTTGGGGCTATCTGGTTGAACCTGGGATGCATGTGTTGATATATGGAAATTACCAGGTACCTGAAATGACAAAAATGTAAATTTTTTCACTTTAATCAAAAGCATATCACTCATTCTAACTATAAAACACATAAACTCATTTAAAACCATTACTGTATTTAAACTGTGAGAAAAGTAAATCTAAGCATCAAAGTTGACACATATACAGACATCATACACTGCATGTGATTTACTGATTTACTTGCCAAAATGAATTTTCCTGGGGGGAAAAAAGCAAACCTTTCCTTGACCCATTCCCTGCACATTTATTTAATTTTTTTTTACAATTTAATTAAATAATTAAGTTCTAAATGACTGGCCAGTCATTTAGTTCAACATTTGCATTCCTGACCTTCAACAAGCATGACAGCTTCATAACACATGAAAATGGCACTGATTTTAGTATTAGGCCCATGCCATGTATAATGCAGACATTCCCAGCTGACATGGCTATCAGTGAAGGCTGGGATATCAACACCAGGTACATTTCGGGTTAACTTTTATTTAAGGGGCTACGTTGTCTTTCAGGTGTAAATAAGGATCTTTTAGAAGCTTTACAGGATAAAAATGTGACTGTGGAGAATAAGTTGACTATACACTAAGAAAACTTACCAGAGTAAGGTACAACTACAAATTTGAGATTTTTTTATTGGAATAAGGTACTTATGTCATATTTGGAATAACATTTTTACCTTATTAATGTTAAAACTGGCCTTAAACCTGCAGCCCCTCATTTCATTAATTGGCGTTTTATCAGTGTCCTCTACAAAGCCCACCTCATGGCGACCAAGATCATCCTGGATATCTAATCCAATGACTGAAAACAGAATTTCAATATAAAATTTTTAGTCTTTTTATTCTTTTCAGCTAAATAGGATAATAAAGACACGCAAATACACAAATGTTAAAAAAATGAAGTAATTCAAAGAGACAAAATAAGTTTGATGGTGAGAGGGTTTTTAAAATTCTCAAAATTTTCATTAATTTTGACCTCAACAATGGGTTGCTCAATTTTAACATTGCAGTAAACAATGAATACATTCCAATCATGATTTTCACAAGAAACCTGACATTTTACTAAACAGAGCTGTTCAGTGCAAGTAAAACAAAAAACCCTTTGACACTTACGTGGTGAAAAACAAATGTGTCATATAAAGATGGTAACAGCAGAGTTCCATTACATTATTTCCAGCGCATATAATTAAACTTATTAGATATATTTTCAGCTTACTTTCTCTGCCTTACAAACTGGAGGGAAAAAGTAGGTCAAATTTATGACCAGAGATTTTAAGTTGAAGTTTTAAAGCCTGTTTTCTGCTGCCCCAAATATTAATTTTGATTGTTTGGCATGTAGATTTTGTATTGTGTTATAAACTGGTACTATAAAATAATTCATATCTGTTACAGGACATTTACTCCTGCTTCCTGTGTGTCTGGAAATATAGGTATATCTGCATTTTCAATTTATTCTATTATATCCTGTTGCCAGTATAATTTTTTATGCTAAAATGTGTTATCATCCATTGTGATCATATAGAAATCTATGCCATCTCTAAGTAAGGAGTCTCCTGTATTTATACATACATTGACACGGCAGATGTGGGATACTCAGATCAATTTTCACTGGAATTCTGTCAGTTGTTGGATCATCTACAAACATTTCACTGACACTAAAAAACAAAAACAATTATCAATAACTATCCACAGACAAACTGTTGAAACATGCTCAAGTAAAATTTGAAACAAGTGAAAACCAAAAATCTAAAAAGAAAAAATTATTTAAAGTAATTTATTATTCATTTAATTTTGCACTACACCAACAAGCTTGTAATACTGCCAAAATAAATAAATAAATAAATAAATATATTTAAGCATGATTTAATATTATAGTAATACTGACATTTTTAGTTAATGTGGTTATTGGAAAACAATTCATATAGTGCAATAAATTGATTCTCTACAAGGTATGCACCCTATGGTACTGTTACTGTTCTTTTCTTATCTAAGTTATGATTCATATACAAAAGAATACTGTTCGAATGGCACTTACATATCTACTGATATATAGTCCAGCAGCTCTGACAGGAAAAGGTATGATATAAACAATGTACTGAGAATTGAGATGACAGCCCCAGTCTGGGTTGGCTGCGTTAAATCCTTAGGGATCTTCCGATATATATCAAACCTGCAATGTGCAAAAATATTACTTAATTTCTGTTATTTGTTTAATGGTACAAATACAATACATTGATAATAAAGATATGAAGAACTTGTATTCCATATCATTTTGTAGAAATGTAATTAAGGTTATCTTCCCACCCCCATGAAATTACTCTTCTTGAGGGAAAATAGAAAACAAGGATAAGAGAAAAGTTGCAGTCGAACACTTCAATAAAAAACTACTTCTACATTTTATGGTGTTCAGGCATGGAGGGTTTCTAGCTCAACACTTTCACAAGCACCAATAAGATTTTCAACGAAAAAAAAAATATCCAGGTACACAACAACAAATTAAAGATGCATTATATGAAAGATTCACTGAACCTGATAAAAACTGTAGGAAAAGATATCAAGAAAAGATTCCTAAATTCATATGCAAAACACCACAGGGAGATAACAGTGTCAGACTCAAATTGCACACATCCTATCAAAGATTTGGAAAGAACAATATGCTAGGAAAGAGAAAAGTACTAACTGTGTAATGACGACTTTACTTTGATCATGTCATTTAATTGGAGGTCGTGTTCAAATACAGACAGAATATATAAATAAGGCCAAATGCTATCTAGAAGGCAATTAACCCCTTTTTCTATTCATCATATGGCCATCTGATGACCTTAATTAGATATGTTACAAATCTTAATAACCCGAGTTTCAAGCAAGCATATGGAGCTGTATCATATGAATGACCTACATGTGCACAGATGGAACAGTGAGAAAGCATTTGGTTGCTTTTTGTGATAATTAATGTAGATAAAGTGTCCAGCATAAAATTAGGCAGTCTGCATATTTCATAAACAGACTACCATGCCATATATAACATTAGACAAAATTCCGTACATTTTCACAAATACTTATTTAAGGTTTTGTTATCATGTTTCATTTCAGCAAATATCTGAAAAAAAACAGACAAAAGGTATTATATGGGTTTAATATACCATTAGGTTTATCCCAAGTTTATCAAGAGGGTAGGTTATCACACAGGTAAACATACAATATGCAAGTTTTAAAGGTGGTTACTTTAGGATAATTTGCATAAAAATTCAGTGAAAATCTTATATGAAAAGGTAACTTTAAAAAGATGAAATAAAGGCATTTACATGGGACTTGCGTATATTATATGATCTAGTTTCAACTTGAAGAAGGCAAAAATCATTCAAGTTAAAAGTGAACATGTATCTCTACCTTCATCTCAGACAACATGTTTTAGTACAGTTGCAAGACAAAGATTTAATAGAGTATTCTTTGCATTAATTAACTTAAAACACAGCAGAAATGTCACAATACACCTGGAAATAATACTGTTAATTATAATTTAGTAGTGTTTTGCAACATTCGTGATTATTTAAATTTTCAAAACATGATCATTTTTTCACTAATCTGTGAGCACACTATAAAATCTGTAAATGTGATAACAACTCTCCCTTAATAGCTAGTTCACATACCAGGGCACATATATACACAATAATTTGGTAGTATTTTTAGAATAAAAGCTAATAGACCATTTGGGAGATTTTAATCACTGCTGAATTTTAAAGAAAATATTACACCTATTACTTAAGTACATGTATTACATGATGAAAAAACCTGTCAAAATTGTCTGCACCTGAATATAGAGCTGATCGAGAAACTAAAATTTGATATCTGAAATAAAATCATTTACTAGCCTAAGGGTTACTTTGGTCTTTGCTTTCAAGACAGTGGTTAAAACATTCTTGACAATGGATTTTTTTAGGATTAGTAGTAATACTAATAATTTTGAGGTTCATCAATCAAGATATTCATCATATACTTTCAAATGTGATGTACGTAGGTATAACGCACAGATTAAAAATTTAAGAATACAAAAATTTCGTTGTAAGTATCACTTACTGGTATACAGTGTATGTTTATGTATGCAGCTATGCAAGAAGCATTGGTTGTGAAGCTGAGGACGCATGCTAGCAAACAAAGATACTTTACTGCACAGGTATTCAAGCATTTTTATTTACGTTTTATATACCAGATATTTAAAGTAAATAGGGGTAAAACGTGTGTGAGAGTGCATACGATTCATTATTCAAATGCCATTCAGGCTTTGCATACGGTTAGTCACGCTGTATCCTTAATTAACTGATCGGTTTTGAATCTTAAAACCACGTAAAACGAATTTAAGATACCTCGCTAGTCTATCATTCGGCTGATCATAATGCAGCCGATCAAAATTAATCCATACTTCATACTAAAATCGACAGAGAGAGGCTTCAGTTTATAAATACCTGAATAATATAGTATTCGTTTGGTGCATCAAGTATCGAGGTAGATGGCAGTTATATATACATCTTTCTCTATGCTGTAAACGTAATGAAAATAAGTAGCTTGCAAAAAAATAAATTACCTTCTTATATCAAACTGCATCTTCCTGCCTGTCGTTCACTAAATATCTGGTCCGAATCAAAACACACAGCACATGTGAACACCGGCGGAAGTGATGTTGCAGGCAGCTCGCTCCCAACGTGCCAGCATTTCATTGGTCGCCTCTAACACAATCTGCTGGTCGATTACAGTGATAAAATTTTATAGTCCACTGCACATGGTGTCAATTCTGTGCATAATCGCATATTCTTCTACTTTCATTTTCTTATAGATATATACTTTTTGTTTAGGCATTAACGTTATATGTCATTATAATGTTGAAATATGTAATGCAACGGATTTACTTTTTTTTTTTTTTTTTGAAAACTGTGATGACGACAATGAATTTAATTCTGAAATCGGCTGTCCGTCTTTCAAAGATGTTGAAAGAATGATATACATCTTGTAGGGAAAGGATTGCGTAATTCTTTGGTCTATACTAAGTAAATATCTGGACCAAATCACAAATCATACCGTGCACGACCGTGCAAGAGACGGGTTAGACGCAGCTCAACAATACTGATGAATTTTTTAATGAATTTTCAAGATCATACTTTTCTCATGATTGTCTCGATCTAAAATTGAATTGACAGACTTGATAAAATCTAAATGGCCAAGGCAAAATATATGCTATTTTAGGGGCCTACTCCTTAATAATTTGTGGACAACCGCTGCATGCATCCAACCGCTGCATGTTGGATATTCAGAAAAAGACCTCCACCCCAGCCCCATTCCAGTTTCTGCGAAATTTCTGGCCCAAGGCCCGGTATTAAGCCTACATTAAATTCTGAAAAAGGCGTATAAATGACTAATCAGAACTAAAAGACTTTGCTGGGCGTAAGCCTATGCTTTGTACTCTGTTGGGTCAAGTTGGATCGGTATTTATTCCTCGGGTTTCTGGTTCAATAATTGGTAGATTTCATTTAGAATTAAGTCAATAGTGGATCTATCTAACCGGAAATCGGAATCTGAACATCACGCATAATCACACCGCTGTATTTTGAGCACAGCAGTGGCCTGCTACATTTATTCAAATACTTGTCGGCTTCTTCAAAAAATCTGAGCAGTAGGCGTTTGCCCGCACTTCGAATTTTAGATGCCACTGCACAAGGGATTGTAGAAATGCAAATTTTATGCACAAAGGCTTTCTTAATTGATCTTCCTGTGTCTCTAGGGAAATTGATGTCGTATCTCGCTCTTCCCCAATCTATAATTCGGCTGAGATTTGAACCTGAGCAAAGCACTGCTATCCACCAACCATCGGCGGGTTGGCGATTGATTTCCGATTTCCTTATCTCACAGCACACAAAAGGGTGCATGGGATTATTCTAAGCCTTAAACTTGTCAATTAGCAGTTTCCAGGATTCTCAGCTAATAATAATAGTTTGTTGTATTTGTTGTATCGGCGTATAGAGAATGTCTTATTCACTCTTTTCCCCCAGGATTTGCATCCATTCACAATGAATGACAAGGGAAGAGGAAAGGCATTGAAAATTCCCCTTGCTTTGTTTACCTGAAAATAAATTTTCCGAGAAAACATCAAGGAAACCTACCCATGAATCACCTTAATATTGATACCGCGATTTTTATAAGGCAATAGTGTGTTCCAGGTAAAAAGAAAGTAATGAAAGAGAGTACTAGTTTGAACGTTTCTTCTTCCCAAATCATACATCACATACAAACAAATTGTTTAAACACGGAAGCCCTTGCTGCTGTTTTTCCGCTGAAAAACATGCATCAGCAGCATGTCAATGTTTAATGGAGTATCGAAAGCATTTATACTAATTCTGTTCTTGCATTTGTTTTTTGTCCTCTCCTCCTCTCTCTCGTCCCCTCTCTTTTGTGAATGTCCTGAATTTAACGACCATACGATGATGTAAGATTTCTGTTACTGTCTCAGATGAGACCAATAGAACGCAAGTGACAAAGTCGTTACCATAGCAACAATTAATACTGGAAGAATAACCAGCGATTAATAGCTTCCTTAACTGGTGTTGGTAATATTGCTGAGGGCAGATTTTCAAAAAAAATGTTCAATTCGAGTTTTCTGCAATTTCATAGCTTTTTACTTATTCCAACCAATGTTAGAAGCTAACCTAAGAAATGAAACAGTTAAATTTTGAGATCAATATTATGCAGCATAAATGCATAACACTATTCCTCATTAATAAAAAGATCAGTCAGTACAATCCACGTTAAAAGACAAAATCCTCAGTTTCAATCACACAGACTCAATTTTCCTAGGCTTGGGGCAAAAGTAAAAATTATTGAAGAGTCAAAATCGACACGTGACATTACATTATTTTCTGGGATATTTTAGAAGCCTTTTCGTAACTAAAGCATAGTTTAAAAAAATGTAGATTTTTTCAAGGGAGGGGTGTGGTACATGTACCAGTAGTCGACATGATGTCGTGTTATGCAACTTACGTGACGTGCATTATGCTCAAATACATTGAACGGTTCACGAAAAAATACAATAGTTGTCAGGTGAAGTTCAAAGACCTATAAATATTTGCTTCTTTCTTAATAATTTCCGTTTGTCATGATTTGGATTTGCTCTACACTATTATATTTGTTTACATTCTACTATCATACCGGTTGTCCTTCACAGTGAATAAAACTGCCACTCCTAAACCAGTATCCAATGTACTCTATGTTATATTCTCATTTCTTGTAAGTGTGTTAATAGATGTGTTGTGCTGCATTGTTTAGACCTAAAGATTGAACATTAGTGACTAATTTTGTGTATTCCTGGACGTTTCGGTTAATTATAATAATTATAATTATTATTATTATTGGATTAATACTAATGATATCACGCACTACACTAATGTGTCTTCAAACTGACTCTTGTGACGCAATGTATGTGTAATGTCTTATTAAGGTGTGTCACTATTGGATGTGGAAAGTTCACTAGCATAATGAGAAACTGTAAACCGAGAGTGTAATATGGTTATTTAGACTGTAACAGAAAGAGTATCCGTTTGGTTTAAAGGTGAGTATAAGTTTTGAGGTTCTCTTCTTTTTTGTAAAGTAGTTTACCAAATACCCAACCCATCCTCTTTTGAGTATGTTCAAAGGGATACCACATCCTCCGACTTGAATGCAGCTATTCTTCCACAAATAAAACATGTATGGAAGCACTGAAGTTCTTTAGGACAGTAGTCTACACCTTGTTTACCAATTTGAGATTTATTGTGGTCATGTAAACAAACGTAGTTATTTCCCCGATGCCATCATTAGATCTTAGAGCATATTTAAGCGGGAATAGGGGTAATATGGGCTAAAAATCATGTTTTTGAGTTTATGTGTTTGTTTGTTTATATTAATGTTAAACGTATTTAATATCGGATGTGAGGGGACACAGCAGGGAGATGTAGGTACATGTGACTCGCCTCCGTTTTGTAAGATCCCCAGTTAACTGTGTGATGAGGGATATCCGTGAGTAAAACTTTGTTATTCTACGAGTCCCGAGATTCAGGTGTCTCGCCTCTATTCGTGGACCGAGGTAGAAAAGGCAATTCGGTTACCGTGCCTGTTCATGGAGATGGGGGAAGGTAGAAAAGAGGACTGGTTGCAAAAAACCAAATTTCGGCCAACGAGTGACCTTCGGCTGCAAATCCAAGGAGAGGAAAAATGGGCGTGAGAGGGGCGGGGTCTCTATTTTTGTGGCACCAAAGGATTCGCCACGGGCATCACTTGAGCGATGCAGGTAAACAAAAGTGTCTTGTCTTTGTTTAGTGGTGTTTCATCAATGGTGTCCCGCTATTGTGATGGCTTATTTGTAGCTTGTATCATATTTGATCACATGTGTCTCGCTTGTGCCAAGTTAGATGGTTATTCAAATCAGGGAATTATATCCGATACAATTCCCTGTTCAAATTCACTTACTTCCGAGCTGCTGTATCATGTTAAGGAGAGCTCCTTCGAAACACTTGGGAATACAGGTGGGAGGGCTTGTACTGAGCACGTGAACAGCTCGGGATCGGAAGTCGAATCATGAGGACGATATGTATTCCCGTTTTCAAATACCAAAAGTGCTTAAATGATTCCCATTTGGTAAATCCAAGTATCAAGCACCAACGCACATATACAAGTGCTTGTCTGAAGAATAGGTCACCGTGACATTTTGGTTGTAGTAACGGTACTTGAAAGAAAATGTAACACTGTTAAACAGTGATAGTAATGTCAACATTTTTTTTACATGATACCACCTTCAAAATATATTAATTTCCTTTAAGAAATAACACAGAAACAGTGAGAATTTTGTCACGGAGATGTAGAGTTTATTGGCATGATAAATGTAGAAAAAAAGGATACCCTCTCCAATTGTTAGAGCCGGCGTCCCTTAGCATGGTTTTTAAGTCAAAATATATGTCGGTGAGCTGTTCCTCTTATATTTATAATCGCACAGGCCTGACACACACGCCCACACAAACACGTATACATTTTTTGTATAACACAGGGTATCTTTACATATAAGCATGAGAAAGGGAATTTTACAAACGAAAATTTGGCAAAACTACGTGAGTACATTTCGGATTTTGATGAATAATGTGTCTCGTTTTCGACTTAATAGTTGACATATACCACTTTGAGTGAAGATGAGTCGTGGGAGGCGATATTTAAGACAGTGAATGAGTTGCCTGAAGAGAGGGAAGATGAGGCTAATTACATGTTAACTACAGGGTTTGGTACAAATGTTAAATCAATACCAGATCCACGTCATTTATGAAATCAATTAATAGGCAGCTGTAGACTGCATGTTTTATCAGTGTGTGTGTGTGTGTGTGTGTTTTTTACTTATTTTCTGGACATCATTATGGACATCATTTCAATGGTGTGTGCGTGAAGTTGTGTCTGTTCGTGCTTCACACTGCCTGTCACTATGTTATGGGGTCTGCATTTTTTTGTATTTACCATCTGCCCTTTAAAATAGTGTCCTTATATCAGTAATCTTTCCCATTTATTGTCTTCTTTGGGGCCGTGCGTGGTCGGTGACTTATTTTCAGAACACAATATTTTAGACTTTGGAACCGTGCGTAGTCGGTGACTTATTTTCAGAACAGAATACCGTTACGACTTTGATTTCACTTCGCCCTGCAAAATGCTGCTTTACCATCCTAATTTTCACATTCCGAAAGTTCTTTTGTACGTGTAATTCAGCACAAAAAACTCGCCATTTCTATTAGAGACCATTCCCACAGATATTTAGATCGATCTATCCCCCCTATGGAGTCTCATTAAATTGCTGTCAACTTGGCCGGCTTAAATGTCTGTCACGCCTAGTAAAGCTGTTAGTAATTATCTTTACCCTAGCTGATTCGGTAGGCGTGACAGACATTTAAGGCTTCGTTCACATGCAATGTCTATTTTCTAAATTCTATTTTCTATTTGCGGTATGTCTTATGATCACGGTCTGTGCCCTGAATATCCCGCGGCGTAATTACTGGCAGCGCGAGCCAGTTACTATAAGTTACTATAAGTAACTGGCTCGCGCTGCCAGTAATTACGCGGCGGGATATTCAGGGCACAGACCTTGATCATAAGATAGCGCGAATAGAAAATAGAATTTAGATAATAGACATTGCATGTGAATGAAGCCTAAGCCTCCTGAGCTGACAGCAATTTAGCGTGAACCGCCAGGGAGTTAGGTCGATCCAGATGAATCGATCTAAATCTGTGGGAATGCAGTCTTAATGTACTAGCACACTAGCAACTCTGGCGATATGCCTACAGGTGTTTCGTGCAGGTAACGACATAGCCGCTAGCATTTCACTTCAATGTTCTTCCAACACTGTAAATCAAACTCGTTTTGTTTATGATTTAGAATTCATTCTTTTGGAATAATCTGATAAGCCTGTTATCAGTTTTCCCACGTTCGATCAATATTTATTTATTTTTCTTTATTTCTTTAACCTTTTTTTCTCATGATCATAATTCAGCCGACAGTTCTTTAATATTGATTATTTCATGACGTAGTTTGTAGAGAACTTCCAATAAGGTCAGCAAAGGCTCCATGTACTAGTTGCAAAACCAATAAACATCCTTGCTTTTCTGACGAACCAGTATTACAGTGGGCATTAGTTATCAAAGCACCATATTTGACCTGCCTTACTGACCTAAACACCTATTCTCCAAATTTTGGAAAGCATGTAAACTTTTTAGATGACCCCTCATTTTTCTTTACTAGTATCTTTTTTAACAAAAGAGGGGTGCTTTACACAGGAATTTTATTAGCTGTACATGTGCTATGTAATAAGAATAAAGTAGAAATTTTTCTTTCAGCTAATATGGAAATTATTGCCCGATATTGAGAGGTCTATCTAAAGCATCTTCATCAGGGGTAAGCTCAATCCTTGATGAAGGTGCTCTAGATAGCATCGAAAATTGGAGGTAAGCAACAATTTTTTAGTATTAGCTGTTGGTTGAAGAAAAACAATCCCTACTTAATTTATTCTTATGAGTGCTTTAGCACTTGAATATCCACTAGGGTCTCAGACTGATTTTCACTAAATATTCACAGTATTGTCTTTGGCAAGTTCTATACGCATTTCTGAAGTGGTTCCAGCGAGAATTTTCGGTATGGAATTGTTATCACTAAGCTGGCCTCTAATATATATTGAGTAGCACAACTGTTGACTTCAATCTTTTAAACAGATTTGGTGAACAGCGACAGTCTTGGGGTGACCGATATTAATCTTCAACAAAATTATTAATTGCGCCTGCAAGTGTGATCCGATTTTGTGTGACCATATATAGCGCCATTCACAGATAATTTGGCTGTGAATTTCATTAGTTATAGGAGCATAATACATCGCAATAAGGTATCACACCTTTCCCACACGCTTCCGCTCCGAAAACGTGCCAATTTTCTCACCTTCGCACCTTTAGAATACGGCCACGTACCATGGATTATACCCAAATGTTGCTTATTGCTGTTTCATATGGCCCTCTGAGGAGTAATAGTGTTGTTATTTTTAATTCAAAACTTAAAGATTGAAATGAGGATAAAATAATTTAATATATAACAATAGATATTGTTAGTTTAACTTGATAAAGCCATACGTAACATTACATTACAAAGGACATATACAAACATTAATGAAAAATCCTATATATAACATTCTAAGTCCATGACTTCAGAGTCCATGTCTGCAGAATTTCTAATTTTATACACTACAATTAACCGTTCAATCGCCTTAATTCAAGTTGAAAAAAATCTTTAAACGTACATTTACGTGGTACTTTTGAGTTTAGAACGCCATGAAGTGAGAAGCGGCATATACAAAAAATAGTGTTGGACATTTGCTAATTGCCAAGAATAATCACTCATCTTCCGGTCCTAAGAGAGAAAGAGAGAGAGAGCTCTTTAGGGCGACTGCACTGCTGGTCCATGGACATCTCTGCATTAATGCGGAAGAGTGGAATTCGTGTGTTATTCATATATCCAAATAGTTAAATCATGACTTGAAACCTCTGACTCTTGTTGATAAAGTTTAATAGTAATACATATTTATGAGCACGTGTACTGGACATTTGTAAGCATTTATTCATGTATCATCTGCTAGTAATACGACTATACAATGCTCAGTTTCACGATCCATCGAACCCTCCACCTCAATCTTCATATACCAGTGGGCCTGTCATATTTGCCTATGATTAGCATGGCATCTAAATATAAAAAGTATTGACATAAAGAGATAAACACACTAACAAACAAACAATCAAACAAACAGATAAAATAAATAATTTATAAATAATAAATGCTTGAATTACTAAAACAGATAAAACGTCCGTTATTGCTTTAATCGAAATTAATCGGTTTCGCGCACCTAGTATTCGATATACAAGGATAAAGCACGAGTTTTCCACTAGTTTTGGCAGTGTTAAGATACGAGGCAAATGAAGCCACTATGATATTTAGGGTGGGTTCACAGGAACGTTTCCGTTTTGTTAGGTTTCAGTGACCTTGAATCTAGTGGGTTCACTTTTGATGTTTAACAAACACGTTTGTAAACAGATATGTGTATTTTTACGTGTCGGATGGTGACGTCATCGTGGCGGGAGTAAACCAGTTCATATTCATGCGACGTGGTGTCATTGAATTTGTTTGCTCTCAACACAAGTGCTTGTTATTTTTACAGATATTAATAACTCTGGTCAAGGGCATGGTTTTTATTTGAGTACATCAACATGAAGTAAATGATTATTATGCCATGACAGTAGGACTATTTTCTATTCGCGGTTTCCTGTGGCGTCCGCGCTGTGCTAGGGCCTATATTATTTGACCTCCATTCATGTGGTTTTGTGAATGGGATTTTATCGGTGTGTGTACGAGTCAGAATATTGCGCCATGTTTGGGAATATCTGTGCTAAAAGAAGACGATGACTGTATTTACTACGGTGAAGTGCCATTTCCGACTGACACGGCCTTCAGTTTCTTGCGATTATTTGTGATAATTATTGACCACGAGTTAAGATTTTAACATTTGAAGGACAAAGACTAGGCCTATCACAGCATTATCATGGCAGACTTGGAAATCTACGACCAGCCGCAGTCGCTCACAGCCACGGGTCTCGTGAAAATATGGGGATGTAACGACACGATCTTAATTGACTGTAGACCGTTCATAGCGTACAATGAAGGGCATATTCGGACATCTCACAATATAAATTGCCCACCTATTGTTAAAAGACGTTCAGGTGGTAGTTTACCCTTGGCTAATGTCATTACCTGCGCCAATTCAAGAGAAAAACTATTGGCGGGTGACTACAAAAATGTGGTTATTTATGATCAAAATACAGACGATTTCCAAAATGCCACGAAAGACTCTAATTTGTATTTGGTTGTCAAAAGCTTGCAAGAAGATGCGCGTCTGAGGAATAATGTCTTTTATCTAACTGGTAAGTTTTTGGGAATTAACGTTTATCATTTGAGACTTAAAGTAAAATTGATGTTAACACTGATTTCTCTATATGTTTGAGTGGATATCATATCATTTCTTTTGATTTAAATTTCATTTTTTATTAACCACACTTTTAATATTTCACTATAAAAAATCACGATATACCTGCTCTTCTAATATTTCACTTTTAAAAAAATCACAATTCACTGCTTATGATGGCTACATCCCGCCTTTTCTCTCCATTTGAAACACGTTTCCGGGGTTTTACCACGGTCGGATTTATTTATAACACTCAGCCTTATTTGACCCTTCAAAGAAGTGCTTTTCTAACATTGAGGAGGGATTTATTTGGCACACCAACGTATACCTGCCACGGAAGTAAACAATGTCTGGTGCCCGTCCAGGTTAATCTTATCAGTCCGTATCAGGTGACTGATGATTTTTCCCTAAGTCCGACCTTTGATTAACGTGTTGTCGAGCTAGGGATTAGTGGTGACGAATAACCGTAATCGTGAGATGTATTTATAACTAGGATGGTGTCCGTATCGTGAATCAAAAGAGAACAATTAACTGAATTGCATGCGATTAGGTTTAGTCATCGCATCTGTTGTGCTGTATAATTTTGATATGTGTGGAATTGATGTGTTTTGTGATTGTGATGGATTCATCTTGCCACTGGTTTGGTAACACGGGACGCTTTTCACGACGGCACAAGGCCGTTGAAGAAAAAATAAATGAAGAACGTGTCTTTCAAAACAGATTCAAAATGTTTATTTGGGGCTGTTTACTCGTAAAAAATTTAGACACAGGTTATAATTTTGATTATTTATTTTTATTATCTTTTTATTTTTGATAAGACATGACTTCTAACGGAAATATGATTTATGGAGTGGTTTACCTCGGATTCTTTATCAGCCGAGTAATCGCAACCTCAACAAATCCAGAGGCTAATTAATACGAGTAGAGGCAAACAAATGACATATATTTGTGGGCTTTTTGTAAATGAAGCACCCTTCTTGCACTGCACTTGTCCTCTGCAATAACAAACAGGTTATTTATTTCTACATGTGCCCGGTCCCCGAACAACATCAATATCTTCCTCTTTCATTTACTTATAAACACAAGATGAAATTATACCGTTCCCTGGGAAATGGATCTATCTTTTTCAGTTCTTGTTGATAGATAGAGCTGCTCGGAGATTAATGCTTTTAACGGTAAAATAGCTATTGTTTATTTGATTTCTCAAGATAAGTTAACCTTTTGGTTGCTGATACTAATATTAACTGTTCTTCTCCAGTGTATAAAGACTGCACTTATAACATTAAAAAGCGCAGAAAAAAAAGNAAACAGATTCAAAATGTTTATTTGGGGCTGTTTACTCGTAAAAAAATTAGACACAGGTTATAATTTTGATTATTTATTTTTATTATCTTTTTATCTTTGATAAGACATGACTTCTAACGGAAATATGATTTATGGAGTGGTTTACCTCGGATTCTTTATCAGCCGAGTAATCGCAACCTCAACAAATCCAGAGGCTAATTAATACGAGTAGAGGCAAACAAATGACATATATTTGTGGGCTTTTTGTAAATGAAGCACCCTTCTTGCACTGCACTTGTCCTCTGCAATAACAAACAGGTTATTTATTTCTACATGTGCCCGGTCCCCGAACAACATCAATATCTTCCTCTTTCATTTACTTATAAACACAAGATGAAATTATACCGTTCCCTGGGAAATGGATCTATCTTTTTCAGTTCTTGTTGATAGATAGAGCTGCTCGGAGATTAATGCTTTTAACGGTAAAATAGCTATTTTTTATTTGATTTATCAAGATAAGTTAACCTTTTGGTTGCTGATACTAATATTAACTGTTGTTCTCCAGTGTATAAAGACTGCACTTATAACATTAAAAAGCGCAGAAAAAAAAGGCTTTAAAAGGAATGGTATAATATACTATAGGGAGTGATTGTTTTTGCGTCAAATAAAGTGCGATTTCTATGTCTGATCAGTTATATAATTATATTTTTAATACAATTATATTTTTAATACGTCACGTTAAAGACTAACTTTAGACCTAAAGTAGTAAAAGAAGAAATTCGAAACTCGTGATCACACTTGGGGTTCATAACACAGTTAAAATGTGGAAAACGAATCGGAGAAAATAACGAAAACGCAACCAACATATATTTCATGGAGTTATTCGTACGGGTGATTCGCCACTATACCTTTAAATATTGTATAAATTTGTATTATATTTACATGTAAGTCATAATGATGTTGACAAACTGCTACAAGATATCCCAAGCGTTGAGAATCTAAATTTCGATGAAAATCATGTTGCCATAGGAGCCCGAAAATCTCAAATCCGAAAGTAAGTTGTGTCGCTGACTCTCAGATTTGAATAATGTAAGTGAAAGGTCGACTTTTAAGTGGAAGTTCGCATCGATCGAGCTTTGCGTAGGAGTCGCCACAAATAGATTTTCTGGCAGATTCTTATAACAGAAGTCGGATGCTTTTAATGAGGATTGATATTCGGAAAATCGGTAGGCTTGAACGAATACATTGCGAATCAAGTTGAAGGTATAGAGCATTTTGTCATAGAACTACGCTCGTGAATTTTTTAAGATTTGGTCTTTTTAGAAGAAATTTACATGAGCACTATTCGTATTGATCATATGACTGTGTAATAGAAAATCTCGGAGGAACCCAGGATTTAATATCCTATTTACTACATATAGATTCTGTGATAGATATAATTATCCAATATTTTATTGGTCTTCCGCTGCGTTCCCTGAGCAATCCCTATTTCTGCAGCCCACCGACAATAATGTTACAAGTGTGATCATGCCTATGACAATGCATTTCCTATTTCCGGGAAATTAAGGAGCGACATCAATAGAGTGCAGGAAATATGACAGAGGCGCTAATTGCATGTCAACTATCACGCTGCCTCTCCCGAGCAAGTGGATAATTTTCAAGAAGCGTTTTTTTTTAAATTCCAAAAATAAATTGATAATACTGTGGTCCTTTTTGTATACTTAAAAAAACTCTAATCTTGATATGCATTATGTTTATGTAATCCGATTGCATGCTTTCATACTGTGGGCTCGAAATTCTCATTTTCCTGTGGGTGGTTATTCTTTGCCATATCAAATTACGAAAAGATAAGATAACCAAACGTAAGTTGTGTTGTGGTATCGGAAGTATGGAATTCATGCTCGATCAACCAGGGCGCTCTGGAATGAGTGACTCTCATAAAGAATAACATCGCGGTTTCCTAATAATTATGTTATCCGTTTACTTGATGCTAAGTACACTTTACGGAATTTAGAATATCCTCTGCTATGCACAGGGTCCTGTCGTTCCTATTGACCAGTGTTCGTGTCCATTTTCGACTGAGCAGATATTGGTAAAGATTTTCGCATTTTGCAGTGTGCTGTGAAATTTTTGTCAGACAGTAAAAGTGACTAGACTTAGGTCGTTATATATGCACATTGCAATGGGCGTTTCGTTTATGTAATACGGCAGAACGATGGTATAGCGCCAGAGGTACGGGGGGTTACAACACCTAATTGAAAAATATCTAGCCTGGTAGTTTACCTGTACTAACTTTGAAAAACTACCGAAAATAAGGATATTTTTGGGGCGGGGGCAGGTCAGGTTCCCGTCTTAACGCGCGTCGACAGGTAATTCAAACACAATATCCTGCCGTAATTCATTTAGAAGACGGACTGATAATAACCAGTTTCCTGTTTACTCTCCATGTTGGTGGTGATTTATTGGAAAAACTGCCCTAAATGCTAAAACCCGTCATCTCAGTTGATTCTTGAGTGTTTATGCTCTGCAGCTGTAAATCGATTTCCAAGTATCCGATAACTCTGAGATTCACGCCAGATGGTGCTTACAGCGGTGACCGACGGGTTTTTCGGAGTTTCGTACAAGGTGGCTACACATGTTTTGCGTGTACAATCTAGGATAACTAATCTGTTGGGATAGCGTGGCCCTTCTCTACAACCAATATTTATTGTTCGATCATTTGCGCTGGCAAATCATTTCTTGACCTACTTGCATCTTTGCCCCTGTAAATAACCTTTTTAATGAAGCGCACTTCCCACGCCATTCATGGCCAGGGTGACATGTTTGCAGCGTCCATTTGTGGTTCGAAGCTTTTCCTGTTTGCTGGTCTGTTGTGAAAAAAAAAAGACGCATTATCAAACATCCATTGTATCACCAAGCTACTAACTTATCCTACATGTGAAATAGACGGTACTTTGCACGCTACTTGAACACGGCTGCCCAACCCTTGATGTTATTAACCAAGGGGAATATTGATGAGACTGATCTTGTTTTTATCCTAAACGCAGATCATACAGTAGGAGAGTGCATAGTTTATAAGGTTTTCGCGAAAATCTAAGTTTTATGCACTCCATTATCTTCACATTCCCCATAGACATTATTCGAAGCGATGCTCGCGTGTGTGTTAATCCTGTCTTTGTTCATGTGAAATATGAAATTCGTATCAGGAATATATATAGTTCTTTTCATTGACCCTTATAATTCCTCATATTTCAGGCGGATACGATGCATTTACATGTCAATATCCTCAAGCTTGTGTGAAACCGAGTTCTCCTTCATCAGGAAGTACACTGGATTCCCCCCGAGCTTGTGGAAAGGAATTTAGATTAACTGACGAGTTTTTTCGGGTAATTATCAACTGAAAAATAGTTATCAGTTTTAGAGATATGAAACTGTATTTTTTTTTATAATCAGATAACTTATGGTTAACAGAAGTTGTTCAAAAGCGATAAAGCTCCTCGTTAAATAGATTACATTTATTATTGGTGAAAACAGCAGTTTGTTAAACTTGAATTTGAAGCGGGAGTAGGTATTCTATAAATATTGATCAAAATTGCGGGTAAAAATGTGAAGATGTATTTGTTTGAATGCAAACTTTTTACTTTCTACGTGTTTAGGGAGAAGCAGTGGAGATATTACCCTGGCTATATCTGGGCAGTTCAGTTCATGCTTCTCAGAAGTCGAAACTGCGTGCTGCGGGGATAACGGCCCTGCTCAACGTATCCAACAGTTGCCAGAACCATTTCCCGGAGAGCTTTCTGTACAAAACCATACCAGTCGCCGACGACAGCTTTTCAGAGATTGGGAAGTGGTTTCAGGATGCAATAAATTTCATAGGTAAGTCGGGTGTACCTGTGCCCATTTGGCATTCAACTCGTTTAATTTGGCATTTAGCGCAACTGGCTCAAACTTTGAGTAAACAGGAAAACGAAATTTGTTGACTGTGGAGGTCCCTTAGAAATATGTTACCACCTTGAACTAGCGGCGCATCTCTCTGCGAGGCGTTTGCGGTTAATGAAGAGCGTCAGTCGGTTCTATCAATTACTTGCTTTTGAAGAGGGGATAGGCGTGCATCTCTGTACTTAATTATGAGCGAAATAAGCAACACATCCTGTAAACCGCATATGAGATTAAAGCATCTCCATTATGTGTGGCATTTACCTTCGTAACAACACCAGTTTTTGTACCACGATAGAGCAATTTCCCCTCGGTCCTATCGGTGTACAGGACATGAGGCAAAATATTACTTGTGATGACCACAAATACTTATTCAAAGCTCCAATAAACCCTTTGTTTACCTTTTTTAATGAAAGAACAGGAAGTCCATTTAGTCTTACTTCTCGTGACCTTTTCGGTCCATTTCGTTTAATATTCCCCTTTCCTGCTACAGATCTTCGATTTTATTGAAAAAGGACACTCACTATTTTAGCCGATTTTGGTCGTTTCCGGTGTTTTGTAACCCTTCCTTATCACACGGAAATTAATGGCAGTCGGATGTACATTAATTTGATCTTGCGCAGTTATAAAGGTAGTTATCTTGTTTTTGTACCTTGATTGGAGACGTACCTGTCTGCTAATGAGATAATAAGGCGAACTACTGCGCGGAGACAAATTGGCCGCCGCAGGTTTTACACACTAACTCGCGCCACCTATTACCGGTTCCCAAACGGCACGAGTTCCCCTTGACATCTAATTTTGCAGAAACGCTTCAGTAACCCCGTTATTAACACTACAAGGTCACACACATTTTCGAAACTAGTAGATTGATTCCAGTTGTATGGCACGTGTCAACAAGTACAGTATAAACACGCCATTTCTGTTTGGAGGAAATTTAATTTTGTGACAAATAAGAAAATTCCATAGGTGATTCATCGTGTTTACACGAGTTGTTATTCTCTAGTGCCAGCATTTTAGAATGACTGGTGACGATATGTTACTATTCATAGTGAGCAATTTAGTTGTTTGCTACAGAATATATTGTATATTTTTCAGATTCAGTGAGATCAGCTTCCGGAAAAGTATTAGTCCATTGCCATGCGGGTGTTAGCCGATCCGCCACGATCTGCATCGCGTACGTGATGCAGTTTAAAAAGTGCTCTTTGGACGAGGCCTACAATCACGTGAAAACCCGTCGAAACGTGATAGCACCGAATCTCAACTTTATGTCGCAGTTAGAAGAATTCAACAAACAGATTGTTTGCAGTTACCCAGGTCTTCCATCGTCAAAGATTGCAACTTCTACTGTTTCTCCACTTGGATTTTTAAACAGTAGTTGTGCTAATCACATGCCCAAATTTGACTTTTCTTTCGGTGATGTTGGTTCCCCAGTCAGTCCCGTTTTGACTCCAGATGGACATGCACATTTTTTTGGAACTTTCCAGCCATTAATGTCTCCAAGTTGACATAAGGTTTGATTATGCACAGCTTAATCTGCGTGTCATCATCCTTGTAATTAAGTGCTTATTTGATCGACTATGAGAGAGGTGTGTTTTTTGTGCGTAGATTTTATTGTTTCAAAAATTTATGTCGGTGTTATACCTGTGTCATGCTAATTGAGAAAACTTTGTCTTGATCTGTTGAGATCAAAAATTGTCACATAAATTGAGGAAAGAATTCATTCTTTTATTTACAACTAATTATAGATATCTGTTTTGGTAATTTATCGATGCCACATAGATTAGAGTAGGAGTTCTTGTTTTTGTTTATGGATTTTGTTAATTGTCGAGTAATTTATTTTCATGGATGTATCATTGTTGCGTTGTTCGATTGACCACACTAATATATATTTAGCATTTTTCGGTTATTTTTGATGTTGGTTATGTTTTATGTTCATGGCAATAATGGACGCAACCTAGGTTACTGTATGCATTCAGGATGACAAATGTTTTCTGAACATTAAAGCAATTAATTTATATATATATCTGTACATAATCATGTAATGATTTAATTGTAATTAATTTATTTATTATGATTGTACATTGTACAAAGATTTAGTGCTCTGGTACATAAAAATACTGACAATCTGTTCTGTGCAACTCAGGTGCTATTATTGCAATTTTATGTTAACTCAATTTCTTGTGAGTAATATCGACAATATTGATTAAACAGTAAACATAAATATTGTTAGTATTGTTTTCTCTCCTTCTAAGCAAACGTTGCCAATTTAATTATTTTCTGTAGTTTACATGAGGTACAAATTGTGTTTCAGAGGCAAGGGTATAAACAAACTTATAATCTAAAATGAGACCTGTGTCGCATGCCGTTTACTAGAATGCCACTACTTCTCTACAATTAATTGCCACGACCAAATCGGAAAAAAATAGATTTTCCTTGGCACTTTCGAAAATACATTTGATTTTTTTGTCTTATTTTCGAGCGGAAACAGTTCAGTTTTCAACATAAATATCAGTATAGATTATTATCATTTTATTGCATATAATATTATTGCAGTTACAAAATACATTTGATCAAAAAGGGTGGCAACTTTTATTTTAACATTCTTGAAGATTTGTTTGAACAACTGAGAACTTGTGAAATTAGAGCACATGCAAGAAGCACTCGTAAATTGAGCAAAATATAGAGACAGAATCACAGTATTAAGCAATTTCAGCGATTTAGTTATGCCTATTAAACCAGGTACTTTGAGACTTGGGTGCTTCATAGAAGAATTAGGAGATAAATCTTAGTTCACATATAAATCGAAATCCGATAATTGTATTTTACACAGGCTTTGGACAAAACAGTGCACAAAACTAGTTTCAAAAGTGAAAAATATAATGAAAATTAACCTCAAATTCACTGAAACGCAGCAATCAGTGGGTTAATAAAGTTTGTACTCTATGACTATGTGGTAACGAAGTTAGATAAGAACGATCTTTCATCCACCATGCATTCACAGGAGACGTGAATTGGCTGCGTGTACAGCTCCCACTCGTCTACAGCCACTGCATTGCCGTCTGAGTTGGTGACCAAGCTGCACTTGCCCGTCTTGCGCAACATGTTCACGTATATGTACTGCTGTCTACACTGGCCATTTGCTGAAATGTTTCAAATTCCAAACGCTAACTGACCACATTTGATAAAAGAAGAAAATATTCTGATAAAACGTCAAAGCTCTGTCCGTAATAGCCTAATAGGCCAAAGGAAGGAGATAAATTAATCCCGCATTTCATTGTCGAATAAATAGGGACCTAAGCCATAAGAAAGTTTGGTGTTCTTTTTAAGGACACTGACTCCCCATGTTTGTTTATTACTTTGCTATACTTGTTACAGACAGACGAAATTAGACCAAAGCACATATCTTGAGTGCATATAATTTCTACAAACGGACCAAACCCTCTCTGCTGACTTTGCATAATGGTCATCTATCGATGCATTATTTAATCTATTAAACAATTAAATCTATCAGAAGCACTACACATTAATGTCATTAATGTTATATTTATAGTAAAATGCGGGTCTGGCCATCGGTCATATTAAACAACTGCATTGTAAAGTACCAAGGTAACACAGCACAATCTCAACTAACACAACTGCCGCAAATTACCTGTTCCAGATACGAACAAGCAGCCATTATCGTTAGCCGAAGAGCTGGTAGACGACAAACTATCTCCACAGGAAACTTCGTTGAGCACTCGTGGAAAGTAGGAGTCCGACAATGTTGTAGTTGTAGAGCAAGTAGTGCACATTTGTAAATAACCGTCATCACTGGTGCCTCTGTACACACATGAACCATTCGTTGTCACTGGAATTTTTATAGAATAATTAACTTTTTTGTGCTTCTTTTCACTGTTCATTATGAACTATCACCTCTTACTACCCACAATGGACAAGTATGTAATTTTAAAAAAGCGTAACAATATTGCCCACTTCACCCCGTCTCCACACACGCGTCTTACCAAAGGTTATTGTACGTAATTTATTCTGTTTATTTATACGATCTTACGTATGTCAGTCGAGAAAATATCTTTGCTATGACCATTCAACCTACCACTGCCAGAATTGCTCTGACGCTTCTTTCGACCGTAAGTCTCACCAGACAAAATTATATTTTCAGGGACCTTGGCAACCGTCATGCCGCACTTTCTCTGGATTTTTGCAAATTGTCGAAAGATTTTTATCAAGTCGTTTGATGCTAAATAACTTGACTCTGGTTTTATGCCTGGCGCATACGGTCCATGGTCAGTCCGCGGCGGTGGGGGCGTCAACTGGCCTGGCGGAGAATTGGGTGGCTGTTTCCCGGGCTAACAAGTGAAAAATTATGCCAATATTAGCAGCTTATTGGCATATTTCATTTTCAAATATGTTTACGTTTTAAGATTTTCATAATCAATGTGTCTTCTTAAATGCTACTTATTTTAGTAATAGGGTTACCAAAATTGTGCATTATACATTTATATTTTATTTTTCTCTGTAAAAGATATTCACTGCTGTCTGTTTTGCGTTGTACGCGTGTGATTCACCAGTAGCATTGGAGTTTGGTAATGCATTGAATAATTTAGATGATTTAATGGCCAAATTTACTTTTCGCCTCTGTCACTGTCAAAAATATTTCTATAACAGGTCTTTTGGACCTATCAAGTGTCAAGTAATGACATCCGCACCGGCCAGACCAATCCTTTAGACAAGAATGAAATCATAGTGCATGAAGCATCATTAATGTCACCGGCTGTTCGACCATGTAATGAGGCCCGAGGACAGAAATCAACACACCTCGGTATCTAAAACAGGACACCACAATTACGGGATACGACCTGACACAAACATAGACGTACCTTAGGTCGATGTGGCTTATTCAACGGCCTGAACATCAGCTTTGCTTCTTCAGTGGTCTTAGCCATATACTCAGTCAAATATTCGCCCCCTTTCTGTTTTAAAACCTCCATCAACTCATCA
>NW_019775169.1:450474-474258 GCF_001039355.2 Lingula anatina | reverse complement strand
CCAGTGTTGGGCTTTACATGCTCTACAAAATGCAAAAAAGAATGGGTCTCTAGCATTAACGGTTCCCGAATTAGAGACAGTTTTCAGTTTCGGTATCTTATGGCCGCTACTCCTGTGAAAATGCACCGATTGACCCCAAATTCACGGAGATGAAAGATGACCTGAAGGGTAACACTTTCCAATAATATTATTGGTTAAGTCTGTGTGGTGTCTGAATAACAGGGCAAAAAATTTTTTTTTCGTAAAAAATTTCATTTTTTTGAAAATTTTGGCCCATTTGACCTTGAAGTAAAGGTCAAAGGTCAAATCCGAGGGTATATTTGAAATCTACACATATGACTTTTGGAAAGCCGTCTGTAGAAATTTTTCCCGTAACTCCTTCCGTAGGGTAGATAATTAGCATTTAATTTTGCCATTTTTGGACAAGGGTGCATTGCAATGAGTGCCACACCCAGACCCCAATACCGACAAAGCCCAAATTTTACGTGGAACGAGTTGAGATTATAGGTGACCTAAATCCATGAGATGGGTATGGGGGGCCTTACCGTCTAGGAGGAGAAGCGGTAACGGTAGCCGTCCGGCGGAGCCGGCGGAACGATCCGGACGAGACCGAAACCATGTGTACCGCCAGCGCTAACGCTGGTGGTACAATGAAAGCAAAGTAGTATTCAAGAGGCTAATGTGGTTCTTCGTTCTCCAATTCACTTGCAGTATTCATAGACATCTGTAAAAAAATATTACACTATCTGAAATAAAAATGAAAAGGCGACTTCTGATTGATTTTTAAGTCTATGTCATGATATACCTTTTACAACCAGTGCCACTAATCAACCTAGAAAACAAAAGAAAAATGAAAGTTACATGTGATAAGGTATTTTGTATATATATATATATATGCTGCCCTCATAAGAAGAACATACCTTGTAATTGCCTTGTTGGTCCATTCAAATAACTAAACTGGTGCTGCGGTGGCATACGTCGTACTTTAGGATATGTCTGATAGGATGGGGATGTGTCTCTCCCGGAGCGAGGCACACTATATCCATTAGTGGTGAAAGAAGTCGACTTTAAAACGGTGCCATTTTCCCTAAAATCCATGTTGGGATTCATGGCCGAATCCAAGTTATCTGCGCTTTTTACTCGATTCATGGTTCTAATGTTGACAGTGACTAGTTAATAAGGCATGTCGTTTGACCCCAATACTCTGCTTTTTTTTCCCCTTCTATTATCCTTCAGCATGAATAATCAGTGTTTATTGGGTTATTTTCATCAAATAACCCTCTTTGAAACATTATATCCAAAGATTAAATTACCACGCACCTTCTGACCTCAAAAATGGCCCTTGTCTTATCCTCTGCGAAGATAATGAAGACAAATTTTGTTACTGTCACTCTATTAAGCCAGTCGTGCTAGTATTACTGCAGGCTTATGTAGGGAACATCTAATCTCCTCCGTAAATCAACCTGCAGAACCTGACCTAAAAAAATTCCTCCTTTCTCTTTCTTATTCCATCCTAAGCATGATTAACATTCTTGACAATATCAGGCAAGGTACCTTATTAAGGATAACGATAATCACACACTCAGCTAATATCCATGTACAGTAACGCAGTATAAAAAAAGGCTGTACACTTCAACATGTATCTAGATCACTCTTTGCTGTGAAAGAACACCATCATATCCAGATCATACAGATACCACACAACTGCACAGCTTTAAAGTCACCATTACATTCCACTTTCCATGTGACACGTCATTCTATGATTTTAAAATCCATAATTCTGTCTTTTTGTCAAATCAGTCGAATAATTTCTCGTGTATGTTCAGCTAAAGGTCAACTTACTTTAACTAACGTTAATATGGTATTCCTGCGTCAATCCTTTCTTATGAAGTGTCACCGAGACAGGTATGTTTCTCTAACCCTGACATGCACCTGATGTGGTGATAATTGCCGTGTCCTCCCATATCAAATTAGTATCCATATAGGAGCCCTTTCATTCTCCTCGGTGAATCATTGTTCTAGTATTTCAACTGGTCATAACTTCGAGTACGAACCGTTGAGCTGTCTGTGAAGTCTTTCACAGGTACTCCCTAAAAGTGTGTACGTACAATATCATATGCATGTAAAATGTCACCATATAAAAGCCATTAACTGCATGTATACCATCACACCGTTTAATGAAAAAAAAACTTAACCTAGAATAACTTCCGTCCGTGTATCCTTATCTCTTAAAACCAACTCCACTCCTTTAAGGTATCTGTTTTTTATCAGCTTATATTCAGGAGTTTATCATATAGATATAAATACAAAAAGTTATCTGTCTCACTTCCAACTGCACCAGAAAAAGACTACTGTTGTTGTTGTTGTTTTTGAATGTGGTCTTCCAACAACAAAAATATATAATGTCCACAAGTTGAGACACATTTATCATTACATGGCCAATCCTTTCTTTCTAAATGTGTCTCTGTCTTAATGCACTGGATCCACCTGTTGGCTTTGGTATCAGCATATGTCACAGTCTCTCAAGACACCAACTTGCTTTACAGAAATTGATCCTAACTTAACTTTTTTTGTACCTTCTTTATATAACATGTCTTCTCTCCAGTCTATTTCCATTCCCCCATACAGTAAACAACATAAGTTGTCATTCAACCTTGCATGTCCAGTGAAATAAATGATTATCCGCCTTGCAAGTATTTCAGGCTTTCCTCATGTGAGTTTATCAGAGATGACATCTCAGTCTTTCGTGCAGTCAACACCATGCACAGTTCCTCCCCAAGTGTGCTTACTGTTCAATTTTATTGACGATTGCCTCTTGGTTAGAATCCAACCTGTTGCTTTCATTTACTTTGCATGTCACCTCCCCTGTAGAAAGTTACATGTTTTTATTCTATATAATCAGAAAGTGTAGTATAAAGTCATTTACTACTCCACACGTGTACATGTCTAACTCTCAACATCTAAGTATCCCATTTAGATACCTGCAGGTTTTCTTTTTTATTACAGCACCTTTATGGTTATGACATCCACTTCAATGTTCTTGTCCCTGTAACCTTAAGTGGCAATTTCTCTCTCCCTTGATGTTTCACTGTTAAGGTGTGTATATATAATAACAGGTGAGAGTCCCCATCAATTAAGTCAGGTATGCCACACAGGTGACCTTCAAGTTATATATACGTATTAACCATGTGAACCTCACATATAATAAATATGTAAACGACTAAGTCATTTATCAAAATGGGTCTCGGTTAATATAAAATGAAATTCCAGACGTTCAAAATTATCACATCATATCTATGACGTCTTGCTTTTTAACACTTCCTCCACAGCTTACAATGTCTCTGTAGAGTAGAAACAGTTCGACGCTTTGTTCCTTTCAATACAAACTGCAAAAGTGCTGTCCTTTTCACTTTCTTCAACTTTTCTGCCTAAGTGACTTCCCTCTGTGTAATCAGGCAATCAGGACCAAAAGAACATTACCCGTATGGTGCCTCTACCTCACACTGCCAAATTGTGGGCCCCAGTGTGATGAAATCATCTCCCAGTTGACAGGTTGATGAACAGGTGCCACTCAGGAATTACCTTGATCCTCCCCTATTTATGACTCGCCGCCACGTCTGGATACCTACAGTCCACATAGCGAAGTGACTGATGCTAATTGCATAGGGCTGCATTCATTGTATTTCAGTTCTCAATGCTCTACTGTTACTGTTGAAGAAGATGACTTATTAGAGGCTGATAATGATAGTTCAGTTCTCATCAACGGCTTACTGCATGGTATTCAAATAAGCTGTACCTTTTTTGGGTGCAACGGGTTTATGACATTCCACTGTGTGTGTGTGGTTGTGAAAAATCTTCTTCACTGAGCTTGAATCAAGTTCTGCAGATTTTTCTCAGAAAGTTGTTATCTCAATGACTATCTCCTGAATACTTACAGCCATGACAGCATGGACTGCTAGCACTGACGTAGATGCTGCAGTGGTTATTTGAGTGATGCAATTTTTACTACACTCAACAATTCCACATTATCTTGTCTATTGAGTCTCCCTTGACTATGCTAGTAGTAATGAGTGGCTTATTTCATGGACAACTGTCTCACAGGCAAAAATTACTCTGATGATTTACTGAATTACTCTCAGCTTCGCTGACCACAACCAGGAACAATGGTTATCTAACGTGCCAATGACGTCCTCTGTTTCAGGTCTTCAGGGCAGGGTGACATCACGGTTGACATCCTGGTCGACATCTCGCGACACACCTATCACTTTCTGCATCTACGTGATTCCACCTTTACCATGGCTTTCTGGCTGGTGTCAGTGAGTCTCTGCGATAATACTGGACGTATGTATCTCACAGGAGGGTGCACTTCCATTTTGACAACTGCAAGGGGTGTACTTAAACTATGTTATAAACTTGACCATTCATAAAGACATAAAGTTTTATCTTCGGCCAATTCGATATCAAGTTGTTCCCGTTTACCTCTTATGTTCTGATAACAAGATAAAACTGACCAGACAGACACTCAGTACCTAGCTTCAAAGTTGGCGACATTTTTAAACACAACCTAGCTGGATGTCCTATTACTGTGGGCAGTGGTTCGTAATATATATCAGATCTTTTAACTTGGGATTTATACCGTGTCCACATTCTCAAAGTCTGACCAGGATTGTTTTACAATGATATGATTAAATATTTAATGTCAACATCATGCCCTGGGCTTAATTGTCCCTAATTAGTCAACGTGACATAGCTGACCCCAGTTACTCACTGGCTAATCATTAGATTATTGTGTGGATAAATAATAATAATATAATTATATCTACATTTATTTATGACTGAATGTGTTACCTATACAGACAAGGGTACCCTGCTAAGCATCAAAAAGTCACACATACAAAATAAAAGTTGGTTGTTTTTTATAAGTTTTGTCAAATTCTAGTCTCCTGCTCAACATTACGAATTCACAATGTTTTGCACGTTGCTTTAATTTGGTATTACTTTCTGAGCCAACAATGCCAGCACACAGTGTGTGCTTATTGCTAAAAGTTTAGCCCAACATAATACAGATTCTGGCAAGTTATCTGGTCTGATGCATATAACATCACACAGTACCAAGAGTCTCAATGAAGGCTACCTCGAAAGATTTCCATTCTGACAGGAAAATTACTAAATTGTATGATGATCTCATAGTCAAACAAGTGAGTTTCCCTTGATAATGTTGCCCACATTTATTCCAATGTGGTGTCGCTTAAAAAACATAAACAGACCTCCAAGCTAATTAGCTCCAACTTGTCTAATTCCTATTACTGTTTTTCAGCCCTTCTGTCAGGTATAGTAAGCAGCTAATTGCTGTCACGACCTTGAAGTAGCCTCTGGCACTTGACTGTTGTAGTGTGAAATCAACCCAAGGCAGAGTCCATAATGTGACATTTCCTGCTTAGAGATATGAGCTGGCTTCACTGCGACATGTCATCTGATCTTGGACGGCTTTGATGTCATCATTATTTTTTCTCTGATCAGCTGGTTGCCATGGTTATGCTGATGAATAGATGTGCATTATTGTCTTCTGACCCTGAAGCCAGGACGTAACTTGTCACCAAATGCAATTTTTGAAAAATTTACTCAGTACACATTTAATCTACATGTCAAACAGTCCACCTCAAAGACATTCTTATTTACTTAACAAAAAAAAAAAAAAAACCTATAGGAGAAACTAATTTCGAACATCAATGTAGTATGCTAATGTGAATTCATCAACCATATACTGTACATTTCAATGCTACATCAGCTCTCTCTCTCTCTCTCTCTCTCTCTCTCTCTCTCAATAACCTGGTACAAAATCATGAAGCCACTGCAAAAACACTCCATATATGAATCTATTCCATTTTCAATCATTTTAGGTCACAATCAATATGTTTGAAGAGACTAATGATGTGCCAGCAGCCACTCAATAATGCTCACATAATCCACTTTGACCAGATAATCACTATGATCTTGGCCGCCATAATGCAGGTCACAATTCAGACATGCTCTGCCTACACAGGCTACTGCTGGTATGAAGAACATGCAAAAATGCATGGTAATTATAGACATCAATTTTTTTTCTTACTTCAAAAAACAAAACTGAACTGAAGAAATCTCAAAGATTATCTCTTATATCTGGACCGGGTTTATGCGCGTGATATTGTTCTTTTCCTCAAATAATATTTATATTCATAACAAATTCACAGTGGGTAAAAACAAACGAGAAGCATCAGTTAATATTAAGTATAACAGGAATGTTGTTGTGCTACCTACTCAAGGCGAAAAAAAAGAAAATAAAACTTAGTTAACTCATAATCAATGTCTAGCAGTGCCTTCAAGTAATATCTATTTAATATGACAGAGAAATGTTCCCACAGCCCACCTTCAGAAAGCACCTGTCAAATGGCTTCTCAAATCAACAGGTGAAATGCAAGGAGATAAATATCACAGTTCAAAAATTTCACTTAGCCTTTCTGCTATCTGCAACTAGATCAGTTTAACCCCTTCCAACAAGTTCCAACAGGTTCCAACAGCTAAGTTATGCAGATTACAGCAGATATCATGGGAAAAAACTCCCTCATATTCTGTCTGTGGCATCTCTTTACAGCCTATGATCTGCCAGGCTTGTAGTGCTATGACCAAATTATGGTGAATAACCTGTGCAAAAAGAATTCAAGGTCAGCACAGAGATATTTGTAAAATGCCAAAACATACAGATGCATGACATGACCAGACTAATTCTCCAGAAATAATTTTGATAAGACTTTGGGCACAAGTCTTTCAGGTCTTTTTTCTTATTAACATCAGCCATTTATTTAGTGTATGAGAGAAAGCATCTTTGCCAAGTTCTGCAGTTATAATTTAGATATAAACCTTTGATTATTCAAAGCAAGAGTTGTTTTTCTTTAACCATGCTATAGTTTTTTTTTTCAGCTACTGATGAAAAGAAGTTAGAATTAAGACGTTTAAGAAAGATCTGAAGTTTAGTGCTCATTCACAATAAAAAAGCAAGTTTCCTTCTGAAGTTTCTTTTACAATGCAAGACCGTTTTCTGGGTCTCTCGCACGACAGCCAGATTTTCAAGTTAACACTGACAGGTATCTAATTTTTTTATGTCGGATGGATCAACAAAGATCATTTGGAAGACTGTCAGAAAATATATCTGTATCAGCCCCAGTAATTTTATCATTCTTGTGTCATTTAGCACATGCTGACAAAGGAGTGCTTGATGAAAAACATCCAATTAATCCCTACTACACTATATTAGAAGCTAATTCTAATACAAATAATCCATATTACCATGACAATGAAAATATCAAATATATCCCCAACACTGTATCTTGTTAATCACACAAAAAGCACCAATCAATGGAAAATGATCAACTTATCAAATATGTTGAAACATTTTCAGAACATCCGATCCATAGTGCAGTCCATTTTATCCAACTTAATGAGACAATTTCTGATTATGTGTGTGCCCTTTTCAATAATGGAAAACATAACTATGTAGACATGGAACAGCAATTGTGAAATGGTGACTGTTACAATATGCAAATGGCTGAAAGTAAATTATTTATTATAATAAATATTTGTCATAACAACCCTATACAAGTGGTTCAACTAACCAGTCATTTCATACAGTTTTATACACTTGATGGAATTTTCATGCAAAGACATCTTTGCCAACATGACATTTCTCAAAATGTGTAGAACTATTGTCTAATTTCTCAGCAATGATAGAATAACAGCTGTAAACAAAAGGTGTTCACAGAGAATGTTTAGAGTCAGCAACTGTGAGTTCAGGTTCTACACAGCTGCAGTATATTTATGTATGTGTTACGTACATAGAGAATCAATCAGAAATAGAACCAATCAATCAATCAACTGATTACACATCCTTCTTTTTCTTCTTCACAGGGCGGTATCTGAAACTGAAATAAAACTGGAACTATCACAACTTTATAGCCGCATTCAAAATATAAGCCAGTTCCTACTTCAGTCAGCTCCAGGATACAGGGGGATGAAGGGTTCTGAGATTATAGACTCCACCTCCAGGCCTGCTGGTCAACGAACTTCTGTCAAGATGGGGTGTTTGATACCTTGTCCAAATTTAAGACAGGCCGTCAGGATCCAGTTATCAAATGGTGGACTGAAATCAAGACAAGCTACAACTTACCTCTGTTTCCAGCCACTGTCTTTGTTGAAAATATTCTGACCACAGTCCTTTTCGCAAATTCCTGCCACTGCCACACAGGAGCCAGTTACAGTTTCCCCTATGATACGATATTACACAACACCATGGGGAGCTGAAAACAAGACAAGCCAGTCCCTACCTTTCACCGTGAGCTGGGTTCCTCCTAGATGGAATGTATCAAATTCGAGTTTCAGAGGGGTGTGAGAGGCGTCTATGAACACGTTCAGCTTGTCCACAATGATCGCTCGCTTTTCACATAAAGGCAACAAGGCATCCCTTTAATTCAAAGAAAATAAATCATCAAAATTTTGTTCTTACTAGAGTAGGAAATATTCAACAAAGTATCAAATTTGTAAAATGTGTTACTTACAGTTCAGTCTCTATTATAATACATGAATGCACTGTTAAGTATCTAATATATCTTTTGACCAATTTCACTATGATTCATTCCTGCTTTTCCTTTAACCTCGAGTAGTTTATACGCTTTGATCAACCTGCTCCAAATCAACATCTACTTGGGCAACTATACTAAAAATATTCATGGTGGCACACTCTACTATTGTCCAAAGAGACACTCACTAACACTTCATCTAAAATGTTATTGCATTTTCCTCAAATTATAAGGATGCATCCATTGCCTAACCTTCTGACAAAAATAATTTGTTCTCATTTGTTTCAAAAAGAAAACCATAAAGGGTTTCATCAGATTTAGCTGTCATGGACTTCCATGTCTAACCTGAGTGTCACGCCTGCCACTGCGGTGACTATTTCTATGTCTAACTCCTCAAACATGTCAAACTTCAGAGTGAAACAATCTCGACTGATGGAATGCTGGAAATAAATCAGATATGGAAAGTTATATCAAGTTTTCTTAGTTTAAAAATCAATCCGGAATTGATTCAAATGACCAGCATGGTGTCATATGTGTAGAATCTACAGAAAGCGCTGAATATGTGATTTTACAATAAAAAAAGTATTACAAATTCTGAAAGCATATAAATCATAGTAACATACTTCCATCTCAATTCTTGAACTTTGCATTTTAAATATCATTCATGGATGCTAAACTTAGGATGAGTCTTACATTAAAATACTCATGACCTTATATCTAAAAATGAACTGCTTTACCATCAAACACAATTTGTTAACACAAATACTGGTCTCATCCAAACACAATGATTGTCTCAACTAACACATTAGGTGGTACAGCCTCATCCCAACACAACCTAATGTCTCAATTACCACATTGAACCTCTCCATCACCCACTCTACACTCTTTTCACCCTAGACACAGACTAAGAGCAAGAGATATCTAACAGTTACTAAGTTCTATACTAAAACGGTATGTCAGACCTACACTATAAGAATATTAAACTTCTACATCTATCCTAATGAAAGAACATAGGCTTCAATAGGAAGATTAACAAAACACCCACATATATGACATGTTTAGATATTGATTAATACATAAATGGTTAGTTTCATAGCTAAGTAAAAGAAAGACCACGGATGTGAAATTAGCCAAAATTAGGGAAAAAAAACACACTGAAAGTAAGCATCTCATCTCCTTGTTGCAACTATGTTCTCATAAAAGACACTGGATTAAGAAGGTGAAGTAACATTGAACTTTTTTACTATTACACATAATGATGTTGAAAGGCCTATGAAAATCAGCTGAAGTCATACAGAGAAAACAAATAATGAAAATAATAACAAGTGCCTAAATACAATAGCTATCTCTAAGTTTTTAAGACACTAATGTTCTGCAAGAACATCAACACACAAATACGATAAACCCAACACATATAAAAACCAACCTAATCTCTTTTAAGTTTTTCTGCCAAAAAAAGCAATGAGGTAAGGAAAGATGTAAAAGGGGCACAAAAATACAATAGCTGCAAGAAACCCACATTATTCCAAATCCTAAAATGTATCCATAAAGAACTAACATTTAAAAACAAAAAGAAAAAACTAATAAACCCAAAAAATCAAAATCAACACTGAAACATGGAAGCAACCACACCATCAAAAACCTAGAATCTAAACACCTTTTTATCCCAGTCTTTTGACTTGCCACCTCGGCTTCTTTGACGGAGAGAGGCAGGTTTTTTGGGAATTTTATAATTAAACCAATCATCGCCCTGAACTACATGCTTTAAAAAATCCTCCGCCCCAAGGCTCTTGCTCCGCGATGATGCCAAATTACTGGACATCTGTTGCATGATGGGGGTAATAATAATAAATTAAGTTAGTTTGTAACAACCACCAACTAAAATCTTCACAGCACTCGAATAATGTCAAATACAGGGTTGGCGCAGTTCTGTTTTAACATGAAAATAAACAGTTGCAAGACTAGTTGTAATATTATCAGTCTCATATGGAATTCATATCTATTCATTTTTCATCAATTCACTACCTAAAAATATATACAAAATCTAATTTACAGCTGCACTGTATATTGTGTTGCCCCTGGTTACCAAGTGGATTTTAACATGCATTTAAAAATACTTCACATGAAAACACATTGCAACATTAACAAATACTAAATAAAAGGCCATTCTGTCTTGAAATGGCACAAAAATGTTCATAGTGCACAAATAACATGATTTTCTAATGTCACAGCCAACAAAAAATCACATGGTAAGAAATTTTATGACCTGGAACAAAGGCAGGCATAACTGCGTCGGGGGCAGATGTGAAAAAAGTTTATCGAAATGCAAAAAAAGAAAAAAAATACATAGCAAAAATAAAGCTAATGTCACAATGCTAATGTCTAAAATGTCTTATTTTGCTACAGTAACTTGATTTGTTTCAGATTTCTAAAATGTGCTTGAGCCTAATATCTGTGGCAAGTTTCATAGAAGTACACCTCTAAAAAGCCGCCTCATAAGTGACCAGCTTTGGTGATCATAGAAAAAGTTCTTTTATCGACATTCCTCATCCTTGTGCTCACTTAACCCTACACAATGACAAATGAACACCCTGCATGCATAAATAATAAATTTGAACATATCCATGGAATTAATATAAAAATAGGTCCATAACTCTAGGCACTAATTTGTGAGAGAGTGAAAAAAATGTAAGTATAGGGAAATCTGTGCAGTTTTTTATGAAGCCGTTTTCTTGTTGTACTGAAAGCAGAAGAGAAACATAAAGAAGTGAATCCATCCTCACACCGAGCTCCACTCTCTACAGCATGCAGTATATCAGTTTTATAGTACGTAATGTATACAATTACCTCCAATGCAAACTGTGAAGAGTTCGCTACTAGGGAATGCAGGGCAAATTTGAGGGGATGCAGAGTTTCCGATTGCTTTGCTTTGCTCAACTCCTGATATAATTGATACAAATTGTAATACATATAGTAAATCACACATTAGACCAATACCAGTTAAAACCAAAACCGTTTAGTAATTTTCTACTATCCTGCAGACCCAGATATACTAGTATAATGTATATACTTGATGCCAAAGAATAGGTCTGAAAGTTTTGAAGCTCATCTTTATCTTCAGGTATAGCTCAAAGTAACTGTTTTCATAAATCATAGCAGAAGTTGATAAATGAATAAGAAAATTAATATAAGTATACCAAAACAGTTAATTCTCAAATGGTCCCATCCTTCCACATATATTAATTGATAACCAACCACAAATGGCTATTCCACTTTCCTATCTTATTAAGTGCATATCTAATGTTCAGATTTGTTAGATAATACTGAAGCATTTTATTGTTATCAATCACTACGAATTGACTTTCTTCTCTATTTTCTACATATTAATAGAACCATGCTAGGGTACTGGTAAAGCATTGCAAAGATGACATTCAGACATGTAAAGAGATGACCTTGACCTTGTAAAGGGAGAGAGAGAGAGAAAATAATGTTGAAACATTGTTTTTTTTAAATCAGGCAAAGGGAAAACATCCAATTTTTAATAGGCATCTCCTCGTGTAATAACTCGACACTACCATCACCTAAATACAACAGAATTTAAGAAAATTTGATCATGCAGAAATAATTACTGAAACCAATAAAAAGCAAGAATGAACGTATTTGCAATAATCATGGATCTAAAGAATATCATAGACCAATAAGCAAACAAGTGAGAAGATCAACAAAATTAATATTTTTCTCAAATTTTCAGTTGTTAGAATTCTAAAGGCAGAACATGCACTCCACACTGTATTTGAGGTCTTAAGTAACATTTCTAGAAAGAAAAAAGAGCTAGGTTGAGCTTCAAGGTAAATGTGACATAAAAATGCTCACCGCAAATGTAATTCAGTACAACAATAATATAACAATTGTCTTTAAAAATAGGGCAAAGAATCTTGATACATAAAAAACAGCATGTGCATTTTTGAGGTGAACCAAGTGTCACATTTTAACAGGAAGTGAACCTAAGAGTCTGCTCAGACAATGACCATTTTGGACTGGAAATATACATAAACTTTCTCCATTATATTGTATATATATAACATGAGTTAGGATGATTTCCAGTCCAGTGGTCTCTGTCTGAACAGGCCTTGTGAATGCATGCAAATAATGCTACAAACTTGTGGAGGATCCGCATAATCCAGTTTCTTAGTGGCAAGATTAATTAAGTATTATATTAAGATGTAATTAATGGGAAAATATAAGTGAATCTATATTGTTTAATTATGTCCATTAATGGATAGTAATAAAGATACCGGTAGCAATAAAGATTTCCATATAAAGTAATAACTATAATATTTACATTTCAAATATTTCATGAGAAATCATTTGGTTGCCTTACATAGTTACACAAAAAGAGATATATATCTTATGGGCATTTTTTCTATAATACTGTTATAAGATAAGTTAGTAATCCTTTTTTAACAAAAAACAATACACAAACATTTGAATAAGCAGTAATTCCTCATAAATTTCAAATATTCTATCATTTCAAGATTTATAACTTTGTTGGATCAGAAGTAAAATATTTTGCTCTGTGCCCAACTCATTACTCTTAATTTTCCTGTCACAGTTCAAGCAATTATATATAGATCATAATTTTGCTGATTGCAAATAATCAGTTCCGTTCTAAAATTAGTGAGAAATTACTTTAATTACAGTTGATAATACCAATTAAAACAACACATTTCACACTGAAATAATAATAGCACTACTAGGTCTTAATTTTTAAAAGAAAAACTAATTCTCCAAAAGTACTAAATATTTGGGAGTTTAAACATGACAGTGCTTTAAAACGTAAATTAAGCCAAAATGAACAATATTATATAAATCTTTACCTCATTATTATGAAACTTCTTCTTCACAACTTTCTTGCGTTTAATTCTCGGCAGGGAACCATATGACTGTTGTGATTGCTCCCTGGAAGAAAAAGAGAAGTTTTGCATTCCAACATAGATCAAAATAGCACTCAAATCTAACAAGTCATTTTGTATGTCCAGCCCTGTAGTCAGCCATTTCAGAATGTGTGTGTGTGTGTGGGGGGGGGGAGGGGGGGGGGGGGAATGAGGTTACTTTTCTAGGAAAAAAAACATTAACCTTTTCACCCACTTCGCTGAACCATCCAGAAAAATGACACAGAGCTTAGATGACATTTGATAAAGCTTAATGACCAAGACACTGGTTACTTTAACCCCACCCACTCACCGAACCACCTTAGCCCACTGCACCTGATGTCACCTACCCCATATTTCTACTGTCCAGAGATCCTTTCCTCTCATAACTGATCCTTCCTCCACCTTCATCTTCAATGTCCACTGAGCTCTGACCATTGGTGCTCCCCTCCTGCAGTTTACTGGTACCAGCAGACACCTGCCTGGCCCCCTGGCCGTTCCTCTGGACACTGGTCACTGGGGTGTCTGGTTCATCCTCCCCCTCCTCCTCCTCCAGGTAGGTGACCTCCGCAGGCAGAGAGTGACTGGAGAGGTCATGAGGGAACCCCGAGGTGAAAACTGGAGAGAAAAATAAACGAAGTGTCATTTAGTTTTTATTACATGTAAATGATGTTATTAAATAATCTTGACTTTGGAGGAAAAGACTGGAGAGAAAAATAAACAAGATATCATATTAATACAAACTACATATAAATTATGTTATTATCTGGGAGTCCGGAGAAAAAGACTGGAGAGAAAAATTATCGAAATATCATATTACTTCCAATTACATGTAAATAATGTTATTATCTTGGAATTCGAGACAAAAAAAATGATATTACACTATTTCAAATTACATGTTTATTATACTTTTACTTGGGAATCTGATGGTAAAGGCTGGAAACAAAAAAAATTAAATTCGTCCCAAACTATGTGCTTATGCCAACAAATATTATTTTTCTAAAATGAACATGCAAGCTAATTAGAATTAAATTGAAAGAGCAGTGGAAACATTTCTATACAAGATAAAAAAATGGATACTTTTCCATCAGTCATAAATTTAATTCAACATGTATAAACTTCATTTAAGCCCTCTTAAATGTTACCTTTAGCCCTGTGTGGCAAATCGAATCGTAGATGCCCCTCGTGACTCCCAGACTCATGGAGGGTTTTGTCGCACTCTGCACACAGCATCAGCGGCTTGTGGCCATTTTGTTCCTGACAGTCGCTATGGTGACACACCTGTGAAGATAAGAGCATGACCATAAGACAGTTTCTGATTAAGAGACAAATTTACAGAAAAAATAGCACCTTAATTTGGCAGTCTCTGAAATTGCACCCTAGTCTAAATACCAGACTTCCACCTTTTTCAAATAAAAAAAAATTGTCACTGGTGTCTCCTACGAATGGCATCTTCCACACTTGTAGAGCTACACCTGTTTATGGCTTGTAAAAAGCCAGTTTCACAGTAGGGGTGAGTGGGTGCATAGAGTGCATTCATGGTACCAAGGCCACTGGGAGGCTTTCTTATGGATACTAGACAGGCCCGCAGCCAGGGGGGGGTTCGGGGGGTTCGAAAGAACCGCCCCTTTTGCTGGGAAAAGGTCCACTCTGGGTAAAATTTGATCCAGGTACATGGAGTTTTTAAGGAAAAAGGTCCACTTTTTCAGAAAAAGAACCCCCCTTTTGAAATTGCTGGCTACGGGCCTGCTAGATATTCACAGGCATTTTTCTGCCCAATTCTGTGCATATTTCTATACCTTGAGAGTTTTTACACAGAATATCAGAACTACCATCACCACTCTACCAGCCTCTGGTAGATAGAACATTCATGGTATAGATCTTAGGATGAAAAACAGTGCACCAGACTTGTGGTCACATCACTATGGCAACATGACATTCAATGGTTGCATATGGACACAGCGGTGGTATTGTATTTATAGTCATTTACACAAGGTTGTCAGGTAGGGTCTCAATTCACTCCAATTCCAGAAAAACAAAATTTCAGTTTTAAATTATCAGACTTGAAAACTGTCTTGAAAAAAAAACAAAACAGCAATCCCTTTTGATCTTTTTGCATCAGAAAAAAAAACGCTGCTGTGCATGATAGCATGAACCTTGATATTATCAGTCATAACAAAGTCAACATTAATTCTTATTGGAGAAAGCAAACTATCAACCAAGGTCCTCATGTTACACCTGTATTCTTCACACTATTCAAACATAAAAATGTATGCACAAAATATAATTTCTATTCCATCAAGGCAGACAAATAAGGGTTATGAAGTATTCATGTTTTTAAGCAATTTTTATACCAACAGCTTTCATCTACTGATAATGCATAAACACAGAACCTTTCCACGAGATTTGTACAATTTTGCATTATTCAGTATCTTTATTATTTCTTATTTAGAAAGAGGAACACCTAAGAAGGAGCTGTTGAAAACCACAGATTCTATTAAAACATTTATGTTGCAATCCTCTCTTCTGAACAGTGGACTAACTATTCCGCAGTTCAAANCATGTATAAACTTCATTTAAGCCCTCTTAAATGTTACCTTTAGCCCTGTGTGGCAAATCGAATCGTAGATGCCCCTCGTGACTCCCAGACTCATGGAGGGTTTTGTCGCACTCTGCACACAGCATCAGCGGCTTGTGGCCATTTTGTTCCTGACAGTCGCTATGGTGACACACCTGTGAAGATAAGAGCATGACCATAAGACAGTTTCTGATTAAGAGACAAATTTACAGAAAAAATAGCACCTTAATTTTGCAGTCTCTGAAATTGCACCCTAGTCTAAATACCAGACTTCCACCTTTTTCAAATAAAAAAAAATTGTCACTGGTGTCTCCTACGAATGGCATCTTCCACACTTGTAGAGCTACACCTGTTTATGGCTTGTAAAAAGCCAGTTTCACAGTAGGGGTGAGTGGGTGCATAGAGTGCATTCATGGTACCAAGGCCACTGGGAGGCTTTCTTATGGATACTAGACAGGCCCGCAGCCAGGGGGGGGTTCGGGGGGTTCGAAAGAACCGCCCCTTTTGCTGGGAAAAGGTCCACTCTGGGTAAAATTTGATCCAGGTACATGGAGTTTTTAAGGAAAAAGGTCCACTTTTTCAGAAAAAGAACCCCCCTTTTGAAATTGCTGGCTACGGGCCTGCTAGATATTCACAGGCATTTTTCTGCCCAATTCTGTGCATATTTCTATACCTTGAGAGTTTTTACACAGAATATCAGAACTACCATCACCACTCTACCAGCCTCTGGTAGATAGAACATTCATGGTATAGATCTTAGGATGAAAAACAGTGCACCAGACTTGTGGTCACATCACTATGGCAACATGACATTCAATGGTTGCGTATGGACACAGCGGTGGTATTGTATTTATAGTCATTTACACAAGGTTGTCAGGTAGGGTCTCAATTCACTCCAATTCCAGAAAAACAAAATTTCATTTTAAATCATGACAATATCTGACTTGACAGCTGTCTAGGGGAAAAAAAACAGCAATCATTTTATTTTTTCATTTTTTTATTTCATTATTATTATTAATATTTTATTATTATTTTTTTTTTTATTATTATTATCATTACTATTATTATTATTTTTTTTTTGCATCAGATAAAATAGTCAATGTGCTGCTTAACTTACAGAAAACACCACTGCTGTGCATGATAGCATGAACCTTGATATTATCAGTCATAACAAAGTCAACATTAATTCTTATTGGAGAAAGGAAACTATTAACCTGAAGGTCCTCATGTAACACCTGTATTCTTCACACTATTCAAACATAAAAATGTATGCACAAAATATAATTTCTATTCCATCTAAGCAGACAAATAAGGGTTATGAAGTATTCATGTTTTTATACCAACAGCATTCATCTACTGATAATGCAAAAACACAGAGCCTTTCCACGAGATTTGTTTAATTTTGCATTATTCAGTATCTTTATTATTTCTTATTTAGGAAGAGGAACGCATAAGAAGGAGCTGTTGAAAACCACAGATTCTATTAAAACATTTATGTTGTAATCCTCTCTATGGCCATTTTCAGAACAGTGGACTAACTATTCCGCAGTTCAAATATGGCGACACACTAAAAAGCTTGCTGTCTAATCCGCTAACAGACACTGAAAAATAATTAACTGAAAATGTTAAATATCTTAGACCAGTAGTTCTAAGTCATGTTTCATCTAGATGATTGTTTTGCAGCATGCCTGATATTTTGGGTGGACACCTTTAATATTTTTTTTGGTTTAAGGCTCAGTTTGATGCTGAAACCATCGTGAAGGCAAGCAGCTAGTAACTCACCACACTATACACATGGACTACAGGTGCTTCATCCGGGGACTGGTCACTACTACTACTGGACAGGTCCACTTCTTTGACCACCACTAACTGATGGTCATCCTCCATGTTCACTTCTTAATACTTCTTTACTTATAAGTCACTTGTTTATCAATTTGCAGTAAAATTTCAAAGATTCTACTACGGTATGTGAGTTCACTAAGTGACAGATGATGTTGGGGGCAGCAGTGGGGGGGGGGGGGAATCATGTGTTACACTTGGACATGATGATCAATTGGAGTCACAAAAAAAATTACAAGCAGCCAATCTGTCTGATGTCTTCATCAATAACACAGAGATCTATCCAGTATATATAACAGTCAATTTGATCTCTAGAGATAAATGTTCAAGTCTTCACCATCTCAGAGTTTCTCAGAGTTTCCAATCAATATATATATATGTGTAACACTAGTCACTTTGTATATATACAGTACTGCAGTACAGTAGGCAAGGGGACATCAAACAACAGATCCTTTCTCACTATATAAGAACTCAGGTGTGCCAATTCCTTCTTCGTGTTTATAATCACTGGCTGTGGAATCTGTGTCAATATTACACAAACCACAATAATGTCCCAGGTACACAATACACAGGTGCCCTTGGTAGAGCTATAGTGAGGTAGATACTGAGTACTACTTCCACTGGTGTGAGACTGGGGAAATATGATGTTTTTGTGACTGTGAACAACACAGAGCATCCTTTTATAATTACTTCATCTTTCCACTCTATTGCCTTTCCTTTCAAGGTCTCATGAGGACTGCCGTACTCATGATCAGTCCATCACTTATACTTTACAGGGCAGGTGAGTAACCTAACCGTTGAATCCCTCATCAACTAGCTCACTCCAGGATACTTCTGCTCTTACAGGTGCTTCATTGTTACAGCCTACCACCTCCACCTGGTGGTCATGTTCTAAACCTCTGACATTACGATGTAAGGATCCTGGTATAAAAAACTAGGTACTTTTACAGGCCTCCTCGCCAAGAATATATCCAGTTCTTTCCTTTCAAATTAATACTACAACTGAGTCCATCTAGACACCTGTACGCCTTGGGGTCCGAGAGAAAAAAATTCAGTTCAGCCCCCTGTGTTGAAAGATGCACAATACAAATAGTGCAGCTAATGTCTCCACAGTGTACATCAATATCGCATTTGGGAGGTACACTCCATGCATAAGAATGAACGAACAGGTATGCCAGCACTCGTAGACTCTGTATACACTCTCACAGAGCAGATACTAAAATATTCTGTGCCACATTCCACTGCATTCACCTCAATACAGAAGTCACCTGTCTGTTGACAATACTGTTTCCCTGTCAAAGTCATTAAATGAACCTATTGGTGACAAGGACACCCCCAGACCCCCGTGTGCCACTTTTTGCTGGGTGACACCTTTTTGTTATGCCATGACCCAGATGATGTCTTTGTCTCCAGGGCTGGGTGACAATTTTGTTATGTGACACTCTTCTTCACTAAGACCTTAGTGACAATTGTGAATGACCCGAAAGTTATGTTATGGGAAAGTTTCATATTTCTTAAGTAACAGAGAGAGAGAGAGAGTGAAGCCAGTGCATTCTTTCGGCATTCCAAATTATCTTACTTTTTGGCTTCTGTTGACAGCATTGCTAGTAATTGTGAATGTTGATGAAAATCATCAAACAAGCCTAAAACAAAACTGTCAGCACTTCCTGATAGGGTATGAGAATGGAAAACATGCAACGATCTGCTTGAGGTGTGTCAAACCTTTTCTTTAAGCAACAAGGGTGGAAATCTATGCAGCGGGAATATCATCTAAATTAGCAATACAAAAGTAGCATTCAATACACTGCTGTGCAATAGACTATAATTCAGAATCTACAGAGCTTGTAAAAGAAAATTTTTTGTGGCTAAATTCTGTTAGAGTTTTATTCCTTGGTGCATTCCAGTTGCTAGTCTGCCATTATCTCTGACCCCACTCTTCTCCAAACCCTGCGAAATCTCACTTAATGTTATGCTAGACTTTGGCCAATGTCGGATGGATTCTATTGTGAATGTTTAAATTCCGAGTGCCACGAAGCTGATCAAATACGCTCATGGAATCAGGTGCACAGTCTACTGGTACTTTGATATAATCACATCTATATTGTCTTTACAAGTGAAAATATTCCTTGTTCTCAATATTTTTTTCAACAACAAGAAACATTTAACTTTCTAAAATTCAATGAAATGTTTCACTTTTTTCTCTCATCATACATAATGCATTACTCAAGCAAACTCGGTACAGATTCTGTTTCACAATCTTTCTCTCTGATTGTGAGACTTATCAACTAAACAAAAACATTTTTTCTCAATGACAAACAAAAACTGTAGATAAAGACAGATAACTTAACCTGACAGTAATTGAAACCACCATGTTTGTTACTGGTAACATTTTGGTTACTACACCCACACAAGTATAGAAATAACTACTCTTAACCACATGAATCCTGGTCACCCTGTAGCACAGGGCTCGTATTCCAACCACTACTGAACACTAATGGTATCCCATATGTGATTTCCACACCAAATCTTATAATATATTCCTCAAGTAAAAAGCAATTTTTTCCTTCTTACAAATTATTATTGGACCTATCCATGAACTTAGATTGGATGTTTTATATCACTTTTATTTAAATAATTCAGTTTTAAAGATGGACAGATAAAACACTCTTTACATGTATGTACTTTCGAGTTCTAAATGACTCATGAGTCATTTCGACTTCCATGTTTTTCTGACATTTCAAAAGGAAGTATCAACATTGAGTGCTTTATTTGAGGGGTTTAATCATTTTAAAGGTCTAAATTGGGAAAGCTCTACAGGATATTTAGGCATAAAAATATGACTTTAAGGTATTTTCAAACATGAGCAGGATACCTTTAAAGAAAGATATCCTTGATCTTGTTGCAGTAGAAAATCTATAAATGAAATGAACTAAAATTACACTCAAGCAAGTTATAAATACTATATGTTGTTAAAATAAAATATTTAGCACCCTTTATTTCCTACTCATTTTCCAAAATGCTCAAGTGATGGAGGTGGGTTCATTGGAAGGAGGATTCAAAGAAACCACCTGGAAAAAGGTTCATCCTGAATAAAAAAAAATGAACCAGCTTCTATGCTATTTCTCAAGCTGCATGAACTAAGGAGAAAAAATTATTCACTTTTTCAAAAAACAAAAAATATCAATCTAAGGAAGGTGCATGGAACTGACCAAGTAAGTTAGAATCTGAACCATAAATATGAGATTCAGTTCCCCCCTTCCCTCTAAATCTAATAATTCATCACATACAACTTGTCATGTGACGTCAGATTTCTATTGTGTCTCTCAGGTACACTGTCACATTAAATTGCTGTGGAATTTTAACTCTTGAAGTCTACATGCACCCACGCCCCCTGCCTCAGGATATAGAGCATACTGTGTAAGTTACTGCAAAGAGAATATATATACTAGTACTTGAAAATATGTTCATTACCAAAGACATTTTTTAAATTTAAAAAAAAAAAAAATTCAAAATTCTGTACATCTAGGTGCATCACTGGCATTTTAAATCATTTCCAAATGTACCAGTCTATAAGCAGTGGATCCTCCACAACCACACCCCCACCCAATGCGTAACCAGACATAACTGAGAGGAGACGGCTCACCTGTGACAATTAATCAAACATTTAAAGATGTAACATTATTGACCATACAGTACTGTAGCCAGAAAAATCCAAAGAGTGATTTATTTTTGGTCTTTTTTTTTCAAAAAATGTAGATCCTTTTATTAACCTTACACTCTTAATTGACCAATCTTGAGCAATGATATTGAATGAACATCATATCTGTCCCCCCCCCCCCCCCCCCCCCCAGTGCCCAAGGCACACAGTTAACCTTTTCCAAACAAAATTAGTGGTTCTTAAAGAACCTCCCCCCCCCCAACCCCATGGACCTGGTCTGTTTACAATGGAGACGTATTTGCCAGAGAAGCTTTCACCTGTAATCGAACACCTGATAAAAAATCTGACCCTTTCTCTCACCTGGTCTAGCCCAACCCCCCCCCCCCCTCCAATGCTCCATCTCCCCTTAAACAACACCTTGCCTCACACCACCACGTTAGGCTCCAGTTAGTTCAGGGTATGCTGTGATATGATTCAATAACCATATTTCATTGTCATTAGATTATAATTATATCACATGGTGTGAAATGTTATCAAAGGAAGTGCAGCACTGGTGTAAATCTGAAATCAGGCAGGGGAAAGAGGAAATGGTTGATCTGCTCCCCCCCCCCCCCCCCCGCACCCTTCTATAATGTAACTGCAATATTGTGACATTTTGAAAATCATTGACACATAAAAACAGACCTACTTACCATGCATTTGTTATTTGTAACATCCTCTCGATTGCTGTCATTGTTAATGTAATGTAACTCAGACTCACTAACGTCATCCTCAGAATCTGACTTTACAAGAGGAGATAAAAAGTTTTCAATATGCTTAAACTTCACCAGTCTTACGGGGTCGTCATCCTCTGAGTTTGAAGCGTAATCCTCTCTTGTTCGTGTGATTGAGTGGTACGAGTGGCGGCGGTACATCTTGGGCGAGACCCGCAGGTGTTTCATTTTTGACATTGTAATCTGTATTTGTCTGCTCACTAGTTATCTAGTTTATGTTTTCTATACTTTATGTAAATCATAAGGTAAATGCCTTTGAACTCCTGAATGATATTCAACTTATAAGATCACCTGAGTTATTACTGATAATGTATCACAGAAATATCCGCCTTTATTTTTAATAAACCCTACAACATCCAACCTCATAGTATCTAAATATTGAGTCTCAATCCTTTCTCCTTTTTCAATCAAATCCATTTGAAACTGATAAAATCTCCTTGAATCCCTGGGTGGTGTTAATACAAATCTGAAGACTATAAATATATCTCAAAACCATGGAATATCAGAGATAATCTTCCTATATATTCCAAGATAAGAATCTCCTGATAACTCACTCAATATCATAGAACATCAAAGGCAAATCTTCTTACACCACCTTGCTCAGAAAAATCCTTGGATCTCCCTCTCTGAAAATCACTGGTATTTTCCCTCCACTTGCCAACTATGTCCTTCACCACCGCCCTATGCAGTGAAGGCTATATATATGGCTTCCAAGAGAAATGACTGAGACAAGTACCCTCATAATACACCGCTGTATACTGCTGCATACATTCTAGGCTTGATGCTTGACATCTAAGACAGGCGATCCTATTGCACTAACCACACTTTATATAAACACTATCAGCCATTCAGTGAGGAGTACACATTCCCAGATGTAATGCTTTCTGGAGAAACAATAGAAATTAATAGTCTAATCCAGCGCAAAACGTCAGACAACTGTCTAGACAACAGAAGTCATAGAAGCAGCGAACTGTGTGAGAAATTATGGTCATCTCTTTTCCTGGAAATTGCTTGCAAAATTTCTGCCAAGACTATCTGGATTGTAATCAAGCTTTGATGAGAAATAATCTGGTCACCACTGTCCAATTAAGGTAACGGCCAGCCAGAATGTCCAGTGCAGTTGACCAACTGGCCAAAGTTCCCAGGGGGATGACTTCTTGGAAATTTTGGGCTCCCAAGATTTAGAAATTAACCAAATGTTTGCAAAGCACAGCCAGGACCAGCAGATTGTCCACCTTTCTGGGAAAACTGACCACACCAAACTTAATGACCAACTGACCTCACTCAAGGTCCATCTAGCTGACAGCCTGACCACTCAAGCTGACGGCCCCAGCTGTGACCATAACAATGTCAGTACAAATGTACACCGCAGTTCCATACACAAAGTTATCACACA
>NW_019775169.1:404469-450301 GCF_001039355.2 Lingula anatina | reverse complement strand
TACGAGTGGCGGCGGTACATCTTGGGCGAGACCCGCAGGTGTTTCATTTTTGACATTGCAATCTGTATTTGTCTGCTCACTTGTTATGCAGTTTATGTTTTCTATACTTTGTGTAAATCATAAGGTAAATGCCTTTGAAATCCTGAATGATATTCAACTTATAAGATCACCTGAGTTATTACTGATAATGTATCACAGAAATATCCGCCTTTATTTTTAATAAACCCTACAATATCCAACCTCTCTCGTAGTATCTAAATATTGAGTCTCAATCCTTTCTCCTTTTTCAATCAAATCCATTTGAACCCGACAAAATCTCCTTGAATCCCTGGGTGGTGTTATTAAAAATCCTAAGACAATATATCTTCAAAACCATGGAATATCAGAGATAATCTTCCTATATATTCCAAGATCAGAATCTCCTGATAATGCACTCAATATCATAGAACATCAAAGGCAAATCTTACACCACCTTGATCGGTAAAATCCTTGGATCTCCCTCTCTGAAAATCACTGGTATTTTCTCTCCTTTTGCCAACTATGTCCTTCACCACCGCCCTATGCGGTGAAGGCTATATATATATGGCTTCCAAGAGAAATGACTGAGACAAGTACCCTCATAATATACCTCTGTACACTGCTGCATACATTCTAGGCTTGATGCTTGACATCTAAGACAGGCGATCCTATTGCACTAACCACACTTTATATAAACACTATCAGCCATTCAGTGAGAAGTACACATTCCCAGATGTAATGGTTTCTGGAGAAACAATAGAAATTAATAGTCTAATCCAGCGTGCAAAACGTCAGACAACTGTCTAGACAACAGAAGTCAAAGAAGCAGCGAACTGTGTGAGAAATTATGGTCATCTCTTTTCCTGGAAATTGCCTGCAAAATTTCTGCCAAGACTGATCTGGATTGTAATCAAGCTTTGCTGAGAAATAATCTGGTCACCACTGTCCAGTTAAGGAAACGGCCAGCCATAGGCTGTATTCCTAGAGCTTTTAGATCGATCTATCCACGCGGGGAGTCTCACTAGATTACTGTCAGATAATCCGGCTTAAATGTCTGTCCCGCCTACTACAAGCTGTAAGGGGGTAATTAACTTTCGTGTCCGCTCGGCTGACAGCTATTTAGCGTGAACCCCCAGGGAGTTAGGTCGATCTAAAGTAGATCGATCTAATCTCTGGAAATGGGATCATAATGTCCATTGCAGTTGACCAACTGGCCAAAGTTCCCAGGGGGATGACTTCTTGGAAATTTTGGGCTCCCAAGATTTAGAAATGAACCAAATGTTTGCTAAGCACAGCCAAGACCAGCAGATTGTCCACCTTTCTGGGAAAACTGACCACACCAAACTTAATGACCAACTGACCTCACACAAGGTCCATCTAGCTGACAGCCTGACCACTCAAGCTGACGGCCCCAGCTGTGACCATAACAATGTCAGTACAAATGTACACCGCAGTTCCATACACAAAGTTATCACACACTCAGTGCAGTACATTCACCTAGTACAGTGTAAAATTCACGTGGTTAAAAATCTTCCTTGAGGCACTTAAACTTTTTCTATGTGTTTTTGCTTTGTAGTTTAAATGACAAGTGATCTATTCACATACTGAACACCAGTGCCCTGTAAGCATAGAAAAAATGTAACAGGTATCCTAGTACTTTTCCATCTGATTGACTGCAATATCTTTCAGTGTGTGCTTCCAGTGTCAAACATAAATGTCCACAGGTAAAGAAAACTTATCTTCACAAATGGTTAACTAATAACAATATCCTTAATACTGTACACAAAATCCAGTTTCAGATGAATCCAGATCTAATTGTCCACCCGATCCTTCCACTTTTCAATATAAGCATCAGCTGCCCACGATTATATGGGGGTGTGCCCGCTTAACCTAGTAAGTCAGGAATGATGGTGGAGTTTAAATTCCCACACATTTCACTGGTCCTGTGTGTCGCTGTATCAGTCAAGTGTGACAAACAAGCATGTTCACTGTTTACATCACAACTTAATTTGTTTACTGTTTGGTCATACTCGTGTCCATCACATGTCCACACCCTGTGTCCACTGTGTTTGACTAGTTGTCACTGGTCACCTGTGTGAGGACATATCAAACACTTTTCTTTGCTAAGTCCGGGTTATTAAATCCTTGTTAACTGGTCACCCAGTGTTCCGGTATAGATGAGTCTTTAACTGAACAGAATTATGTGAAGAGAGAAGAATTATTCAAAAATCCCACTTTCTCTCTCTTCACTAGGATGTAGTATATCCAGAGGTCACTCTTAAGCAGCCAATGTCCACCTGATCAAGGATACTTGCTGTACTGACAGGTTATAAAAGTCATCAGCTACCACTACGTATGTTATCCTACTTGTCACCAGTAGCAAACAGAATGTCAATACAAATATCCCAGAGTCTCTAATATTTTAGTCTATCCTCTCTATAAACCTGTCAGCATCATCAAATAAATCGGTCCTATGTGAAGTCACCAGACCTTATCCTGTTAGACAAATGAAAAAGATTCCCTAAAAAATCATCAGCTTCCTCTCTATAGGTCCATCAGTCCTAAGAAGTAGTCTGAAGTCTGTGAAATTGACATCTCACCTCTCTGCCTATTAATAACCATAACTCACAGCTTCCTCAAAAGGGAAGGAAGTCCCAATGCCCTCTCTCCTAGCCTCTCCAATAGCTGTCACTCAGTAACCACAAGTCTATATGCCACCAAGGGGGTGTGGCATGTAAGACCTGCACAACAGGACATCAATGTCAGTTCAAAAATTAGGACTGAATTCCAATGGACTGATGTCCCTAATTACCTCTGATGGGTTGGGTGAAAGGACATTCAGTCAATGGTTAATTTTACATGGGTCACTGAACTTCATCAATGGTGAAGATCTGCTGTAAGATTTAACTGTATGGCTTTCAATTTTTCCTGCTGTGAGGACTTTCAGATGTGAACTCAAACAACCATAAGCAGGGTTACTTACAAGGTATCAGTGCTCTGATCTACACCATTTTTTTTTTCTTTTTGCCTTTTAAAGGATCTGATTACTGATAAAATTAATGTAAGAGATTCCAGAGATAATGGTGAACTGACAGCCTGACTTCAGTTTACAGAGTTTTACCTGAGGAATTAAGGTCTGGTGATAATTTTGAAGTGGGTTGACCTTTGGTGTCAAGCTTCAAATGTATAAGCTCCAGTAGGAAAATCTAATTTACAAATCAACCTTTAACTGGACCAATCAAAACTTTCATTTTAATATGGCAGAGAACTGGTAAGTGTCATCAGGTGTGGAATAATGGAAGAAATCCCCTCATACAACAGACAAGTTAATTCTGCCCCGCTGCAAAGTGGCTGTCAGATCCAAGTCTTCTCTTCCAGCCAGAGTTTTCACCAAGAACTGTCTGGTTAAACAACACACCTCCATAAATTCTGATCCAGTTTTGACGGTTGACGCAATTACACACAGTTGTCAGTAATAATTAAAACAGTAGGAGCTGTTTGCAATACAAGTGTTTGATAATCCGCATGTTGACAGAGCAAGGTAAATCCTCCCTTCTTATTGTCCTATTTTGAAGTCAGTCTGATAAGTTACATGTAATCCTGTATTGTATTAAATAATATATGCTTCACTATATTGATAGAACAGGCATAACAAAACCCTCATACAGCAGCAGGCCTGAATTCTATTAATTAAAAATAGCAAAGATGAAGCAAATAAATTTCTCAACCTTTCCATAGAGCAGCAGTCCCTCCTTGAATTATCTCTCTGGTTCGGTCTTCAAATTGCCATATTTTTTCTTTTAATGGTATTTCAAGTAATTACAGATGAGTATAAACAGCTGCTGATATTATATAGTTTAAGAACACCTGGTGTAGATATTTACTGTAATAATGTCTTCCAGCACATTACATGGAGCGAGTTAGCAACACCATCTCCTAAAACACACATACCAGTAACTCTGAATGAAATGTCACCTATTTTTCGCAAAATCAATTTTTTGTCTCAACATGTTTATCTGTTTGCATTCAGTGAGAGTCCCCCTAAAGATGGTGGGCAGAAGCTGGGTCAATAAATTCATTGTGAATTTGCCCATAGACATTGACAGTATGACAAAAATGCTTCATTAGCAACCAGAGCCCAGTAACTCTTAAAAAAAAAATTAGCTGAAACTATATGCATTCATGTGGCCCCAGCCTCAGTTATTTTATGCATAACCTTTAGTTTAAACACAACATTCTTAGTGGTGCTATTTATTTTCCAGACAACATCATAATTAATGAAAAGGTTTGTCACAAATACCATAAATCATGCACTTGAAACAGCACAATTCTCAAGGTTCATATTCATCAGCTTCTATTGAATTTTTTAAATTATTACACAGCTGGCATGTTTATAGTTATTTGAGGCTATAAAAAATAAGAACATGGGTATTTACTGGTTGTTATGGAAATAATGCCGCAAAGAAACAAGTAGCTGACAATTACGGTATGGTAATGACTCAATCTTTTCAATAGGGATAAATTATCAATCTTTCAAATACATAACTTTGGAATCATTACAAATTAGATATCTATGTAGTATCTGTAGTGCTTACTGGATAAAATAGAACTACAGGGAAGCCTGCTTGTCAATTTTGCTACCACTAAATTATAATGTTCCAAATTTAAGAATTTATGACTAGAAAAATACAGTTTCTCTGATATTCACAACTTTCCTCAATGAAAAGTTCCATTACCACATTAGGGTTATAATTAATATAATGTTAAATGCAGTAATGGAGTACAATAGACTTTTGCAGATACCAAACATATTTTCTCTGTGTTTCAAGTCACAGCCGGTGGACGACTTATAATAAAAAACTTCTCTGGGGTCATTGCACAAAATGTTGTGTAATATTAGGATAACTGTTTGATATTACTTTTTTAATTACAAAGTGGAAGCTACTGTTACAGTTGTATAAAACAAAAAAATGGAGCAAATCAAAATTATATGTATTACACAAAATATGTGCATATAAATGATATGATTCCGACAAATCACTCTTTTTGTAGAATGTATAGGTACAGTACAGCAGAGCAGCCTAATAACGTAATGTCTTGATGTCATTGTTATGTGTCAGTATCTCTGTGAACTTGGCATCAGTTAAAAAAGAGATTCCTTTAAGCACTGTTTCATAGTGTTTACACAGTAATGCGCAATAATCCTTCCACCCCCACCAACACCCCACTCCAACCCTGAGTGGAAAGCAATATGACTCAAATTTCGATAAAAAATACTCTAAATAAATTAAATTAAATCCCACATACTACAACCATGATAGTGTTTATAACTGGAGAAATAAAAGCACCTTTTAGCGCGGCTAGAAATCAAAACCCCTCCTGACTCATCAAATGAAGTGAACCAAGGAACACGCTCCCCCTACATGTGTGTTTAAAAAAGAACTCACTGGTTTTATTACGCCCCCATTCCCTTAGTCACAGGAATATACTGTTTCACTGCTGACATTAGGGTGAAGAGTATTCTGTTGACATTGAAGTAAATAAAGACCCTTTAGGATGTTTATCATAACAGAGATTGAAGTGATGGTTAAGGATTCCCTGAGGACTTGAACCTTTTTTTACTCCTTTTTTCTCATCCATGATTATGTTGTCACATAAATGTGTATAGCAATCTGATCGTATTGCAATTCCAAGGAAGATTTTTAGAGCNGTAATCTGTATTTGTCTGCTCACTAGTTATCTAGTTTATGTTTTCTATACTTTATGTAAATCATAAGGTAAATGCCTTTGAACTCCTGAATGATATTCAACTTATAAGATCACCTGAGTTATTACTGATAATGTATCACAGAAATATCCGCCTTTATTTTTAATAAACCCTACAACATCCAACCTCATAGTATCTAAATATTGAGTCTCAATCCTTTCTCCTTTTTCAATCAAATCCATTTGAAACTGATAAAATCTCCTTGAATCCCTGGGTGGTGTTAATACAAATCTGAAGACTATAAATATATCTCAAAACCATGGAATATCAGAGATAATCTTCCTATATATTCCAAGATAAGAATCTCCTGATAACTCACTCAATATCATAGAACATCAAAGGCAAATCTTCTTACACCACCTTGCTCAGAAAAATCCTTGGATCTCCCTCTCTGAAAATCACTGGTATTTTCCCTCCACTTGCCAACTATGTCCTTCACCACCGCCCTATGCAGTGAAGGCTATATATATGGCTTCCAAGAGAAATGACTGAGACAAGTACCCTCATAATACACCGCTGTATACTGCTGCATACATTCTAGGCTTGATGCTTGACATCTAAGACAGGCGATCCTATTGCACTAACCACACTTTATATAAACACTATCAGCCATTCAGTGAGGAGTACACATTCCCAGATGTAATGCTTTCTGGAGAAACAATAGAAATTAATAGTCTAATCCAGCGCAAAACGTCAGACAACTGTCTAGACAACAGAAGTCATAGAAGCAGCGAACTGTGTGAGAAATTATGGTCATCTCTTTTCCTGGAAATTGCTTGCAAAATTTCTGCCAAGACTATCTGGATTGTAATCAAGCTTTGATGAGAAATAATCTGGTCACCACTGTCCAATTAAGGTAACGGCCAGCCAGAATGTCCAGTGCAGTTGACCAACTGGCCAAAGTTCCCAGGGGGATGACTTCTTGGAAATTTTGGGCTCCCAAGATTTAGAAATTAACCAAATGTTTGCAAAGCACAGCCAGGACCAGCAGATTGTCCACCTTTCTGGGAAAACTGACCACACCAAACTTAATGACCAACTGACCTCACTCAAGGTCCATCTAGCTGACAGCCTGACCACTCAAGCTGACGGCCCCAGCTGTGACCATAACAATGTCAGTACAAATGTACACCGCAGTTCCATACACAAAGTTATCACACATTCAGTGCAGTACATTTACCTAGTACAGTGTAAAATACACATGTGGTTAAAAATCTTCATTGAGGCACTTAAACTTTTTCTATGTGTTTTTGCTTTGTAGTTTAAATGACAAGTGATCTATTCACATACTGAACACCAGTGCCCTGTAAGCATAGAAAAAATGTAACAGGTATCCTTGTACTTTTCCGTCTGATTGACTGCAATATCTTTCAGTGTGTGCTTCCAGTGTCAAACATAAATGTCCACAGGTAAAGAAAACTTATCTTCACAAATGGATAACTAATAACAATATCCTTAATACTGTACACAAAATCCAGTTTCAGATGAATCCAGATCTAATTGTCCACACGATCCTTCCACTTTTCTGCTGCCCACGATTATATGGGGGTGTGCCCTTAACCTAGTAAGTCAGGAATGATGGTGGAGTTTAAATTCCCACACATTTCACTGGTCCTGTGTGTCGCTGTATCAGTCAAGTGTGACAAACAAGCATACACACTGTTTACATCACAACTTAATTTGTTTACTGTTTGGCCATACTTGTGTCCATCACATGTCCACACCCTGTGTCCACTGTGTTTGACTAGTTGTCACTGGTCACCTGTGTGAGGACATATCAAACACTTTTCTTTGCTAAGTCCGGGTTATTAAATCCTTGTTAACTGGTCACCCAGTGTTCCGGTATAGATGAGTCTTTAACTGAACAGAATTATGTGAAGAGAGAAGAATTATTCAAAAATCCCACTTTCTCTCTCTTCACTAGGATGTAGTATATCCAGAGGTCACTCCTAAGCAGCCAATGTCCACCTGATCAAGGATACTTGCTGTACTGACAGGTTATAAAAGTCATCAGCTACCACTACGTATGTTATCCTACTTGTCACCAGTAGCAAACAGAATGTCAATACAAATATCCCAGTGTCTCTAATATTTTATTCTATCCTCTCTATAAACCTGTCAGCATCATCAAATAAATCGGTCCTATGTGAAGTCACCAGACCTTATCCTGTTAGACAAATGAAAAAGATTCCCTAAAAAATCATCAGCGTCCTCTCTAGGTCCATCAGTCCTAAGAAGTAGTCTGAAGTCTGTGAAATTGACATCTCACCTCTCTGCCTATTAATAACCATAACTCACAGCTTCCTCAAAAGGGAAGGAAGTCCCAATGCCCTCTCTCCTAGCCTCTCCAATAGCTGTCACTCAGTAACCACAAGTCTATATGCCACCAAGGAGGTGTGGCATGTAAGACCAGCACAACAGGACATCAATGTCAGTTCAAAAATTAGGACTGAATTCCAATGGACTGATGTCCCTAATTACCTCTGATGGGTTGGGTGAAAGGACATTCAGTCAATGGTTAATTTTACATGGGTCACTGAACTTCATCAATGGTGAAGATCTGCTGTAAGATTTAACTGTATGGCTTCTTTCAATTTTTCCTGCTGTGAGGACTTTCAGATGTGAACTCAAACAACCATAAGCAGGGTTACTTACAAGGTATCAGTGCTCTGATCTACACCATTTTTTTTTCTTTTTGCCTTTTAAAGGATCTGATTACTGATAAAATTAATGTAAGAGATTCCAGAGATAATTGTGAACTGACAGCCTGACTTCAGTTTACAGAGTTTTACCTGAGGAATTAAGGTCTGGTGATAATTTTGAAGTGGGGTGACCTTTGGTGTCAAGCTTCAAATGTATAAGCTCCAGTAGGAAAATCTAATTTACAAATCAACCTTTAACTGGACCAATCAAAACTTTCATTTTAATATGGCAGAGAACTGGTAAGTGTCATCAGCTGTGGAATAATGGAAGAAATCCCCTCGTACAACGGACAAGTTAATTCTGCCCCGGTGCAAAGTGGCTGTCAGATCCCAGTCTTCTCTTCCAGCCAGAGTTTTCACCAAGAACTGTCTGGTTTAACAACACACCTCCATAAATTCTGATCCAGTTTTGACGGTTGACGCAATTACACACAGTTGTCAGTAATAATTAAAACAGTAGGAGCTGTTTGCAATACAAGTGTATGATAATCCGCATGTTGACAGAGCAAGGTAAATCCTCCCTTCTTATTGTCCTATTTTGAAGTCAGTCTGATAAGTTACACATAATCCCGTATTGTATTAAATAATATATGCTTCACTATATTGATAGAACAGGCATAACAAAACCCTCATACAGCAGCAGACCTGAATTCTGTTAATTAAAAATAGCAAAGATGAAGCAAATAAATTTCTCAACCTTTCCATAGAGCAGCAGCCCCTCCTTGAATTATCTCTCCGGTTCGGTCTTCAAATTGCCATATTTTTTCTTTTAATGGTATTTCAAGTAATTACAGATGAGTTAACAGCTGCTGATATTATATAGTTTAAGAACACCTGGTGTAGATATTTACTGTAATAATGTCTTCCAGCACATTACATGGAGCGAGTTAGCAACACCATCTCCTAAAACACACATACCAGTAACTCTGATTGAAATGTCACCTATTTTTGCAAAATCAATTTTTTTGTCTCAACATGTTTATCTGCTTGCATTCAAGGAGAGTCCCCCTAAAGATGGTGGGCAGAAGCTGGGTCAATAAATTCATTGTGAATTTGCCCATAGACATTGACAGTATGACAAAAATGCTTCATTAATTAGCAACCAGAGCCCAGTAACTCTTTAAAAAATAAAAATTAGCTGAAACTATATGCATTCATGTGGCCCCAGCCTCAGTTACGCATAACCTTTAGTCTAAAACACAACATTCTTCATGGTGCTATTTATTTTCCAGACAACATCATAATTAATGAAAAGGTTTGTCACAAATACCATAAATCATGCACTTGACACAGCACAATTCTCAAGGTTCATATTCATCAGCTTCTATTGAAATTTTAAAATTATTACACAGCTGGCATGTTTATAGTTATTTGAGGCTATAAAAAATAAGAACATAATTTGGGTATTTACTGGTTGTTATGGAAATAATGCCACAAAGAAACAAGTAGCTGACAATTACGGTATGGTAATGACTCAATCTTTTCAATAGGGATAAATTATCAATCTTTCAAATACATAACTTTGGAATCATTAAAAATAAGATATCTATGTAGATCTATGTAGTATCTGTAGTGCTTACTGGATAAAATAGAACTACAGGGAAGCCTGCTTGTCAATTTTGCTACCACTAAATGATAGAGAATGTTCCAAATTTAAGAATTTATGACTACAAAAATACAGTATGACTAAAATTCACAACTTTCCCTAATGAAAAGTTCCATTACCACATTAGGGTTATAATTAATATAATGTTAAATGCAGTAATGGAGTACAATAGACTTTTGCAGATACCAAACATATTTTCTCTGTGTTTCAAGTCACAGCCGGTGGACGACTTATAATAAAAAACTTCTCTGGGGTCATTGCACAAAATGTTGTGTAATATTAGGATAACTGTTTGATATTACTTTCTTAATTACTGTTGATATCTATCCAAATTGGAAGCTACTGTTACAGTTGTATAAAAAAAAATGGAGCAAGTCAAAATTATATGTATTACACAAAAAGTGTGCATATAAATGATATGATTCCGACAAATCACTTTTTTTGTAGAATGTATACTAGTATAGGTACAGTACAGTAGAGCAGCCTAATAACGTCATGTCTTGATGTCATTGTTATGTGTTAGTATTTCTGTGAACTTGGCATCAGTTAAAAAAGAGATTCCTTTAAGCACTGCTTCATGGTGTTTACACAGTAATGCGCAATAATCCTTCCACCCCCATCCCCCTCTCCAACCCTGAGTGGAAAGCAATATGACTCAAATTTCGATAAAAAATACTCTAAATAAATCAAATTAAATCCCACATACTACAACCATGATAGTGTTTATAACTGGAGAAATAAAAGCACCTTTTAGCGCAGCTAGAAATCAAAACCCCTCCTGACTCATCAAATGAAGTGAACCAAGGAACACGCTCTCCCTACATGTGTGTTTAAAAAAGAACTCACTGGTTTTATTACGCCCCCATTCCCTTAGTCACAGGAATATACTGTTTCACTGCTGACATTAGGGTGAAGAGTATTCTGTTGAAATTGAGGCAAATAAAGACCCTTTAGGATGTTTATCATAACAGAGATTGAAGTGATGGTTAAGGATTCCCTGAGGACTTGAACCTTTTTTTTTTTTTACTCCTATTTTTCATCCATGATAATGCTGTCACAGAAATGTGCAGCAATCTGATCGTATTGCAATTCCAAGGAAGATTTTTAGAGTGGATTCAGTTAACAAAACAAAAGGGCAAAAGGGTGGTTTATTCTCCCTAACCCCCCCCCCCCCCCACCCACCCAGAGGGTCTGCTAAGTATGCTGCGTGGATAGTTCCCCAACAGTGGGCAGATAGGGTGTGGATATACAATATATAACTCAGAGCAAGTGCTCTTCGGACCACGCCCTTGTGGTTATGACTGAGAGTTGAATTATAGTAATCAAGCATTGGAACATGGCCAGTGATTCACTGATAGTTGAATTACAGTAATCAAACATGGACTGGTGTCACTGGGTGAAATATGATATGTCAGGGCAGTATGCTAGCTACAGTAGCTCCTACATCTCAAACTTATAGACTAAGATCTATTCAAAAAGAGAACTTGTAACCAGCCTCAGTGGTATGTGTATTCCAAACACAGCAGCAACAGTTATATAGGCCCTTTTCACATTGAGCAGTACAGTTTTCTGTACCGCACCAATTTGACTAATCTTAACATATAATTATGCAATTTTTGCTATTGGGGGAGGGGGAGTGGGGGGGGGGTCATGTCCCTTTCACACATCTCAATACTTTTTGAGTTAACTAGCAGTGTTGAGATGTGGATATTGGGGGGGGGGGGGGGGGGGGGGTTGCTGAGGTGATCCTCTTGTGTAATAGCCAGGCTGTTAAAATGTCCTTATTTCAGATTGGACCACTCTATTTAGTGTACCACTGGATGTAGAAAGGGCCTAAAAGAATGTGATGTTCAGTGCACCAAGGTCTCAGTCAGTTGTGCTGGCCATCTCAACTAGCACAATCTTGACAATGGTGATGTCCACTAGGGACAGTATGCAGTCTGCGGATATGAGTTCATGCACTATATATAGTGTTACTGTGTATTTTTTTATTGGTACTATGAGCATTAATCAGGCTTGGAGCCAGGGAGGTGTTCGGGGAATTGAATGAACTGACCCTTTTGCCTGGAAAAGGTGCACTCTAGGCAAAAATTGACCTAGGTACATAAAAAGTTTCATGGCAAAAGTTTCTAAAATTTTAAGTTTATCATATGAACTCCTAACCAATAGTATATACTGTATCTTTCACTTACCCTTTTTTATGTCCCTTATGCAAAGCACTTTTAAAATGCTTCGGTCTATCAATATTTCTCCCTCCTTCTTTCCATCACCCTCTCTCTCCCCCCCCCTTTAACCCAGTGTCCCTCCACTATACTTTGTAGTTGTATAACCCCAGGCTTACCTTGACTGCCTTGGATCTTAATCCTCTACACAGTCTACACAGCATGTCTGCCTCATCTGGAAGAATAATATCACAATTGTACTTTGTTTACAATACAGAAAAATACAATCAGGGCCCCGTAACTCGAAAGCATCGCACATTGGGACTGAGCACAAGCGTCTCGATTCCATAACTCACCCATACTCGGCCCATATAATACAACTGTAGCCTCTGTGTGATATCCCTATTCGCAATACGCGATGCTTTCAAGTTACCGAGCCCAGATTTGCCAACATACCGATATGTCAAACATCTTATTAAAAAATAACATAACAACTGTAAACAATGATTCTATCCTAACAAATATATTAAGAAGAATACACGTAAATGTCACAGCACCTATATAATGAAAATCTTCCATATTGCCTGAATAGAAAAGCTCATGATTATATCTTAAATAAATACCCAGTAAATATTACTCGTATAATTTAACAGTGATATCAAAATACATAATGATTTGCATATCAAATACAGCCACAGCAGCACATGTGATAGCATCTTCAATATTACTATACTTATATATGTCTTAAAATACAGTGCTTCTGACAGGGGAAAAAAGACAAGTGTGTATAAAAACATTTTAATTTACAATATTTCATTTTGGTCTAGGTTTTGTAACTGTGAACTTCAGATGATGAACCTGGAACAGGGGCTGATCCAGAGATATTTCTGACAGTCTTCCAAATTGTCTTTGTAGATCCATCCTCCATTTTTGACCGTCTTCCAACACAAAAATTAGATGCCTGTCAGTGTAACTTGAAAAATTCCGACCATCTTCTGCATTATAAATCATCTGAAGGAATTATTGACTTAAAGAATAAATGAATGAATAAAACTAAAAATCTACATTAAATAATTAAATAGTAGATAAATTAATGAGAGAATAAATAAATAAATAAATAAATAAATAAATAAATAAATAAATAAATAAAAATGCATCCCTTCCTATAAATAAAGCATCTAATTCACTTTCCCTACACCCCTATAAACTCCCTGTAATTAAAATAAGCTCACATATTCCTACCCTTACGTAATAATTCACTGATGTATCCCGGGGACACTAATCTTCAATAACATGTTTCAAATTCCAAGCACAACAAAAGATCACATTTCTGCGATACCTGTCAAAGTTTATTTAATATTGTTACCACACTCAGAGCTTTATTGAACACGGAGCGCTTGAGAAGGTATCAAAATGTCTCATTCAAGTGCACCTCCCCTTGTCAGCTTGTGAGACTCTGAATTAATTGAATAAAAAAAATCTAGAATTTCTTTTGAATGGAAGTGAACAGTTGATTTTGGTTACAATACAGAATGTATTTCTCTATGGGTTACAGACTGCAAACAGTTGCACAGGTAGCTGGCTAATTGTTTCTTGTGTAAAGAGTGGCAAATGTAAACATCTGCTTATGAGACTCTCTCTCTTTCTCTCTCTCTCTCTCTCTCTCTCTCTCTCACATACACACACACACACACACACTCTCTCTCTCTCTCTCTCTAACACACAAACACACACAATCTCTCTTTTTCTCCTTCCCTTTCTCTCTCTCTCTCTCTCTCATACACATTTTTTGTCCAATTCTCTCTCTCTATCCATTTCTCTCTCTCTCTGTCAAACGTACTAGATCTCTCTCTCATACACACATACATACATACACACAGACATGCATGTACACTCTCTCTTTCTCTCTCTCTCTCTCTCAGTGTCTGTGTGTGTGTGTGTGTGTGTGTGTATTATCAGAGATGGAAAAATCCTAAAAATGTGAGCACAAAAGGCATATAGCTCAATATTCTGGAAGACTTTCATCTCTCTATGCACTTCCAGTATGCGTTCATTTTTGAGTGCACATGCATGGAGTGCATGAACAGGTACATGTCATTGCATATGTGCATTAATTCACGCATGTGCATATATGCATGCTCGCCTAGCTAGGAGACAGAGAGAGAGAGAGAGAGCTAATCTGGTCAACCATTTCTTGGTAACCGTGGTAATCCCAGATAACGTTGCACTCACCTGTACTGGTAGGTGTACATGTCGGTGACAGAAACACGTCATCCAAGGTGTCCATCCAGTGCAGGCCAGCCATGTCAGACATGACGGCTAGATATACTACAACCCAGTGAACTGAATGTCCCCACAGATATCAAACATAGATGAATGTCATTTATATGTGACACATTTATATGTCAAACAGAAACCCCTTTCCCTCTCTTCCACATGCAGTGACCTCACACTCAATTTGAGATCATATCACTGATTATATATTCCACAATAAGCAGGCAAAGTGCCTCTTTGGTACGTAAGTTATTTTCATATATAATGTCTTCTTCAAGAGAAAAATGGTACGCGTCTGTTTCTTTCAAATACAAATCTGGCTGTTCACTGCAAATCTTTTCACTTTATAGACCAGGAACTCCGACACCTCAACGAGTCCATCAGAAGCTCAGATGCTCCTTCTGTGACAACTCGAATCCTAACAACTGCGTGTTTAAGTCTAATTGAAAGATGCCGTCTCACAAATCAGCAGGAATCCTTGCAGACCAGGAAAATTCCAGACACCAAATCCTGTAACCATCCCTGTACTCAGCAAGAACCTAGCTTTCAATTACTAATATTTCCTTCTACTCCGTCAGGCACCAAAAGACCTGATTATTATTTGATGAAATCATATAAGAGCAATGGTCCATGTATATTATATACAACTATAACACGAAGCCAATGATCCGGATAATTAAAAAGCTGAGAGTCCCACTATGCTTATGGCGCTTGCAGTAAATCCCTTCCAAAGTCAACGTGCCATGAATTCAGACGCATGCTGAACACAGATCCAATCCTATCAAACTCCACGACTCTTCAATCAGGCTGCTGAGCTCGTAGAAAATCCCTCCTAAAAGACCCCCTCTGTACCGAACAACACACAGCACCCCCGTCTCTCTGCACCTCTCTCTCTTGTTGTGGTATTTACTCTAGCATTCATAGGGGTCTGATATAACAATGAAAGGTTACTCAAATACCCAACTGGTCTGAATAACAGTTTGTGTCAACGCCAGTTTATTGCTGAAATAAAATAAATAATGCCTCCATTTGTGTGTGTGGCCAGTAATGGAATGCCACTAGTGATAGTTTCGGCTATTGAAGAGGGAGGGGGAGTGGGCTATTGAAGTGCTCGAGCACTTGGTGTTTAACTAAGCCACACAGATTCAAGAAATCAGAACAAGATAATTCAGCAAGAATCCATGATGACTGTTTCACTTACATGATGTATATAATTATTTTCTAATATTACTAGATATTCATGTTTGCCTTAAAAATAGATTTGCCATAGCTCTGCATTGCATCCTATTTCAACTTATGTATATCACAACTGGTGTTGTCCTAGCTATCCACATTCCAAATCAACGTTTGCATCATTCGGAGATATATCTTCCTTACTGACTTCTTGACTTTTCATTTCTTTCTTCCATATAACAAGACTAGGATACTAAATTAATGTCAACATTTGCAGGAAATAAACACCTCGATCTGCAGATACTACAGAAAATACAGGTGAAAATTTAACCCGACACTTCATCACAAGCACACATACACACATGTGCATGCGCTCACACACAAGCACATTTGCCAACCTCCAATTTAAAAAAGAAATGTCTACATACGAATTCTTATGGCGAACTCAGAACAGCAGAAATCTGCCATCTGGCAATAAAAAAAAGCACATGCAGCTGAGCTTTCATATAGCTCCTTGCATGACAATACCATACACTACCTGAGGAGTACAGAACTCAGATTAATTATATACTCAGTGTTTCAGTACTAATCTGCACACAGTGACACCAATTTATACAGCCAGAAATATTACCCTTAGGCTACAATGTAAAATGTTACAAAAAAACATGTACTTACATGTACTCAATATAATTACAATCAATATGTCAGGTGTAATAATAATATAAACATGACATTACTCAAAATGCTTCAAACTTGAACGTATTATCTTACAAAATCTTATAAAATATATAATAACATCTGTAAAAAATGTGAGTCTGTCCTAAATAATACATAGAATGCACATCAATGCATATTTTCAGTTGGCAACTCTGTAGTTGCAACATGATCCATTTTTGTTAAGGGCTACTGTCGGACAATTAATCTGTCATATATAAAACTAAAACGACTTGTCTTCTTTTACCAAATGTCACCCATTAAACTTTATTTTCATATATACATGGACCAGATTGGTTAGCTATGATTATGACATTTTTTTTTTTTTTTTTTTTTTTTTTTTTTGCTGCATGAAGATTTCTGATGAGAGAGAAAATCCAAAATGGCAAGTACTACAAATGACACTCATGTTGAGCTAAAGAGCCAAAGAGAAACCCAATTATGTTTTGACAGCTAAAAAAAACATGTCATCCAATCCTGCTATTTTTCCTCCAAGTTATTTCATACCATTCACAATGGATCTCTACATCAAGACCTCTAGCTGGTAACAGCTAGTCCCTGAAGCATGTTTAAGGTACATACCATTCTTTTCTTTGCCGTCCTTTGACCTTTTTACTAGTGACCTCTGACCATAGTAGTATAGAGACAGTATGACCCTTCCCCTGATTGGTACAAAGCCAGGGGGGCAACTGTCAAACTATAATGTACACGTACTACCATTCAAGACCTCTTTACTCACCTGTCCTGAGCACCCTTACAGAGATTTAGAGTTCACAACTGTAAATACATACAAGGTATTCTATTTGAGATTTTCCCACCAAATTTAATTTACCTCAGAAGAAAAAAATTCCTTCTGTTGACCACTGTAATCACTGATGCCCCCATCCCTACACAAGGTTTTAAAGTTTTACACCATTCAATATCTGTCCAACTACAGAAAGACTCATAGGACTGCCATGATATCTTTAACTTCCCTGACATTAGCTGGAGCGAATTTAGAGTAAAATTAAGCAAACTAGAATTAAAAGCACCCAGAGATTGCAGACCTATGCCAAGGCAGCTCAATTCTCCTGAATATTAATTCATTCAATAACAGATCACCTTTGGCATCTCATCAAATCTCAGTTCACCTATAATTTCTGGCCTGTTACCTGTCCTTGAAATTTATCAAAATATGTCTGTGTTTTTTTGAGTTAGCTAGGATAATAACTCACAAACCAACATTAAGACAAAACATGACCTCCGTGACAGAAGTGACGAGCTATTAATTAAGACACTCTACATTATAAAGCCAATTGCCATATTGATATATGTGTTAAGTTTTAAATAAACAAATGGAGTCTGATTAAGCATACAAGAACATGCCTACACGTACTCACACACACATGCATGCACGCACCTGGTGAGCTGGCTAATCCAAGTACAGCAAAGGTTCTACCAAATCCCAGCATACTGTCAATTGTGGCTAAAACACAAGGAGCACTTTCTTCTTTTGAGTGAGTGTATATTTGTCAACTTTTTATGTACTCTCAAGGCCACTGCTATTCATGTAATTTACTCAAACATCCTCCAAGCAGCACCGTCATAAAATGAGACTGCAATCATCCACGTGGGAATATTCACAGAAAATGTCAAAGACATCTCATGTAAGCATGTTTTCATCGATAAAGGAGTTCCTGTGAAATCCAATTTACCCAGAAGCTCTGATTGTTTTGTGTTAAAATCTTGTCCAACTATCTAATGAATTCAACATTTGGCATTTCATACACCATAATCCACAGAATGGAATATGCAAGATTTAAAAACTTAACTTGAATCAAGGTTTTCTGAGTAAAATCTTCGTTAATATATAGTCAGTGACAGAATTTGTTGAACAAAGTGCCTGTAACGTCATCTGCTTAAGTATACTTGGTCATCAAATACATCAAGACTCTAAATTCCCAGATTCTGTCCGAATTCCAATACAATAAAAACTGTTTCCAGTAACTTTCACTTTTGTCGCAAAGCCTTATAATATTATATAATCAGTATATTCTGTGACATCCAACATATCAGTAATAATCTAGTGGCATTATGTATATATATCCATAACCAGACTGCACAATCCAAGCACAAAAGATGGTCCACAGTCTCTGTCAATCTTGGAGAAACCTAACAAATCTTAATCCAGCACAAGCGTTATACGGCGCAGTTCCAGCTGTAGTCAATCAATGGCAGAACAATGCTGTGAAAATATCTCTACTCCGAGTAATCCAGACACTGCATTGTTGCTGTAATTGATCTGCTTCACACAGTTAACTCTTGCGATCAGTTGATTCACACTAGAGACAAACTAAAACCTTGATTGACTAAACTGCATCACTTGTCAAGATTTTATCACACATTGCGGTGACACAGGGGTACCTGTTTGGGATCCAAACACCCCACCTCTTACACCTCTGTCTTAAAATTCCTGCAGCTATCCGTTAGTTCACATGCGGATGTCAAGTGAAGAAGCTGAGACAATTTACGTTCTAAATCAATCTCAGAGTGAACAGACACTATTGTGCACACAGACATAATAGTCAGTAAATGAGGTGAGCATTCAAGTGAATGTCTCAATACATGATAACGTGACAGCCCTGTCAACACAGCATCAGGTGAAAGGAATGGTGACGTCAGCCATCGACTCTGACACCTCAACTTAACCACCTCTCGGTGATCAATCAGCTGTCCGTTTCATGCTCAGGTGAAAACTTCCTGATCTATCAAGATATGGTTATATGATGCATGTGCACATTGACAGCTTCAGAAGTCTCAGCGAGAAAAAGAAAATGTCAAGTCACAATGCATAAGACGTAACACTAGAAGACATCCTCAGTTTGTCTCCAGGTGTCTGGTTAAATGGGATTAAGACATCAACCTAAGCAATTAATGTCAATCCTTCCCCCTCTAGAAAAAGTCTTAATTGCTAGCACAAACAACAGTCTATATAGACGCTGTTTCCCTTTTTACATTGAGAGGTAAATTTTTGTACCACATACACCAGTTTCACTGGCCCAAGTGTAATTATGCCATAGGGAGAAGGGGGGAGGGGGGATGGGGGTCTACTCTCTGTTTCACAAGCCCCAGGGTACTAACCAAAAACAATCCAGTTAACTGGCCGTGCCTAGACAAGGGCCCTGCTTTAGCTGAGACTCCTATGTAATAGCCTGGTTATAAAGTTGTGAATTTCGCTGACTGGTGCAGAAATACAGAAAACTACACCACTCAAGTGATAATTACTTCGCTTTGGTGCTGTAGTGCTGACCGAATATGCTGCACCGATACAAAGGTTTTATCTAAACATCTCACCATGCTGTCTCAGAAAGAATGGCTTCATTTAGTTACCCTTTCTCGATAAAATGAATAATAAAAAGTGTCCACACTAGGGAAAGAGACAGAGTTAGAGCCACTAAACATTGACATCAACATAATATATCCAACCAGGACTTTCGGTAAAAATAGTGTGTGACTTCCATATTATATGTTCACTCTTTCAACCCCTCCTCCCCTCCCCCAAAGACACAATATCTGACCTAACGAGACCTCACATTAATTAGTATTGAAAAGCTAATACATTTAATATCAGTTCCTAATCCATACACAGTAGTCAAAACCTTCACCACTCATGCCCCACACAAACATAGAAACACCAAGATATTAAAGACTTTCCACAATAATAACTAATATCAACTCATTGTATTTTAAAGCACAAAACAAATCAATCCATACAAAACACAAAGCCTTTTTACCCCACCTGATAAATTCTTGAAAAAAAATCTGATAAGGTCCAGACCACCAGAAGCTTCTGAGGACTTCAGAAAATCCACATTAATAGGTCTTCTCTTTCTATAACCGAAAAACTATTGATGGGACATTACAAACTGACGTTGGCTCTTTGTGACTAAATTGGGGCCCAAAATGAACCTGATCAATACCTCTTGGTAATCCATGCCCGCTGGGGTCAATGACCAATTAACTTGGCCCCAACAATGGATTATTCTTTGTAAAGCACTTGGCTACTGGTACCATAGCTAGTTCACATACTGATTATACTTTTTTCTTTGTTCATTATGATACATATGGGCGCCAAGATGGATATTAAAGATGACAATGTGATCACATGCTGCCAGTGCAGGTAAACGGAGGTGGTGGTTACCAAGTATTGATTGCGCTACTGTAAGACGTCCCATGTCTTTGTTCATGTGATCTGTGGATTAAGACTATCAAATAGTATTCAGTGCAGGATTACACCTAGTGGCTCGAAAACATTATTACAGAGATGAAAGTGGACCTACTAAAAATATTCTATCAATGCAAGAGCCAAAGAGAGCATGGGGAGGATAGCTTAACACCAGATTAAATGTACAACACCCAAATGTAAAATTTCTCTATCCTTTTACTCACTGATTAATTATTTTAATTAATTAATTAATTAATTAATTAATTAATAACTTTACATAATTCATTATTTCATTAATCTTCCATGTTGACTTAAATTGAAAATTTTTTACTGGTATGTGACAGTTTCCCTGAACTCTATGTCTTTAAAACATTTATAATGGTAATATTGCAACTTGGATCAATAATCAATATTTTATAAATGGTGGTGTTCCTTTCTTTCCCTCTCTCTTTGACAGTCTTCCTCCATTAATGAGTTCTCCAATGTATGAGTAACAATGGCACAATATTTACATCAAAAACAATGTCTTCGTCCAGATAAACTCCACACAGGAAGTTGGATTGATCAGGCTATTTTCATGACATAAATTATTCACCGAGAGGAAACCAAGATGGTGTCACGTTAAATGACTACTCCTACATAAACTGTTTTACGATTACATAATCAGTGATGAAAGTGGAACTTTTCAAAGATCCTAAAAATTGCAAGCAACAAAGGTGCCCAGCTCTATATTGGGTAATAGGGGTCCAAGGGGATAAATACAACGACATATATATCCAGATAAATCCATAAATACATATATTGAGATATTCAGATATTAAAGCAAAATGTCCAGATAAATCAAAATATTAAGACAAAATCTGTCAGACTTTGATCTCTACACTACTAACAGTTTTCTATGAGTTATTTATCCCGATTCCAATGAGTTGAATTTCCTTTTTTTCTCAATTGCAAGGGATATCAAAAGATGGAGAAGTTATGGAGGGAGAAAAGTGGTCACAGTGATGGACATGTAACAGGATGGCCCTGTTAATTCCCCCCCCCCCTCAAAAAAAAAAAAAAAAAAACTATTCAATACCCATTGAAAAGTCCTTTTTACAACTAATATTGTGATCTCAGTGTTTGGACAACATAAACATAATAAACATCCCTCATAACTGATAAATAATTCAATTTGGTTTTAAAAAAAGGTCTGTGGTACATTCCACTATTTGTACAGCAATGGCAACATATGGATTTGTTAAGAATGGCATTAAATTTTTAAATTAGCGCAGTTGTCAGTGTAGCATGATTAACATTTAAGTCTTAGCTTTTAGAATGATAAAATGCTTTGCTTTATTATGTAAACAATCCACAGTTAGACAGTATTAACTATAAAGGCATGACCATCATGGGAATTGAACATTTCAGTCAATGTTTTTAGATTGTCAGTAACCTCTTTTTTATCTCAATGCACAGCTTTCAACATTTTTCTGGTTTTAAAAGGCAAAGTGCTTTTCAATCCTCACAAACCGAGTAGAATATCCACTAAACTGACAAACCATGAAAAATGTCATTATTGCATGATGTTTTGTGCATTATTCATCCTCTGAGTGAACTTTCTACAACACCTACACATAGCCCAGTCATTTCACACAGATAAAATTTTATTTCTAGTTTTTAAGCTTGGGAATTGCGTTGGGAAGGGGGCGAAAAAAAATTGTCCTTTTTTTCTGAAAAAAAGGTCCACTCTGAATCGAAATTTCTATACCACTTCTAAAATAAGGATAAAAATGATGTAGAAAGGCCCACTTTTTAAAAGAAAAATACCCTCCCCCCTTTGAAATTGCTGACTAGACCTAATATATATTGCCTAGCTTAAAACAACTGATTGATTTTTCAAGCTTGTTACTAGATTAGTAACTAAACCAATGGTTGTTTGTCAGAAGTAATTGGAGGCTGAAGGTGTCTTGATGATTGTTTCTTAGAACGTGTACATGCACGTATGTGGGACTATGTATATGCATATGTACATGTATGTGTGTTAGCCCTATTTAACTTTCCAAAGAATACCTACTCTACAGCTTAATCTAAGATCTAATAAACGGAGATCTTAGGCTTAATGTAGACATTACCACAACTGACCATAATCCATGGATTCTTTTGAACTCTACTTAAAAATAACTGCACTTTCAAAAAATCCAATAATGGCAACTGCAGGTATAGTAACTCAGCCAGCTAACCATGCAAGCCCACTAATCCCTGCCTCCTGTTATAACCCTTTAAATGAATAATTAATACAGTATTGACCACTGTATTATTTTGGACAATTAGAGCATGAACTGCAATCTATCTAACAGCATTCTCAGGTATTGATTGTACTACATTACATTACATGGTTATATACATGTGTATATATACATTACAGAGGCAATAAGAAACCACTTCCTATGTTTGTACAGAGTTGCCAATTCTACACATTTACACATATTTTTCATATATATTATTTAGGACAGACTACCAATTTGTTTATAGGTGTTGTTCTGTCGTTAATATACTCATGTTACTACTAGATACAGGGACGGATCCAGAGATATTTTCTGACAGTTTTCCAAATTATCTTTGTTGATCCATTCTCTATTTTTGACCGTCTTCTGACAGAAAAAATTAGATAACTCGTCAACCTTAACTTGAAAATCTGACCGTGTTCCAGAAGACCCAGAAGACGGCCTCAATCTGCCCCTGAGACAGCAGAATTTATGTATTCTGATTAATGTCATGTTAGCAACACATTGGGATGAAATTATAGTGTTGTTATATGTAAGAAAAATGCAAAAAAGATTAGATCATTTTAATTAATAATAATAATTATAAGAAGAATAATGTATCTGCTTTTGCCAATCAGGGAACAAACCAAAGGGAAAAAAAACATAAATTGGGCTATGTATTTCCATTTAATTTTTTTATTTCTTTTTAAACAAAATTTATTGTTAAAGAATGTTTACATACTACCAGTAACTGGATCCAGTAAAGTTAATATATATTGAACATGGAGAATAGTGCTGCTCCCCCTCCCCCCCACTCCCCTCCCCCCGGGGACATGGTTATTGCACAGAAGACCACGCCCAGTTATAAGTATACCTAGGAGAAAAAATTACATCGCCATTTCTTTGGAAAACATATACACTCTTTACTTTTGAAGATATGTCAGTTTGTAGAATACACATAAAAGTGTGGAGATGATAACTTTGCTGGGGTAGCGCTAGCAATTTTTTTCGCTTAGCCAAATCACCACTATTTTGTTATCAAAATTATTATAATTTGACTAAAACAAGCCAAATCAAGCCCTTTTTCTTTAGCCAATTTAAGTTAATTTTAGCATTTGGCTAAATTGGCGAGTGTTAGCACTACCCCAGCTTTGTACAATTGCTACCAAACATAATATCAACAAATAGCAAGAAGACAAAACTGTCAACATTTTTATGAATGGTTCCACTAAAAAAACAAAGTGAAAAAGCTACCAGAGGCTAAGCTGTGCATGCAGGAAAGTTAATCATCCCCTAACTGCTAAAAGGGGTGTGTCATTCAGTTAAACTGATTGCATTCAGTGAGATTCCAAGTTCAGTTGGAGCAATCTACCAAGAAGAATGCTTTTATTGGTAATGCAACCCCAGACACACTTACATCTTATCCCTGCTTGATGGAGGGAGATCACAGATGTGCTTGTTGAGATACTTGGTCACAACCAAACACATTCTGCCTAGTGACCATTTCAGAGCAAACTGAGAAATAAAATGCCTCACCTTTCATCTTCTGCATTCCCGACTCTGAAATCTTGTTGTACTTCATCAGACTCAGGCCTGGAAACAGATAATAATGAATGAGAAAGAAAATCAGTGTAAAATGTAAATCATACTGCCATCCCCTAATCAACGGAGAGGGGTTAAAAAACAATTAAAAAAAATCCTTTCGGTTGGAAAAGGTTCACTCTGAATCAAGGTTTTGTTCCAGGATCTATGCCATTTGTCAGATTCTGTCAACTACAGGGGTTGAAAAGCTCCATTGAAAAAGATTCCCCCCCCCAGCCTTCCTCCCACCCCATGTGTGACACTGCTGGCTAAAGGCCTCTTACAGTGTGACATTAAAATGAACATGAAACTAATTACTCAGCCGAATATTGAAATGGAGCAAATCCACGAAATTTCCCAAACATGGATGCATATATCTCCACACATAAAAGCACTCTCACACATGCCCATACGCACACACACACACACACACACACACACACACAAGGTGCAAAGAGTACATGCACACATATACCCGTAGTGTTCCTCTACCTGTGTCCAGTGACAGCTTCCTAGCTGCCTTTCTCATTGCTCCCAGCATGCTCATGGCACAAGAGTTTTATCAATCTATGATTAAATAATATAGCAAAGATGTCTAAATCTCATGCAGTTCTTCCTCTTTGATCTCAGAAGTCAATTGTTTGTTAATCCACAAAAAAAAAAAAACAACTTGTCTAGCCTGTCCACAGAAGTGTTAAGAGTAAAATGCCACCATTAAGTATGTTTCTGTCTACCACGTCCTTGGCACTTAAAAATCGCCAACGTATAAAACTCTGACCAAGAGCCATCTTCCATAGCAACATATCTTATTATTGCTGTTAGTGGTTATAGTGGTAGTTGTTTTTAGCAGTTCAAATCCACAGAGCACTAAGTAAGGCATCATTTGTTTTACAGCACACATGCACCTCTGTCTGGCACTATTTTTTCCAGAGAATGCAAATTTCTGAGAACTGAACCTGCCAAAATGTTCACAGCACAGTGTATAGTTACTCAGGCTACACGGCAGCAAGTTTGGTGTTTCACTCTAAATCTTATGTGTTTGCCTTTTTAACACCGCTGATAAGGACAAGCGCACTTCTGAATAGAGGGAAAAACTATGCCAAACAGAGGCTCGCCAGGGGTAAATGTGATTCTTGAGTCATTTTTTCTATTCAATTAATAAACCTAAATTTATGGTTTTGAATTTTGCCTGTTCTTGTTAACTATATTTACAGACAAAAGCTAAAAGTGTGTTCCTATTATAACTGTGTGAAAGTAATAAAAACAGTGTTTTGATTGAAATTAAGGTAGTAAACATGGACATAAATAAAAAAGAATGGAGTACTCGGGCAAAAAATCTTTATTTGAAAATAAAACCAATTCCACAGTTTTATTTTAAAATATATTTATATGACATTAACATATTTGTGGAAAGGAATCACTTAACCCAATATATGAAAACTGTCTGAGAATGCACTGGGCGTGTAAGAATGAAGCTGTAAATTTCTATGTCCCCCTCCTCTCAGCCCCTAAAACTACTCTCCAAACACATTGTGCAACCCTCTCTTTTTCAATGCCTCTATTTGCCTACATTATCTCTCTGCTAAATTATCTACACCTTGCAAATTGTGCTTTACTTTCATCAGAGAATAAAATAGTAAATGATTGGTATGTACACAAAACATTGGTTTGAATTCAGTCTCTCTATTATAGTCTAATCAAGAGTCAATCTGTCAGCTAAAAGCCATAATATGTCAACTTGGTAATAATAAATTACTTTATGGCTTTTCTGCATACAACACTTGTCAAGTGAATTGTCTATGAACTCTGATTTCAATCCACTGAAATTTTGTGTACTTTGTAACTGTAAAATTTACAAATAAATTCCGATTAACAATCACGTGGAATGCACTTTATTCACACTAGGTGTGTTCAGTAAATTAATTCATGTTAGCACTACTCAAAAATAACAAATGAATACAGTTTGAAAAAAGATAAACTAGTAGTAAAGCATTCAAGGATGGGACGGAGCAAAAACTGAAAAGCTGAATTGAATTATTAAAAACAGACTGAATCAAATAAAGCATGAACTGGTCTCTACTTTCTCCTTTTTAAAGGCCACAGTTAACAGTTTTTACACAAAACAAAAAATATTGTTTCTAAAATCTAAAATAGCAGTATTATTATCTGTGTTATTATCATTATCTTTGCCTTAAAATTTCAAGGACAGTAGATTTTGTCCATACTATTAGTCTACAGATTCTGTACCCCATGAAAAATGTATTATCGACAATGTTATGTAAATACTTAAGAGTTCATTTTCATTGCTTCTTTTTTATTCTATTAATTTTGTACACAGGAATACTGATCTTCTAAACGACATAACAAGCACTGACAAATTGGGTAACAAGAACAAATATCAATCTAATTGGCACAATGAGAGCTGTGATGAATAATTGAGCAAGTTAATTGAAATGGCGGTATTGCTATTGATTTGCTATGAGAAGGAAGTTAGCACTGGCACTTTACAATGACTGAAAACTTATAATGAACACCTCATTGTCAATTTAGGGAAAGTAAATGGAAATGTCTTGCTTTTTTTCTACTTTGCTAGATTCATCCTTTCTCTCATTTTTGATACAGAAAACAACTGATATCAATTTCTTTTTGAAACACTGTTTCTCTCTCACTCTTCTTCTTTCTCTTTCTCTCTTTCTTTCTCTTTCTCCCTTTTTCTCTTTCTCTCTCTCTCTCTCTCTCTCTGTGCATTTTTCCCTCTCTTTCTCTTTCAGATGTATACACAGAGATATACAGACTGCACAAAAACTCCATTAAGAACTTCATTCCAGCTTCAGCTTTATTCTTCCTCCCATCCTCTTCTTCCATCCTCTCCCTCTCCCCTTCTTTCTCTCCCCCTCCTCTCACTCACCCTCTCCTCCTCACCCTCACCCCTTCCTCCCATTCATTCCTCCTCCTCCTCCTCCTACTCCTCCCCTCCCCCTCACCCCTTCCTCCCATTCATTCCTCCTCCTCCTCCTACTCCTCCCTTCCCCCTCACCCCTTCTTCCCATTCATTCCTCCTCCTCCTCCTCCTCCTCACACTCACCTGTCTCCTGAGGTATGGCCACCACCTTGTAGGCAGCAGAACCATCAGGTCTGAAAAATTAAAAAAAAAAAAAAAAACATCCACAAATCTCAAGCGACTCAGATATATAAATAATTTCTTTTTTTAGTTTCATTATTCCTTGTCACCCACAAAAACCCTGCTGCATGTCACATATTTTAAAAATACAAATAATCCTTTTTAAGAATTGTGCACCTTGGAAAGCCCTCCTCTAATGAAATAACAACTGAATAATTCAAACAGTCCACTTAAAATACACTAAATATCCAGACAAAATAATTAGTGAGAAAAAAACATATAAGTTTAAGGGGGCATGTATTCAATTAATTAAGACTGAATAGGCAATAATGGCAAAATTTGCAGCAACTCTGTAATAAAATCTTTGTAATCTATAGGCATGTTTCAACACTTATGAGCTGACCATGGCCTAGAGAGAATAAGTAGTAAGTATGTAGTAGGTATGTTCAGTGTAATGAACTCAACATGTGTATTACAACAATTTTTACTATTATAATTCCATGTATTCTACCCACCTGGCCATTCCTTGAATAGTTATACCCATTATGGAGGCTTGAAATAAGTCCTCTTACTCCAGTGATATCGGTGTACTCCAATCTCTTATTTTTTAGAGAATAAGTCTTTATATGGACATTGCTTCGTGTCCGCACTCTAAGTTATGTATATCATTATGGATAGGAATAATATAATAGTATTGATATCATCCTTTGGTGAATATCTATTTATAAGCTCAACAGTGCTAATGTATCATTGTTTTTAAATATCCCAATTGAAAATAAACTTGATTTATCTTGACAACTTATGAGGTGTTCATTGTTTTTTTTTAAATTAAGGCCAGTGCCTAATATACTTAATACATTCCAAATCCAATATAAACTTTCAAAATCTGATTGAAAGTTTTTCATTGGTTCTTGCCACAAACAAAACCGCTGTTAATACATATTACTCTCAGACACAAGCCACAGTATGTTTTCTAACTTATTTTCACACCTGTAATTCTGGCATTGTTTTCTAGGTTTTTGTAGAATCACATACAGGTATTTTGAAACTGACAGCACGTGCTTTGTGATCAGCCACAAAATAATAATAAGTCTCCAGAACTGGCTGTAATGAGGACTATGACCGTCCTGCTGACTCAAAGTGATTCCAATGATTTACAACTTTAAAAATCCAGACTGGTCCTTGCTCATCTTGGCTATCTGATTACAATTCAAAAATTTTCAGGCAAAATGGCTGCTGTAATTTCCAAAGTTTCCAGGTTGGTAATTCACATCAACATTATATCACAGCAGCTATAATGTCCACACTGTATAGTCTTTAGGCTGACTGAGGTGCAAATCCATTTAATCACACCAATAAAATTGGATTTAAAAAAGTCAATTTTTCCCAGGATGACTTCATGAGCAGTAAAATGGTTAATTGCTGCCCCAACCTTTAATTGGCTTATCATGGAATACAAAAAATGTCATTGGAGCAAAATAAACGTAGCTCATGTTTTTATCGTTATCATTCTTCATGACACTAACTCAACAAAAACGTTAAGTATGATTTTTAGATATATCTGCCCTCTTAAAAGAGTAGATTTAATTCATATCAAGACAATCTCTCTTCCAGTAGCCTTGCAGTTAAATGCCCCTAATGTCAACAGTAAATCAGGTAAACAAGATCAATAATATTTATTGATAAGTTTGGACCAGATCAATACAAGAAACCGTGTGCCTATTGTGAACTATGGGATCAGTCAGCTCATTCAAGTGAATGAATGATATGAACAAAGACCCTGTTGCGTGTTGTGGGGGGGGGGGGGAGGGGGGTAGTGATGAAAGGGCATACATTGAACATGATCGTGGCTATATATACTGTACATTATTACCTACATTGTGTAACAGATAGGCGGTACACCATTCTCAGATTTGCCTATGTTTAATTCAGAGGCGGATCCAGAAATATTTTCTGACAGTCTTCCAAATCATCTTTGTTGATCCATCCTCCATTTCTGACCGTCTTCCGACAGAGTAAAATTAGATACCTGTCCGTGTAAATTTGAAAATCTGACCGTCTTCCGGAAGGGGGCGTCTCGATAGTCCGAAGGTTCATTGGTCCGAAGGTTCATTGGTCCGAAAAGTGGTAGCACTTTTATCGATTTTTTAATCAAGGGTTCATTGGTCCGAAGGTTCTATAGTGAACATTCGGACCAATGAACCTTCGGACTATTGCTACGGCCCCATTTCACTCACCCACTATTGCAAATATCCATCTCGATTAAAAAACCTCAGTTTTCTACACTCTACACAAATTTCCCCAAGAGGACGGGAAAAAGTCTGTTACCCTTCAATTTAGCGTGGCTTGTCGCCCGTCAACCCGGAAGTGATGTTGAAAGTCCCGCCAACATTCACGATATCTCTCGAGATCATCTTTTTTTACCTTAATAATTTATTTATTTATTTATTTATTCCATTTACTTTATGATATATAAAAACTGATACTGCTTGTAACTGGGATTAACGCGAATAAAATGCTATATACATGTAAGAATGAAACTATCCTTAAATGCTGTTAATTACAGCGTAACTACAATTATTTGTACCATTATACTTTTGAATAGCGCTGGCTTGTTACAGTGGACTTGTTATATCTTTGCCTGGTTTTTTAACATTTCTGTGAAGTGTTCATAATGCTTTAATATTCTGAGAATACAAATAAAGACACACTGTTTGTTTAATATTTGTTTTATTGATTGGTATACCAACAAAATGCATAAAATAACCTTAAATAGATTTGGTAATATGCAGCATATCTGACAGCATTCCTTTACTTAAGCAGTATTTTTTTTTCGCCCTCTCGCACCGATTTCGGGGTCCCCAGAGGATGTCATCCATAACAATAAAAAGTGTGGCCTAACGAAAAAGTCAGAATCTAACAGACATGTATACCAAAGTACATGTACCACCGTAGTGTGGACTTTCCAAAAATTACTTCCTATTGGATTTTCTGCTACTCAAATACTTGACTTGTCCCTGCACTTGGAGTCGATGTTTTCTCAATTTTTTCTTTTTTGTCTTTTTTATTCACTTCTTGACGTGTAAATCTAAATGGCCAGCCACTTTGACCAACATGTTTTCCTATACATTTCAAAAGTTTCAATATTTTTTTCTACAGTAAAGGTGAAAGAAACCTTTCAAAAGCCAATTGAAGTGTGCGCTAAAAATGCATCCCAGACAGCCTCAGNAAAAAAAAAACAATCTGGGCCATATGTGGTCCATGTCCGGCCCTAATCTGGCCCACATCTGGCCCACTTCTGGTCCACATCCGGCATGCCATACCTTTGCCAGATATTGCCAGATCTGGGCCGACATCTGGCCACATGAGCAAATGTGGACTGGGCCAGATGTGGCAATGTCTGGGCCAGATCTGGCCCAAACATTGCCACATCTGGCCCAGATCTGGCAAGCCATATGTGGGCCATACGTTTTGCCAGACATTGCCAGACGTTGCCAGATCTGGGCCAGACGTGGGCCAGATTACTGAGGCTGTCTGGGATCGTTTCTAGAACGCATCATTTAACTCAGAAATGATGGACGCCATGTTCTGATATGTGCAGTTTACAATTTGAAACATATTAGGTTTAAATACAAGCTTGAATGTTATCGAATTACAGTTCTTACCATCAAAGAATATCCTTTATGTCGCCAACTAACAAATAAAAATGAACAGAACTCACGAGGACAAATATTCCACAGTTATCAATACTGCAAATGTTGTGTCTCATTCTCTATAATATAAAAAGGCACATGTGTGAAAAACTGAGCATAAATACCATATTGCTAAAGTTCACAGTTCATTACATGTGCAAAACATACGAAAGGATGTTTGTGTTTAATCTTTAGTGGCATGGTAGTTATATAATACATAAAAATTAATATATTTATAATTTACACATTACTCATACACCGATGTTCGATGAGGGAAAATTCCAATCAACCTTAAAGCTGAAAATTTCCTCAAAAGAAAGTCCATAATCTCAATTTTGAGGGATAGAGGCTCTATCACTGAGATGAATTATAAAAATAAATAATTACGTGCAATGAAATCTGCGTAGGTCCAAAACCAGCGACCAACCATTCTAGGCCTACAGTGCTATCATGAACTGTTACGTATAGTATACGATAGACTACAAGGTCATAGACCCCTTCATGATGTCACAAAACTCTAGATGACGTCAACAATTTTACATGTGATGCTGGAGGGTAGCAGTTATCCAGGCTTGAAAACGTACGACAGGTTTGCATTTGGTGAACCGAATCCTAATTTCTTTTGGTGTTGTATCCTTTAGGTCCATCGATCTGCACGACACTTATCTATACATGTAACTGCATTAAAAAGATCGTTCTTCCACCTTCAAAATAATGGGTTTTCCTGGACGATTTGGTTTGTCTTTTCTGGTTGTTATTTCAGTCTGAAAATATATGTTATGAATACTCGATAAAGCATCAATATAATCAAGCAGTATGCTTTGTGATATAGTAGATTATATCAGAGCTCATCCAAAATAAATGTGTATAAGTTACTAGAGTAAATTTATAATTCCTTACAGCATATAAATGTCACAACAAAACACACCAGGTGTCACCGCATGTTGTACCTACCGGTGTTTCGTCACAGGTTTTGATGGTAAAACGCTGCAGTATTTTCACCAGGGCTATCTTCATCTCAAGCTTAGCCAGTCGCATACCAATACAATTTCGCGGTCCCATACCAAACCCCAAGAATGCGAACTGGTGCCTTCTGGCTATGGCGTCGGGTGTAAACCTAGCAAAATGAGAAATTAGGATGTGCTGAACATGAGGCAATTTAAAACATGGCGGGCAGCATTTTCCATAAAAAAAACTTACTTTCACTGTAGTAACGTACACGTACATGTACCAATGTTTAACACGGCTCATTCTGCTTGAACCCCACCCCCACGTGCACCCCAGCCCCTCTGAATTTTGTGACGCACAATGTTAAAAGGGGCTTATTTAAGGAAATAACTGTTCCAAATAATGTGGTGGCGTGTGTGGGCGATAAAACTATGACAAATCTATGTATAATTTTTAAAATTTCAGCCGTCGACTTTTCAGGCTAAAAGACTTGATTCTGGAGATTCTTAATTGATAGTTGCTTATATTCTTTGTTTCATCCTCTACATCCAATGCAAATTTAAAACAAGGTCTTTGGCCAAAGATTTAAGGGGGATTCTTTTTGTGAAAAATGGACCTTTTTGCCATAACGGGTGAGAAAATAGATCAATTATTGACTCGGAACATAGTATTCTTAACCAATAGGGCAGTTCGAAACCCCTTAACCCCGTTGGCCCGTGAGCCTCAAAACCAACATTTGTACCTTTCAGGATCGAATTTGTCCGGGTCGGGCCAGTAGTCCGGGTGTCTGTGTATGGTCTTGATTGGGATAACACACGTGGTTCCCTTGGGTATCTTTAATCCACGCACCACCACGTCCTCCGTGGCTACCCGGTCTACCCTGGAAAGAGGGACGAGATAATTAATTTTTATTCTTACATATATTGTGTTACACGGGCAAAGCGATACGCATTGTATACAGGTTAAACCATTTCTTTTTAATATTTGGTTAAGCAAAGTCTAATACATTTGAACACGTCAGTCGCAGGGCTATTAAGACGTATTTTAACATGTGGTCGAAATGGTTTGAAGGTATGGCCAGGTATTTCCTATTACTTTGACTTCAAGATATTGTTTGAAGAAGTTCTAAGTATTATTGCGTTAGTTGAAATTGCTTTGCACATTCTCTCGGCAGAGATGGCCATAAGTAAGAGCGCATTCTGAACAGCAGACTAACAGATCCTCGGATCAAATATGGCCGACCCACTTGAATGCTTGTTGCGTAATCCCCGAGGGAATCTATTCAGCGCTAATCGTGAATTAAGAGGAAAGTTTTTGATGGTCGCCATACCTGATCCATGGATCTGTTAGTCCGCTGCTCTGAATGTACTATAAGTGTTTGAGTTCCAGTAGCTGAAGTAAGTCAGATAATTAAGTTATATTTAGAAAGGGACTTGGCTGAGTGTTTTTACCTGACGCCTGGAGGATAGAGTCTCAGAGTTTCTAAGATCACCTGCTCCAGGTAGCCTAGATTTTTAACACTTTCGTACGTTGGATCACTCTGAATAAAGCAAACAGTAATTGTGCGTCAAATACATATTATTACATTAATATCTCTGGCGGGCAAATTGAAATAGGACTACTGCATGGATACAGGTTGACTTTTATTATGAAGCAAGATTAGGTAAAGTATCAAACGTTATATCTGCAGCACAATAAACTTTATAATTCGTGAATAATCTCTCTCTCTCTCTCTCTCTCTCTCTCTCTCTCTCTCTTAATACCCCTTGTAGTTGCTTGTCTATCTCGCTGCGCAGCTTGTCTTGCACGTGCGGATGTGTTGCCAAGAAGTACGATGCAAAGGTCAAGGTTAGGGAAGTGGTGTCATAACCAGCCACAAGGAACAGAATCTCATTGGCTGCCATCTCGGCGCGTGTTAACGCTGAAATTTCAACAAACGCACGTGTTATTATTGTGTGCAGCACATTAGGTAGAGCAAGACACCAATACCAATACGTTCCCCAAAAATTACAGGAAAACTGACACCATGGTTAGATTCAACGCAGACACTAAAAACAAATTTGTTCATTGTTTCTATGAGTGTTACGACTTTTTCCGGTGTGAAGGCTACAAAGCAAGGTGTTTATTTAGAACCAGGTCATTTATCAAAAGTGTGTGGCGTGCGTGTTTAACTTTTGTATATAGTTCAAACATAAAGGCACAAAGTATATTCACCCTTTTTCTTCCATTTACCAACTTCCTGTTCGTCTTCGGACAATTCTGACTTCTGTATGCTCATGTTGTGAGAGTTCAACAGGAGTTGTACAAGGTCAGCATAATTCTAAACATCCAAAATAGATAGATTACCTTTAGCAAAATATGCTGCAAACTATACAGTTTGCGGCAAGAAGTCTCCAGAAACAGGATTTTGCAACAAAAGATTTGTATTGCTGCAAATTTGCAGCAAATTACCAAGAGCATCTTAAGTTTGTTGCTAGTTTATAAGAAAGTCTTCAGACCTCATTTGCATGGTAAAATACCTTCTTGCCAATATGCCGCACAGTTTTCAATTTGTTACGGGTAACAGTAAAGGCAATATGAATATATATAGATGAGCACAAAAATGACTTTTGGTTTTGATGAAATCCATTAAATAATTTACCGAGACGATTACATCATAGTTAGGCCTTCATTAAGAACAAATATGAAAAGAAAACACATTATCAAAGATAAAGTTATTATCAGTTAATATTTACGACCATTCCAATACCTTTTCACTGGGGTTAAGTGCTCTCTCTTTCTCCAATTGGTCAAGAATGTTAACGAAGAAGTTCATTGTCCTTACGAACGTCACATTGAAAAATACAAATACTGGCTTGAGAAACTTCATCAGGTATGGGAAGAAAACTTGAAATATAAAGATAGAAAAATCAAATGCGAGAAAAAAATCAACAGAGAGGGGTCATCCTACAAAAAATGAACATTTGAATCACGTTGGCTACATTTTGTGCAATATTTGCATAATTTTGACTTGCTATTTATATTAAAGCACCATTGAATATGGAAAGAAATCAAAAGCAATTAAAAAGTGATGTAAAACAGCTATGCAAATATTACTCTCACGATGGCGTTCAACGTTACGGAGAAAATCGAAAAAGGCGTCAAAACAAGTATGTCCATCTATTGTAAGACAAATAGTTTTTGAAAATTTTATAAACTAAGTTAGAGGTATCCAAGACCGAAAGTGTTATAAAACAAACAGCTTCTTTGACACTTAGCCTAGACCCTTCTCACATCGGACGGTACAGTGTTATTATAACGCAGCAGTTTGACAGACCCTTACAAATAATAACGCTAGTACGGGATGGTTTACCCTATTTGGCAAGCCCTACTAAGTATTAAAGTATTAAACAAAATTAATCCGGTTTAACGTGACAGAGAGTCCCCAATGATAGAGAGTCTGCTTCCCATTCATTTGTACAGGTAAGCCGCGCCCTAGATTTTGACCCACTTAGGTCAGGCTAACCCTAACCATAATAACTAAAGGGATGGTGGACTTTCTGTTTCATGGACCCTCTGTTTCGTTACACCGGTTATCAGACTGTGTTTAGCGCGGGGTTTGCGTTTTGGTGACTCTCTTAGTTGTCAGTCTCTCAAACTGGTGCGATACATAAAATACCCCTCAGTGACTAGGGGCCAAAGATGGAAATGTTCTCACGTAATATAAGAATGACCGGACTGTGCAGGGAAGGCTCCATCAACTCCTTGGCGTTTTTTATAAAGGGGTGGTTCGGGTTGCCCTGGGCGTCCAGGTGGAGGCCAAAGCTCGTGCTGGCTATCACGTCCATTGTATAGGGATCGAACATCCTGGAACAAGACAGTTACGCCGTAAGTCCAGTAATATTTTTCTCTTATGTTTTATAACATTGGATGTATGATTTTAATATATCATTGTAAGAAACGGTGAGCTCAATCTCAGATGAATCCTTGCAGTTTTATGTTTGAAAAAACAATTTGAAATATATCTTATGACATTATACTGCAAGAGACAATTTACTCGATAAAAAACACTTGGATAGAAATGATTTAGTGAATTATGCGATAGCACCTTTTATCTCGCAACATCACAATAGTTTATAATATAATTTCTACCTCTTAATATCGATGTCTTCGTCACCCTGTGCTTTTTTCTTCAGATTTTGGACAAGCCTGTCAGCGCATGCAAGGATCAGTGCTTCCATCTTTAAAAAGGGCATCAAAAGAAATTATAGCAGTTTATAAAATTCAACATAACCGACAAGTCCCTACCAAAAGTGGCAAAGTAATTTATTTTCGAAAATTCTCGCTAGGCCTCTGTGAGCGAAATGTAACCTGATAACCCATTTTACTTGAACCCACAGCACAAAAATGTACACAGAATTAGCCAGAGAATATATATATATATATATATATATATATATATATAGTGACAAATTCTCCCTGCGGTCCTTGTACTACTGTAGTAGAGGATAATAACTTATAAAGCGAAAATCACAACAATTACAACAAGGCAGCAAAGCTGTCAAATGTACAGACAAAAAGAAGGAAAAAACAAAATAGTGTACAGTCAATTCTGATGCAAAAGTACATTATGTTAAACTGCAAATTCAACATCAAGTTTTAATTATGCTCAACAGGTAATTCCAATGTAAGTAAAATGTGTAACAAGCATAAGGCTTCAGCCCCATAGGAGTTCAAGTTCACACTCTGAAAATGTATAACTTCCAGAAAAAGAAGTCAATTAGACTGCTTATCTCAGGCTGCATTTTAGTCCTGTATTTCTTTTTTGAAAGTTTGGCAATCATAAGTAACATGGTTTTCCCATAATGGTTTTCATGGCAGCAGCACCCAAAATTCTTCTATTCTGATGCAATATTACATAATGGTTAACAGCATAATGACAATCAATTTTTAATAATAAAATAAAGGTATCATGGATTTTCAGAAAATGTGACTAGCATGGGTCTTCAAGCCTGTGGAACTTCAAAGTCACACCTTGAAATTAAATGCCAATATGTGAAAAATTAAACTTTCACAAAAAAACTGTTTAAGCGACAGAAAGAATTACCAAACAGATTGCATTTCACAAAAAAACTGTTTAAGCGACAGAAAGAATTACCAAACAGATTGCATTGCCTTCTGAAGCTGTATTTAAGTCCCATGTTTCTTTCTGTAAGTTTGAGAACAGTAAATGACATGGTTTTCCTTAAATGGTCATCATGGGAGCAGTGCCCAAAATAGGTTTATTTTTAAATTTTGATGCAATATTACATAATGTTTAACAGCATAATGATCATCAATTTTTAATAATATCATGTATATTCAGAAAATGTGACTAGCAAAGGTCTTCATGTNTATTTTATTTACATTGGTGTTACCTGTTGAGCATAATTAAATTTTGATGTTGAATTTGCAGTTAAGCATAATGTACTTTTGTATCAGAATTGACAGTAGCCTATTTTGTGCATTGTTATTTTCAGCTTTTTGTCTGTACATTTGACAGCTTTGCTGCCTTGTTAATAATATCATGTATATTCAGAAAATATGACTAGCAAAGGTCTTCATGCCCATGGAACTTCAAAGTGACACCTTGAATATGCCAAAATGTAAACTAGACAGCACTGTGCTGAAATGGGTTTATTTCCATTTTTAACACTTTTTTAATATAAGATGAAATAAACAGTTTACTGCCATTTTTATATGATCAACTAAGAAAATTGATGAGATGGGACAAATATCAATAGAACTGTGTCAAATGTCCAATTTCCTCCATTCTGACATTCTGAACATAGTAAATGATTGAATTTGACTGATATGAGTTTATTTCCATCTTGACACTTTATTACACAATACACGATAACAAGTTTACCATCATTTCTACATAATCAACTAACAATGTTGTAAAGATGCAAGAAATGTCAAACAAACACTTTTATGTGTCTTATTAATTAAATAATAAGACTGTTAACATGCCTAAGAATTGAATTTGAGGAAATGTGAAAAAACAGCATGACTTCTAAAACAATGGCCCAATTATACTAATTTTCAAACTCAACCTGCATTTTAGTAAGATTGACCACTCCTGTGAGTTTAATGACAATTGGTCTATCTGTTTTTCTTATATTGTGTTTACAGTGTTGCATATATGCTAACAGCATAACTACTAAAATAGTGGCCCAATCATGCCGATTTTTGAACTTGACCTGCGTTTTAGTAAGATTGATTACTCCTGTGAGTTTCATGACAACAGGCCTATCGGTTTTCCTTAAAATGTGTTAACAGGGTTGCATATATGCTGAAAAGTGAAAAAACAGCATAACTTCTACAATAATGGCCCAATCATGCTGATTTTCGAACTTGACCTGCGTTTTATGAATATTCATCAGCTCTGCAAATATAAAGCCAAAAAGTAAAACTGCCCTCCACTTATCATGTTAACAAGGAAAGTGCATGGCATCGGCATCGGTGCCGGCATCGGCGACGACGACAGACGCAGGTGATGGCAATATGTACAGACACATCTGTGTCTGTACATAAAAAAGAATGTGAAAAAAAAAACTCCAAACCACAGTAGAGGTTCTTATATGTTTGTCAAAACTGTAAAAAAAAAAAAAAAGGACATCACTATTCTAAGTTATTATTGTATTGATATACAGTTCAATTTATTTAAGTTTAACTTTCATAAGACAAAACCAAAAAAAAAAAAAAAAAAAAAAAAACAGCCTTATAGGGATTTGGATTTTTGATCAATGAATTTTGTCTTTGAATAAATACATGGACTAAGATTACCCTAGATATCTGCAAATGAGATAGGCATGGTGATAGTAGAGCGGTGTTTTCAGTGTTCTCTGCATACGAATACTGGGTTAAATCCCTAAATGTTTATAAGCTTAACTTTGACAGCATTGAAGTACAATGTGAATAAACTAACAGAAAACCTCAAACCACTTTGACTTTCTAAAACTAAATAGCATTGTAGGTTACACATATATTTGTAGCACCAAATCATCTGATCTCAAAAGTACTATTATAGTGCATTTATACTATACATGTGAAATAAGGCACTGTGATTTAACAATTCACCAGTATATAATTGTAAAATGTTCTTCAGCTTCAAAAAATTTCGATGCACCATATATTAGTACATGTAGACCTCTTAGAACAATTCTTTCTTTAAAAAACAATATAATATATAGTATCACATATATTAATATTGTGCCATTTATTTCAAGTCCGACAAAAACGGTGAGCATTAAGGGCCAGACTCAACAGAGATCCAAACCTTACAAACAATAAGAAACCTTAATCAGGGCTCTGACATAAAATACCGTGAGGTAAGAAATCGGCCTATTTCCAACCTCAGCCCTTTAGTGCTGTCTCATTAAGTATACATTACTAACTGACAGCAATCAAGACAGTTAATTGTTCTGATCTTAATTGAGAAAAATACAAACAAACATTTTACACTGGACTAAATAAAAAATTCAACATATATACGTACACATAAGAATAGGTCACCAATAGCTGGTAAATACAGATGTTGATCTCCCAACCACAAGGAATTATAGGTTTTATAGTCTGGTTGTTATCATGGCAAAAACATAAAAATTAATAGATGGAAAACAGGACGATTCAATACTTTACTGACCTCCTTTGGATTTAAACTTTAAGGTAAAATGGAAGGAATAGTTGCAAATACAATCAAAATTATCAAAAGAAGATATTTCTCCTACAAAACATAACATAAGTCCCATCCCTTACCAAATGGAGGAAAGATTGATCTTGGGCCCATAGATTTACTATAAAACATTTCAAAGTGCACTATACTTTAAAAAATGTCCTATATTCACTCATGAGTATTTAATTTTCTTTGTAAAATGTTTTTTACCACAGTACATGTAGCACATAAGAGACTATTTCAAATGCAGTTTCTGTTTATATTTTTTCTTAGCGAATGCCTCTCTTAAGAACTTCGGCCAAGAAAATGGCCATTCATAATCATTTGGAATGACACCATCAACCTTTGACTCAAAGAAAAAGAAAAGTGGGAACCAAGCCTTGGCCCTCTTTCTGTCATGACGCATTACGTTGGCATTGTTGGCAAGAGTATGGTAATAAAGGAACAGCCTTGAAGCAATATAAAAGGCAAAGAACACATCAATAGAGTAGTGTTCATGAGCAGCTAAAATAAAGAAAAGTCCAAACAGATTGAGTACCCAAGTGAATGTGTGAAGATACACAAAGTTCCTTGGAGTATCTGAAAAAGAGCAAAGAAAGGCCTTCAGTGTCACATATTCCTGCAATTCACACATTTATGACGAAAAAATTATAATAACAATAAGAATAGCATTGAATACTCTATATAGATTACCATTTATATTGTGTTATTACCCTTCTCAACATACGATGACCAAGATAACAGCAAATATATGTATATCACCATTAAGATGACTTCAATTCTTAAGCATACAAATTATTTTATACCACTTACATTCAGTAATGAAGAAATTAAACAGCGTCAGCCACACAGTGTGTCCACTAAACATATAATCTCCACAGGTGCGAACTCCTTGCAGTGACATGCCCATGCCTCTCCAAATCTCAAATGCCCTTTCAAATCTAGCAGACCATGTGCGGTAGGGCTGATGAAATTAAAAGCAAATCATAAAACAAGATAAATACAATATTTCCAATATAGTGTGGGTAAGTTATTTATATTCAAAATTTGTTTCAATTTAAACTTGTCAACTTTCATTTTTTTTTTTTTTTTTTTTTTTTTTTGAATCTCAAGTGTTATGTGTTGTTCAAACACAATCAAACTGCTGTCATGTTAGGCCATAAGGTTTATGTGCAAGCCTCATATACATGGATAATAAATAGTTGTAATTTGATTTTTAATAATTCAAGTTCAATAAAATTCCACAGACAAGAAGTATAATGAATACTGTTAACAAAAATTACATTTCAGAATAAATAAAGGACAAATTCTGAGATATTTTTTCAGACTTGTTAAAACTTTTTCCCCCAAGTACTTGCAGGTGCTTCAAAATTGTTAGAAAACAAAATAATGCAAATGCAGACTTCAAATGAAGCCTTCAGTTTGAGAATAAAGTTAATTTCATGAATCTCGTGAAAATATGCGAGACAGGAAAAATCTATTTGAAAGCAGATGATGCATAAATATACTTTGACCATGTTAACAAACCTACATTGCACCTAACAAAGAAATGTGTGAGAGTACAATAATTTGTTTTCATATAATGAAATGATGCCAATGGATAAAATAAAAAATGGAGACAGGTTGTAAGAGTATATAACTTAGTTTATTAAGAATGAATACACACACAAAGAGAAGTTCGTGCAAAGGAATGATCTGAAAAGTTTAGTGAACAGAACATTTCACAAAACAAAAAGGAGAATAAAGAAAAAAAATAACATGTAAGTATAAACAGATTTGTCAGCTTACCCTGAACTATCTTTTCTGTTCCTATTTTTGCCTTTTTTTTAATCACAATTCCTGGTCACAAATACTGTCGTGATTTTTGTTCTTAAACACATACCAGAAAAATATCAGCCCTTTCCTCATCCTTGAGATAACTGGCATGCTTATCTCAGACATGAGCCTAGGTTTAAAAATAACCTCGGAACATTTATCATGGGAGATCCTGACGAATCTTAGGAACCATCAGAACTGAATAAAGAACAAGGAATTCCGCATTTCCGTAAAAAAAGCTTGTGTCTGTCATCTAGGATGGTATTAATACCTTTTTCTCCATTCCAACAAAATAAAATAAATTTGTCAAAATGATAATTTTTGTAATTAATATCAATCAACTCCTACCTGAGCCTGACATTCCAGGTGTATTCCCGGTACTGAAAGTGAGGTGATCAACATTGTAACACACCTGAGCAAGAAGATGGTCCCAGCCAAAGAAAACATCCTTCTCAGAATGATAAATCTGCAAGCAAAAGTTCACACATTACTGCTTTCATGTTACAACTGGCAGGGATTAACACTTCAGACAATACTTGCTGTGAATTTGTCTTTAATACAAAAGTCTAAAATCATGTTGGTTTGATGAATAATAGAAAACCATAAGCTATTTAAAGCATAATGCTCTCATTTGACATACCATCTTGCTGTATCCACATTACAAATTATTTTCAAATAATGCCTTATCTTTACTTCTGATTGCTCAAATTAAAATATATACAAAATCATTTTGTTCTGTTGTAATATTAAAGTTTTATGATATCACATCACACCAAATCTAGTCTGACAATCTCTTTTCTAAGCCAACATCAGGATAAAGTTTACATTAATTATTATTTTTATAATTCACTATTCAAATGTTACAATAGGTTACATGTAAGTAATTTTGTGAAATTCAATGAACGTTTACCTGTACTTGTGGAAGAAGAGAGTGATGACCCAAATTGTTCCCAGGATCAGCCCACATAGTTCACAAGCTTCAAAAGCCCAAGGCATAAATGGAACATTATCCAAGATCAGATCTGGAAGGGGCGGATATTTGTGCTTGTCAGGCACACGATCATGAACAATAACCATGACAAAAGATGTGACCAGGAACACAGTGAAAACATAGAAAAAGGCAAGAAGTGTCTTGAAAAGTTCTGGGTCTAATAATGTACTTATTGGTCCAAAGTTTTCAACAGACACATCAGATTCCACTGATGAAGCACTTAGAGATCGGTTGACCCTTTTTGGTACACTTTCACTTGATTTACACCAGTATTCATAAGAGTCAGAACTCTGTTTCAAATTTTCTAACTCTATATCTTCAGATGTGACATGGTATTTATTCTTCTTCCTCAGCTCTTGGATACAGTGACCAAGTCTTTTAATGTGTCCCAAAATCTGCATCTGCAATGGCCATTCTTTGAGATCGGTTTCTGTCAGTCTTAGGAGGGCTGGGCCATCTATATCATGCTTGTTACATAAAAGGTCTATGTACTCTGCAAAGCCATTGTCTTTCAGCCACTGTCCAACTTCTTTTGTTGTCCACAGGTCTGGTCTTGTCATGGTTACTGTAAAGAGTTGAAAAAATAATAAAATGAATACAACACATAGATATGTAAATCATTAAGTCTGCCTATCCTCTGGAGTAAGAGAGCAGTGTGCCATTCCTTGTAAAATGATAAAGTGGCAATACTGGGTACAATACACAAAAGAATTAAAATAAATTTCACGGGAAATATCAGAGAAAGTGGCAAAATACAAAAACCCAATTCCAATCACGGGTAATGTTTTGGTGCTCTTTTACTCTTCTATTTAGCATTAATTCTAAGCACTTGCAACAAACGCTAAAACAAAACTGCCCGTCTTGTTCACTAAGGCGGGCTGGTTCTAAAGTTCACTTTTCTCTATCTAGTTGTTTGTAATCGTATCATGATGCACGATTGCGTTAGTAGAGATTCAGACATGCCGGTTCCAGCTATTACTGACGCTCGTAAATGTCTTTTTGTGATAATAAAGTGCATACAAGTAGCCAGCAGCCCATTATTACCATAAAAACAATATATTTCAAAAACTAACCTTCGCTAATTCTTAATTTGATTCCTTTTTTCAAAGCCACACTGGTTAAGAGAGCAAACATGTGTCATTTCAATCTTAGCCAGCACATGTCAGAAAATCAAGGAAGGAGGCAGCCATTGTGAATACGGAATGATGGTAAAATATTTCGAAGGGGAAAAAAATTAACAAAATAAATTTGATTTACTAAAATTTTTATTTCAAGATTATACTTTGATATTTTTAAATAATAAGTATGTTATAAGTTATTCTTTAATAGTTTTGAACTAAGGACTCCGTGGAAAACAGCTAGCCAACCTGTACATAGAGGTCACTTTCGAAGGTCTTCTTGACAGAGGAAACGTGAGTACTCCGAATTCTATGGATTAATGTATTGTTTGCATAAATGCAAAAACATCTGTGTTTCTTATGCATGTTTACTTTAATGTATCTTTACGTTTGTAATGTTACATGTTGTCATTTCCTCAGTGTTGCGATTTTCAATGAGAGGGCAGCCCTTGCAATTCTTATAAAAATGGCGTCTGCACGATTAGTCAATAGCAAACCTCCACTGCCATGATGCAAATAACGCCAACGTTGCATGCGTTGTTACTATAAGTTTCACTTCATACCATGCTGTCATTTAGAGATAGTCTAAAACGCTGATCAACAACACGTATATAGATTTGACACCTAGCCGAACAAATCGGGAGGACGTGATCTTCTGTCACACCTCTCTCTATATATGAGTTATTGTATTGATAAAAATTTTATTTTGTAGATTTCATCATGTCTGTTCCACCGTGCTTTGCTGACCTTGGCAAAGATGCTAGGGACGTGTTCAGCAAGAAGTACAGTAAGTATAAGTTTAGCAATCAGTATTTTTTTTACGAAATTTTCATTTAATTTCGATTTCTGCTACTGCCCCAAAATGTTCTTTTAATATCTTTGCAGTGAGTATGTGAGTATTCAGGCAATTGTATTGAAAGACAGTAATTCCTATGGTTAATTTATCTTAATATCAAGATATTAACACTTTTGTTGTAACATTACTAGTTTTATTTTTGTGCATTGTATTGTTACCTAAGTTTTCAGCATCATAAAATGCCCCCATTTGCATGTTTCAGATTTTGGGTTTTTCAAGATAGAAACAAGTACAAAGACCAAATCTAATGTGGAATTCAAGGTAGAAGGAAGCTCAAACCATGACACAGGGAATGTCTTTGGTACTTTTGAAACAAAGTACAAATGGGCTGACCCCGGTATGTGTTGATATTACATAAGTTGTTTTACAAAATAGAGTAAAATAAAATCAGTGCATTGCAACAGTTGTGAAATACAATCATTTCATTAAAAAAAATTACAGCTCTTAAAAACATGATTCCAGGTATCACTGTGAAGGAAAAGTGGAACACTGACAATATGTTGTCAACTGATATTACCATTGAAGACCAGTTACTGGAAGGTCTGAAGTTGACTTTAGATGGCTCTTTTGCTCCAGTCTCTGGGTATGTCTTATTATATAGATGTGATTGATTATATGTGAGTAATTTCTAAAGTATTTGTTTAGAATTCAACATTAGTGAGGTAATGCAATATGAAAATGATTGCAATGCAGTATATAACCTAATTTACTGTATGTATTATTTGTAGTAAGAAGAGTGCCAAGATCAAGGCTGCATACAAAAGGGATTACATAAATCTCAACTGTGATGTGGACTTGGGTTTTGCTGGACCAACTGTACATGGTGCAGCTGTGCTTGGGTAAGTTGCCTGTTCTCTTTTCAATCTTGAGCAACAGGGAATCTTATTTATTTCTGAAAATCAATCTACACCTTAGCAAACCTAACATAATTGTTTGCATGGGAATGAAAATGAAAAATAAATCTGAGGTAGAAAGGAAATGTATAAGTTATGTGGAAAATAAGAGAATTTTTTGAAATTTAAATTTAGTTGTTAAATGGATGACTTTTTTTTGGGGGGGGGGGGTTTACAGGTTTTTTTTTTTTTTTTTTTTTTTTTTTTTTTTTTGCGGGGGGAAATTTTTTTTTTTGAATGCGAAATTGGTTCAGG
>NW_019775169.1:197729-404250 GCF_001039355.2 Lingula anatina | reverse complement strand
TTTTTTTTTTTTTTTTTTTTTTTTTAACTATCTGCCGGTGGACAATCTTGTGTTGTGAATGCGAAAATGGTTCAGGTCTTAATTTTAAGACTTCATTTCCCTTTGCTTGCTTGAGTAGTGGCAAGATTGAGGTTTTAAACTAAAAACGGCTCTTGTAACTGTCCCTAAGAATATTGAAAGTGGTTTCAAATTTTTTTTTTTTTCTGGCAGGTATTCTGGTTGGCTTGCTGGTGCCCAGATTTCATTTGACACTGCCAACAGTAAGCTTGTGAAAAATACTTTTGCTGCAGGATACAAGAAAGACGATTTCCAGATACATACCACTGTGTAAGTATATATGTGAGCAGATGATAATCCTGAATTGACATCCACATACACACCCAATGCAGCCAGTGGGATGGACAGGGAAATGGATTGTTGTAAACTTTAAATAGATGTTTTTAATGTCATGTTTTGTAATAATTGAACATATTCTGAGTTACGAAATATTTTCTGTACATGTAAACTTGAGGCATAGACATCTACATTAAATCTTGGATGTTGCAACTCTTATAGGACTGATGCCAGTGAGTTTGGAGGGTCTCTCTACCAGAAGATAAGTAAAGATTTGGAGACTGCTGTATCTTTGAACTGGTCTTCAGGCACCAATACCACAAGGTTAAATTTGGGTGCAGCATATACTCTTGATAATGGGGCTAAAGTCAGGGTAAGTTTTTTTTTTTTTTTAAACTTTATATAAGAATGAAGACACCGTTTACTGCTATTAAAATGGTGCATGTTTTTCTGTTCAGTGCTTGCATACATCAAACCTTGCTGTCTTAGTAGTTCAAATTGTGCTGTAGATGGTTTTGAGCAGTCTAGGTCAAAGAATGAGTATACATGGTCACAAATAATGGCAAGTTATTAAAAGTACACAAGAAAAATGACAATGTATATCTGTTTCAATTTTCCACAGGCCAAAGTGAACAATTTGAGTCAAATTGGCATGGCATATTCTCAAGAACTGAGGGATGGTAAGTTGCGTTTAGCTATTTTCCTACGTGGAAGTTGGTTTCAATTGTGAGTCTGTGAACATTTCACCTTAGTCGATTGTTGAACTCGTTTGAGAGACAACAGTAATCATTTCAATAAGTTTGCGAGGAGAGGATTCTTAATGTAACAAGTAGCTGGTCTGATGTCATTGCATGAAGTGTTTGTCATGCACCATAAGATTGTGATATTTCTTTTGGGTGTGAACTTGAACTTTATGATATTTATTTCAGGTGTGACCTTGAACTTGTCCTCCATGATTGATGCCAAGAATTTCAATTCTGGTGGACACAAAGTAGGCCTGGGCCTGGAATTTGAAGTGTAGTTCAACTTAGGCAAAGAAAGTAGTTATAGTGCCACAACTCGCCACCGGCAACATCAGAACTAACAAAAACAGTGCATGCCTTAAAAAGAGAAATGTGTGTACATATCTGAAAAGCATTAATTATAAATGGATGTATGATATAATTTGCTTGTTACTTACGATCATTACCACTTACATAGCTTCACGGAGAAGTTGAAAGGTTGGTGACTGGTTTAAATGAAAATGTGAACTAAAAACGCTATCAGAAATCACAAAAAAACAAACCTATTATAAAAATTTACGATAAATCTGTATTTGTCCGTTTGTGTACTTAGATAGTGGTTGTAATGTAGCTAATTTTGCCAGATCTGTTGCGTTTTAATAATACTATTCCAACAGCACGGTCATAGACATTTCTTCTGAAGAAGCACAGCACTGCAATGCTTTTTATAAAACTTGAGGAAGGTTGGAGAAGAGTAGTCGGCCAATTTCCCGTTTGCATGAAAGGAGATGATGCTGTGACATATTGTGAATAAAACTGTAAACATGTTAAAACCAAATTTGTTTAATGTCTTTTAGGTTTTAACATACGTTGGAGATGGAAGGGTTGCTGAGATTTGTAGCAAAAACCCAAAGGATGTGATTTATAGTGGGTGCACGTTCATGACAATCTTTGCCACGGGGGAAAACGTTTGACGCCACCGTATGCCTTTGATTTATAGTTAAACTGCTGATGTGGATAACAGAAAAGAAAATTCTACGTAATAGATAAACCCCCGAGTCGGCGAGAGTTATGTGGCATGCACGAGTGCGTAGCACGAGTGGATGTCACATAACCCTCGCTGACGAGGGGTCCATCTTATTTAGACCACGGTCCATTAGCGGGTTCTAACGCATTCACGTGAGACGTGCGGTTATGCGAGTTACACCACGTCTGAGTCTTTTGTTCTTCGCTTCCACCGTGGTCTAATTTCGTTTGACCATTAATGGTCGTCTGTGCACGCTTGCTACTAGCAGTGGAGCATTTAGAACGCGCTGGCCTGCCTATTAAAGTGAAGCTCTCGGTGTCAAACCTTCACTGTCTGTGCGGATACTTAATCATCATAACCACCGTATTGGTCTTGTTTAAAAAATGAATTGAGTTAAAATTGTATCTATAAAGATCAACTAAACATAATTTAGTATAAATGCCCGAGCTTTCAAGCACGTGACTGTCGGAATGTTCGTCGGGGTTGCGCCGCTTTCGGTGTACACTAAACTGGAATTCGTTCAGTACTTGTGCTATATTTTATGCGCACATTTGGTACGAAGAAAAGTATGTTACGAAGGTACTCTATTCACATTTTAGATAAATTGTGTGTAAAAGAGACAAAATGATAACATTATCAATATACTCGGCGTTCTTCCGTCCTGGGAGTTCAACCCCCTTGATCTCCGTGCGCCATTTATGCGTCCTATATATCATGGGTGCCATATCGTACTCCAGGTTGCTTCGAAACTTCGCAATGTTTGGTGAATGGAAAGAACAATTTAAAAAATGTTACCAGAGATTTTCAAATGAGTTCTAACATTAGTGTGTGTGATATTTTGCATATATTTCTGCACTGCTGACATTGTAATTAAAATTAATACACCCTTATTGTTACTATCATTGTTTCACATAAAATTAATTTTGGGCGTTGTCTGCTAATATGTAGATCAGAATGTTTTTTTTTTAAGTAATTGCACTTTCGGTGGTGTATTGCTTCTATTTTTAGATTTAGCATTTCGTTTGTCAAAACAATTGTTTTCTGAAATGTTCCTGGATCTTGTTTTCATACTAAGATCTACCAAGATTCGTAAAGAGATAATGTGTTCTCGACCTTAATCAAACAAGGTAGCGCAACCGTTTTTCGTTGATGATTTCAGCTTACAAAAATCTATTTCAAGCCAAAGTATGAGGATCGATAACGATCAATCGGGGGTCATTTCACATATCAGTCACTGGAATGCACACCAAAAGCGGGACATCAATAGTTAAGCACCTGTGACATATTTTATTAACACATATGGTCAAGGAACCCAAGACATGCTACTCTATCCGTGTGACTTTTTGACTTACCATATGAGCAAAAGACTATATGTCAAGACTCGCCTACCACTCGGGGTACTCCGTTGGGAATGACCCTGACACAAAGTTAGTATTCTTGGCGTTCGACTAGGACTTCTTACATTTAATTTTCTTTTTTTCCTTTTTTCTTTAACATAACCACTTTGAATTTAGTGAAAAGGATATAGTCTTGAAAACCTCTCCAAAATAAATATTAACATTAAAAGAATTAAGCCTGAATAAAAAAAGATGTTGCACAACTTATGGTTCTCTCGTGTTAACTCCATTTGAATAAAGTTACATTTTCTGCTAAGCTGTAGTTTACGCTTAATCTGTTGGTGCTGGAAAAAAGCACTGCTGCACCAGCCGCGACTTTTGCACAGAGTTCTCCATGGAACGTCCAAGCCCATTGTCGCGCTGCGTAGATTCTGCCTTGGTGGTGGGCTCCAAACGGCTCTTTCGTCCGGTGAAACTTCCCCTATAACAAACAGAAATAAATACAAAAATCACAATTAAAAGTAAACACTATTCACGACAGCTTTAACTTCGAAACTCTTAGCTGTCTATCAATATTTTTCCTCGTAGCTACATGTATCTACTTCCTTGGTATCCATGTAGCTCTACAATCAATAAACGTCAATAAACAGTGTCACCAATTTGAGTTTCAGAATTTCACAGCCCTCCTTTCTCCCTCCTGTTTTTATTTAAATGAAAGACTACAGATTATTTGCGATTATTTCACGACACGTATTTTACGACGCAAGGCGAATTTTAAGTACCAATACGAATAGAGGTCGGGGTTGATATGTCATGTTTTAAAAATTTGAACTATTTAAAAATATCGTCATAGACACATATGAGGAGGATTAAAAAGCCTTTGCGAGAGATAGCAATATTTGCGTGGAAAACGCGTTTGGATATAGAAAGTTTAGTCAATGGAACTGGTTTTGCAAAGACTTTCAAAATTTGGTGCCCTTACCTTCAATATCGGGATAAATATTTATATTTACCTCTTAAAATTACATCATCTCTTACATGTGATTTTAGATATCAGAAGTTACTCATCATATATGAACGTAGTTGCAGGTGGCCAGCAATCTTTTATCTTGAGATTAGCCAGAAGGTCTCTTCAAAATAATTGTGTATCATCGTAAGAATGTGACACAGGGCACTTAACCTTTTTAAGAGTTTGACGGTATTTGCACTAAATTGAATGAATCATCAGCGCGTGATCGTTACGACAGATATATCCCTATTTTTAAAGATACTGGGTCATTTTATAGAACTTTGCAAAACCCTTACTAAGTATTTGTTTGATTCCAGTGTAGGTGTTTTAAAAGCTAAATCCTGATGGATATTTCGGCAGTATTTGTAAACTAGATTGTAAGACAACGCCGGTGTAACGAAACTGAGGGTCAGTGTAACAGAAAGTCCCCCATCCATATAGTTATAATGGTTAGGGTTAATCTGACCCAAGTGGGTCAAAATCTCAAAATCTAGGGAGAGGCTCACCTGTACAAATGAATGGGAAGCGGACTCTCGGTTATGGGGGACTCTCTGTCGCGTCACACCGGCATTAAAAACGGAAAATTCAAGCTCAATTGTCATCAAACAAACCTGCTAGTAAAACTTACTTTCAAATGAACTATAAAAGTTATTCCAAGGCACAATTAGGCGTTTCCAAGTTGTCGAAGAAGGATAAGTCTGCCGTCGATATGTTGGGAATCCATTTAGTGGTGGACCCCATGCCATATTTTCATATTCTCTGGCAAGTCCAGCCTCTGAAATTTTAAAAGTCATGTCGTAATCTTATTGTTAGTGTATTTCAGTCTAAAACAGGCTTATTAATTAATTAGCTCAACTGGATCTTTGCACTATAAATATAAACCAGGAAGGATGTTGGTTACTAATCTATACTCTTCATGATAAATACTGTCCCCTCTTTTTTATCTATTCATTTAATCATTCATTTATTTATTTATCATGATTGTTTTAATACAACATCTTTGAAATCTTTTACGTTTTGAGTAGATAAGCAGTTGTTGCTCTTTTTTCTAGATTGTTAATAGTCATTGCGACCCCCATATAGGCCTATCCATTTCCAATAATGACTAAAATCTGAAATGAATATTTCGACCTGAACCCATCACACTGTAATTTTAGTAGAAGATGTTGAAATTTTTCAAAATGATTCAACAAAACAGGCCATTCTATATGCTATGTGCCACAGGTGAAAGCACGAACATGCCATTCGTGTCTTAAGTGATAGGTGACCATCCACTATTTGTGTCACCACAAAACAGACGTGCTGACCGCGTAACTTCAGTTAGCCAGCGAGCTATATACGTATTTGTTAAGTGCGAAGGTAAAGCTTTCTGAATATAGACGCGCGTCTTGGAAACTGTTCCGTGGTGTTAAAGGGTTATCTTGGAATACTGTCAATGCGTGCTTCTCTCCGTTAAGATCTATTACTTGTCATACATAAAGGTTTTTGGTAGAAATGTGACTTTTTATCAGTTGAAGTAGTTACTAAATGCAGAATTCTAAAAGAACGAGTGTATGAAGGTTTTAAAAGAAAATAATTTTTTCATTATATTATAAGCATTGTCATTAGCAAAAAAATTTGCTAGAATTATATAATTTTTTAACATATCATTTTCGGAGCTTGCGAATCTTAAACTCGAGCTGTCCCTGATAGAACAAGTAGTTGTGACTTCCAAAAGCACTTTCAGTTTTGACAAACCTTACGGTTGACCAACTATTCAAACATTTTGAACAGATTATAAGCTAAATAAGGACTCTCTATCGCTTTGTAAACTGTGATAACAGTAGAATATAATAATAATAATAATAATAGATACCAAAGATATAAATAGTTTATGTACCTGGCATGAGAGCGTCTCCCCTATCTCGTAGTACGTATGCGTTCAGAAGCTGCAAAATCAAGGCTAAGAAAAAACTGACGTATAAAGAGACTTGCATTATGTTCAACCGGTCCTCCTTCCTCTCGGCAAAAATGTCGTCGTGATGTCTTTTCTTTGTTCCAGTGGTTTTTAAAGACAGTGGTGTCCATTAATACTTAAACACACCCACCATATTCTGGTATTTCCCTATACACTGCACTTAGTTGTCAAAGATGCTGCAATATGTGATTGGTTGTGACGTTTCCCTCGTTTGGTTTGGATATGATGGTGCCCTCCAATGAAGATTGCGCTCTTAGGTTGAAAGCGTAAGATGTAACTGCTGCTTATTGATGAAAGGGTACTGGGTATGTCTAGCCTATATCTTTTCGTGTGTTTTCAGTTTGTTTTTTGCTTGTGTGTAGTGCAAACGCCAAGGTCGAGCGAAAAATGCTAGGATCAAGCACTTTTTCGGAGTTTTATTCCCCGTTGAAAAAGAAGTTTGCCTGAAAAGAAGATATCTAGAACCATGAATGTGTGAGAAAGTATGCCACCTACATTTTTATGCTTGTTGATTCGAATAATTGCCTTATCACCTTAAATTGTTGATTTTCCTGAATATCGGCCAGTAGTAATTTAAAGTGATTATCTGATTATCTGATATAGCCTGCCGTGCGAGTTGTTTTAGTACATTTTTTATCGTGCGCGAAGCAAGGAAGTTGATGTACTTGTGCAATACAATACACAAGGACTGAACCAAAGGAATGAGGTTCTCTTGATCCTATGCAATTATACAGTTGTTTCCCCCTTTTTTAAATAATTAATGTGATGTGGGTGCTGCATATCTAAAGACATTGAATATCTGAAAAAAAGGTAGAGAACATTGAGAAATGCTGGAATTCAAGATAAGAAACACACAAATCACAATTGTTCTAATAAGCATGTTTTCCAACAACCCCGTCAAGATTCAGCTGCACGAACTAATCCGGAATCAAGAGGATTGTTAACAGCAGGTTTAAGTGCCTCTGGTCATGAAATGAATTCAATATCAAAAGTTATTGAAGAGTGAAGTTATTGGACAGACATAAGACATATATGACATGACTGTGAGTAAAAATATTACAAAAAGATTATTAGATATAGACTCGGACACAGCAATTTTGAGTGAAATTATTGCTTTCTCTAAACAGATCTTATGCAATTTAGTCAATATTGACCAAAACAAGTATTCTAGAGAAGCGCTTAATATTGCAAATTTTGAAATAGTTTTAGTGGCTTTTTTATTATCTTTTAACGTTTCCGTGTTAATTTAATTCAGGGAAAGTACAACTTTTTCAATTATGGTATATTTGATAAAAGTGAGCCGATGCACGTGTTTATAATGTATATTTTAAAGAAATTAAAACACATGAAAGGGCGAACACACACACACACACACACACACACACACACACACATATATATATATTTTTTTTTATTGTTCCACCGATTTTCACCAAAGCATTTCAATGAAGTCTGCTGTGGGTGGTACAAGTTGGTTGTTAGATATAAATTGTAGATGTTCCAGTCACGATAGTATTATAAATAAGACATATCTTGAACTACCATGTCAAGTCATTTGTCTAAAAACAGTCTCAACAAATTATCCACACGACACTTTTTTTCTTCTTCTGACTAACTTTCCGTTATATAAAATAAAAATAAACAGCTGGCAAATTGATCAGGGACAGCACATGAAGTAGCAAAATATGACAACTACATGTTGATTATTGTTGGTTATTGGAAAATTCTTGTTAAATTGATTTTCAGTCATATGGCATGGAAAAGGTGTTGCACGCAAGGGTTATTTTCTCTCAAATGCCATCATACAATAGAAAATGCATTATCAAATGTCACTTGCAATGTGTATTGTTTTCTCTCAAATACCATCGAACATAAGAAAATGCGTGAACTAATGTCAGTCACATTCTTTATACCCTGTACTTTTTGCAAATATTACATTGAGCGTAAGCCAACAATTCTTATAATCTTTTCATATTTCATAATAAAATTACTTAATTTTAGTTAGACAACAATACAAATAGAACAGATGCTCTGTTAAAACACACACGCACCCGCGCACTCTCACACGAACATTTTCAAAATTTTATTTATCTTTGGTTTTAAAGAATCGACATTCTTCATAAACGTTCCTCAACCCCTCCCCCCCCCCCCTCACCAATATGGACAGCGAGTAGAAGGATAAGTAAAGACCAAAGATATGTAATGTGGTTACTTTATAAGCTCTTTAACGATCAAAACTAGTCCATAGTTCGATTTTTTCCTCTTTTACGTCTGGTGGTGAACTGTTGTTATGTCGTTTTGAAACCGCAAGTTGAGTGAAAACTCAAGGCATCTTATACATGTTTTTTTTAATTTTGCTTTTTATGTAAAAATACAAATTACAATTAGATTATTTTGTTACAACAACATTGAAATCCAGTCATATTTAAATTTAAAAAAAACAATCTTGCCTTGGCAGATATGAAATTGGCCTAGACCAAATTGAAATCCAAGTCACTGGCAATTTTCAATTATAGATAGATAAATCACGTCCATAACTAAAGTCATTTTAGTTGTTCAATCCATGTCTTAGAGTATCTTTTATTCACTATTTTGTATTTTGGTAAATTACAAAACTTTTTTCTTTTCTTTTAACCCCCCCCCCCCCCCCCCTCCAATAATGACGGCGAGGTGAAGGAGAAGTAAGGACCCGAATTATGTATGGTGATCGAAATTAGGCCATAGTTCGATTTGTCCATTTAAGGTTAACTGTGGTTTTTTCATTTTGAAACTGCTAATGGAGTGAAAATTATTGCCAGGAAATTCAAGGGATCTTAAACATGTTTTTTTTTCTTTCTTTTTTCTTTCTTCTCTGGTTTTTTGTGAAAAATACAAATTCCAATTGTTATAATTTTTTCACAACAGTATACAGAAAGGAGAAAAATAGATGATATAAACATGACAATCTTTTAGTCAATAATAATATAAAATTAATGATCAAAATATTAAAGCGTCAGAGAGTGGAATTTGACGCGAGAAAATACACTGGAAGATTTTTACTGGGGTCTTCACTGTTCAGTTCTAAAATTGACAGCATTCTACCATGTTTTAGCTCAAAGTTTCCCGTTAAACATTTCCTTTACTCCACTTTGTTTTATCTTGATGCATGAGAGAACGAGAGGACTGTTGCTCCATTTTCATTCATTACTATTCTTCGTATAAATATGATTTGTATTGAGGAATCTAATATAAGATACTTGTATAAGTAACAGCTATTAAACCATTAAACAAGGAGAAATTCCGACATTTAAAAATTCCCTGTATGTTTTTTTAATGAATTGTTTTGAAAGTCACTCGTATTTGCATTATTTTTATGAATTTGGTAATTTTCTGAAGATAATTTTAATCCTCCGGTCACAGAGGTCATTTAAATCCACTTTTTACTTTCATTTACGGTGTATTCCCCAAAAGCAAGTCTGTTCAAAACCATAGAACATAAGGATATGTCTCAGGCCAGATTGAAATCTAATTTTAAATCCGCCAAGGCGAGATTGAAATCGCAATCTTGCCTAGGCAGATTTAAAATTGGCCTAGGGGAGATTGATATCAAACTCACAGACAATTAAAAATTATAAATAGATCAATTGCACTTTTAATTAAGCCGTTTTATTTGTATGTACAACCCATTTTTAAGAACATCTTTAACCAACTATTTGCATATGGGGTATTTCAAAACATTAATTAAATTTTTTGTCGCACATAGGGATTCTTTTGACTGCATGGCAGTCCTGTTAGCACTTTGACTAAGGGGGTAATGGTGGCTGTAATTTGCTCTCATAAACGTCAATTCTATCTGTATTCTCGTTTACAGTCAAATGTATTTCATCATTTACTCACTTATGATGAAAATATAAGCATATATGTGGACTATGATACACCGAAAGAAACAGGATCACAACTTTTAATGAATTAGTCAAGATGTCGTTTACTAAAAGTTTATGTCAATTAAAACACCACTTTCTTATGCGATATTTCGAAGTAAATATGTGAACTTGCAGTTTATTTACCAAATCACTAGGTCAAAATTGTACATGTTAAGCAAAATTATTTTCACGATTTGTACAGGAATGCATTTACTTGCTGTTGATCTGGGAGGCATGGGTTGGCATTATATTATTAAATCGAGTTTTAATCATAATTAATATACTTATATATATCATATTTTTATTACAGATTTTTACTACAGACAATGAAAAATTAGTACACAGCTTAGATCAATGCAACGATTATCCAAATCATCATAGTACAAAAATTCTCCGGGTCTAATTTTGCATTATTTTCAGATGCTTACACAGTTGATTGACATTCGGGCTCAGAAAAAAATAATTTTGATGTCGTTGTAACTATCGCAGGCGAACTCAGAACCTCTTCTTGAGTTGACGAATCTTGCTGCGTTGACTCCGATCCCGATCTGGTAATTTGCCGTCGCCGGAACGGGGCTTTTCGTAGCTTCATTGAACGCGGTCTGCCGTTGGGCCTCCCGTTGGGCCTCCCGTTGACACGGTGCGGAATATCAAACGGCCTCTTCGACCGCCATACATTGATAAGGCGGCGCAAAGCCGAAGAAGAATTTGTCGAAGATGATGAAGTCATGTCACCTGAACGAAATGACGATTGCCATGACTGCGAAGTTAAAGTGGAGCGCGTGCTTGACCTTAAGAAAACGTTGCGGCGACCTTTTGACGGACGAAGTCCTGGTCCAGTGATAGTTCTGTACAGTACTTTTGGAGGTCTGTGGTGAGCCCTTCTGTATCGAGACCTCCGAAAACATGCTGCAAACATTAATTTGACTTGATGGCGAAATGCTTCTCCTGTTGCCACGTAAATGAAAAAGTTAATACAATAATTGATCTCAGTAACAAGTTCAATTGGTGGGTAGTATGTTTTCAAGCTAGCAAAAATACACGGTGAATGTGGATCTTTGGGGTCTAAACAGGACAAATATATGGTGACTATGGTCGGCGGTAAGTGCGTTATAATAAATGCAAATGATATACCGACTAGCATTAAAGTCGTTTTGTGCTTTTTAGTGTAAATTCTCATCAAGTGCCTCGTTCCACCCTCTTGCAGAAGCAAATTTTCTACTCTTTTTATCTTATGCAAAATCATAATATTACAAATGGTTATGATTCCTATTGGTAAGCAGTTTTCTAAAACCAAAAGATACCAGTATGTGTGTAGGGTTTGGCTTAACTGAAGAAAGTTCTCCCCGTCTCCACAATACTCCTTGGGATCACCTGTATTTTGTACGAATATAAGACGGAAAACTTGGGTGTAACTCAGAATGACGATCAGTGATAACGTCACTGCCCATGTGACCAATCGTTGAGGACGGCAGCAGAGTAGGCGTTTAAATGGAAAGTACACAGCAACAAACCTCTCAATCGTTATACAAACTATCAACCACGACGACATCAGGAAGCAAAGGTGTTCGGTGAATTTATAAACTTTACAGCCGCCATCTGTAAAATGTTTGTACAAGCTTCCGTGTGCGCCAAATAAAACGAAACACATGGAGTCAATTCGCCTTAGAAACTTAAAAAACAGCGACAGGGAATCGAAAATTGCCAACGAACACAGATAAAAACTGTAGCTTCGTTTTCGTAGCTGCTTTGTACGCATTACCAAGAATGAAAGGGTATTCCCTATAAGTCCTACGATGAAAATGGCGGTGGTTCCGATTTCCTCCAGCCACCAACCCCAGTAGACGAAGTGTAGCAGCTGTAACTCTGGAAAGATAAAACATATTGCCTTTTCAATCGATTGCTGCGTCCTTATCAATCAGCTGTAGATGCGCTATCCGATATATATCTGTTATTACTTCCTTAGATTGCTATGCTATGGAACTAAATGGTCTTTACCAAAGACGTATAGGGTGTCGGTTTTCTTGTGTAGTTTTAAACACATCAACTGTCAAGTGTACGTGTGGCACTAATTAAAGGCAGGTCTATACTGAACGCGTTTGAAAATGTCACAAAGTCATATTTTTACGTCTTAACAATCTGCTAGGCTACATATCTTTCCAAATCCGACCTTTAAAAAAAAAGATAAAACCCCTCAAACAAAAGCACCTGATGTCGATATTTCCAACTGAAACATTTGGAAAACACGGTGGTCTAAATGTCTCGGGGGTCATTTAAAACCAAATTGTTAATCAAAATAGTACAAAACATCCAATGACATCCAATGACTTTTTTTTATTTTGACAGTATCTAAATCTGTGTCCCGGGCAGGACACCTTTAAAGGAGCCAATGTAAAAGAAAGAAAATCAAACTGAAAATGGTTTATTAGCTAACCCAACTCACTAGCAAGTATTTTGGTAGTGCTCCACACTATGGCATAAAGCACACTAGTTGTACTTCATAATAATAGAAAAGAGGGCGCTGCACAAAATGGTCTGTACTTTTAACCTTCGACTGACAGCATACCTACACTGTATGTTGAATTAGACACAAAACAGTCATAAATATCTTAAGTCAACTTTTCTTTGCATTTTTTTTTTTTTCAAAAAAAGAGATAGAGAGCCAAAGAATGAAGGGAAACTGTGTGTTTTAATTCTTTTTTTTTCGTTCAATTTTCTTTACGTAGCCTACACCAAACAGGCACATAAGAAAGCGCAAATGTATATTACAATAGATATCAGTTCGTGAAAGTGGAATCTACAACGGTCTTTTTTTCTTTTTGCTTTAACCAAGCTCTCAATCAAAGTAATGTCAGACGGGATTCGTCTATGACCCAAAATAAGGTTAACACAAACAAAACGGCCAGTAAGCTCCTCGAATTTCTCCTGTCGTACATTCTCACTTAAAAAACAACTTTGCTCTCTGATGATAAGATATTTCATCTATTGGCGTCTATCGACGGCATATCCATATGAACTCATCGTAAAATGATATACCTAATATAGCTCCCGAGATATTTCTGATTTACTGTTCTCTTAAAACGTCATGAAAACGTAAACTAGCTATGAAGACATGTGGCTAATGTATTTGCTTTATGATATAAATGTTTTCAAACACTTCCGAAGGCTAAGCAGTGTGTGCACTGGAGCAACGAGGAAGTTTGAGTGAGATGTGAATATAGAAACGAAAAAAAAAACAGAGTCTGAAAAAATACGAGACTATGCCAATTAATCACCTAGGGTTTAATATTTGAGAGTTTGCGTAATGGTGGATAACAGCCCAGCTTTGCCTTCTGATTAAACATTTATTTTATCACTGTTCCAAATGCCGTTATCCCATGGATAAATCTAAAACTTTAGTACAGATAAATAACTACATATCTGTTTCGTCAGTGACAATTTGGCAACAGGGATCATAAGAATCAATCATATTATACCATAGCAGTGTAAAGCTTTTAGAACCATATTGTCATTTTCTAAAAATAAAAGCATTAAAATAAAAATAAAATTATCAAAAATTATATATTACGAAAATACCTGTCCTATTTCCAGCACTCTCGTTGCCTACACCTGGCAAAACGCTCTGGTTGATGCTGAGTGGATCCATTTCACACCAACCGGACGCTGTAGCGGGATCCATGCCTAATTAGTCCTGGAAAAATGTAATAACAAAAATTTTAAGTGTCCGACTACGGGAGATAGTTTGCATTTGACACTGCAGCGAGTACCTAGTACAAAAAGTATAAAAGTCCTTACACCTGTAAAGCAAAGATTTTGTCCAAAGCTTTCAAATCATCAGTGATTCTTGTATAAAGTAGCCTTCGGTCACCGATAACAATTCAGCCAGATCTTTTACCTGTGCAATTTAAACCTATTTTTCGTGAGTGCTATTAGCTGTGTATTATCTCCTCCATCTTTTCTATTGTTTTATTCTTTTACAAATCTAGTCTACGGAACGCACTATTTTCATTATGGTAGCAGTCAAGATATTGTTGACAAAACACCCGGCAAATGCGTCAGAGAATTACCCTGAATCTAAATCTGTGTATAATGGAAAATCTCCTCTATGGAAAATGTATGAGCGTTGAAAAAGGTGACGGAACCTGTATGAAAGGTAGAGGGGTGTTACTCGGGGTGCGGTGAATATGACCCTAACGAATGACAGTAGTGATTTCACTTGCAGGTTTTACATTCAGTAATCTGCTGACTTTTTGGTTCGGTTGTTTACATTCTATATTTCGTCGAGAAGAAAATAAACAAAGCTTATCCGATTCTCAAACTGCTAATTTATGTTTGACAACCTAAGAAGGGATAGAAAGGTTGGGTCAGGCCTCAGTTTAACCATAATTGAATACGAATTGACTACTTTCGCTTCCTCGGTGTTTCTTGTGCATGCTTCGTTACCTTCAGCGTGTTTAAATGATTAACAGTAACCTAGTCCGACATTCTCGATTAAATTTCAGATTTAATTGCATTTACAAACCTTAGAAAAATTTTGGTAGACTTTTTTTCTTCCAGATATGCATTTGCCAAGACGTTTCTTATAAAGCATGTGCTGCCTTACGCTGTGGCATTCATGTCGCTGAACTGCTTCATACTTTCTCGATGGACAACATTTTTCATTAAAATCTAGTCTTGGATTTAGTTATCTAAATACGCTTCACAGTTCTCACCAAGGGAAACGTGGAAATTGTGAAAAACACGAGATCTTTAGAAGGATAATTAACGGAAGACTCACCTGAAAATCACCGAGGGAAGGAGTCTTGATAGGCAAATAATCGAAATAATGGCATGGCACTTTACCTGAAACCGAAGAGGTGAAAACAAGTTTGAACCACGTTCTAGTCATCAGACGCAGTTTGCGGCGGGAGGTCTGTAGTTGTACATCACGATAAACATGTCTCGGCACTTCGGTCAATTATGTCCTAAGGAATTCTGATCTTTTAAGATATCAGAACCAATTAATGCTTCGTATACCAAGCCAATTAAGCTGAAGTCTTTTTGCTACTTGGCAAAAACACAGTCGAACGCAGAAAATAAATATTTACTATTGAAGAAGATAGAGTTGTGTCAGAGAAACCGACCGTGCGAGTATTTTCATCAATTCTACTAGAACTGACACCGGCTTGTATATTTTAAAAGAAATGTGTTTAAACTTAGTAAGATTTCACCAGGTGTGACCCCCAATCCCTTTAGAATCTTGATTTTTTTCCAGTCTGTCACTTTACATTCTGTTACGGAACGGTGAACACTTATGAAATAATATTGAGACAGTAAAACCGGGTGACTTCATAGGTGAATGTATCGTAATACATTATAAAATCACATGTTGTACAAATACAATCTGCATATTCACGTGATAAGATATAAATTCCATTTTGACTTCTTATGCGTATGCAAGAGCCGGCTTTCGATAATCAAATGGTAATATCTATAACGAGCAGTTCTTTAAACAAAGACGCCATCTTAGCTTCGTTTTTTTCCCCCAACATTTCACCTTGTTGTAATCTGGGATCTATTACCCAGTGTTCATTTGGGTCTACTTTAAACAAAGCATTAATGCCAGTTATAGAAAATTATCAGCAAAAGAAGTTACCTTACGCACTAAAGCTCCGCTGCTCGGATTTAGAACCAGAAACTGGTTTGCGTGTGCTATCTGTCTGACACCGTCTTCCGCATGATTTCCTGGAGTATTCCTCACTCAACTCCCCATTGCCGTTCTCCTTTATCCTTGTTTGTCACGTGGACAATAGAACTTCAGGTCTCTAATCAAATCAGCGGATGTCTTAATTGTTTATTTGATTTAATATCCTATAGCTTGATAATCAGAGCACTTTATATTGCCAATGTTGCCGTTTGTTGGATCAAGCACGTTGCCAAAGGTCCGTGTGGCTCCTGAGTGCTGCAAATTCCTAGTTTCTATTTGCCGTTGTGTTTAAGAAACAATCCTAGAGAAGTGGAAATTAAGCAGAAGCGTGTTTCGTGAAGTTTAAAGAAGTAATATTGGATATCCGATCAAGTACTTTTGCAACAAGAAAGGACTGAATAGCATTTCTAAATGAAATCTCATTGTGCTACACTAAACATTGATATGCCACGAGGATATGTCTGTAAAAACACGCAAAAGATTACTGATCTTATCCATCCCAATGTCATTTATTGTCTTTTGGCATAGTCTAAATGACGCTCTTATCCCCAAGATTATCTAAGTCATTTTCTGGTCATGTAATTAAGCCTTATAGTGATATAAGAGATAACTTTTTCATGCACTCGATACCGGAGAAACTGGTTGATTCAGTTTGGAATGAACTGAGAGTCGTCAATGCCTGTTTAACTTTTAATGAAAAATCTATTTTCTTTTGATCTTTTCGACTTCGCTTAGTCACTCGTTCATTCTTTGTGGAAGGTAGCCTTTTGAACGATCAATCCTACGATGCAGGGATTTAAAACATGCAACAAAAATTAATAAAAAATAGAATACCAGTAGGTTTTTGGAAAGTCAAATTCGATATAAACACACAAAATATTGTTTGTTAAAGAAAACTCCATTGAGAAGGTTTGATATCCGCACGTCCTAACCAAGGTCGTCATCGCAGGGTTACTATTTGAGAAAAGCCAAGTGCCTCATACTATAAATACATCAGCAATTGGATCAATCTTACGGCACTTCCATCTTCAAGCAATGAATTTTGATGTTTTGATTGCTCTTCGTAACAGTTTATATGGCCTTCTTATAACGTCAGTTTCGGGAATAACTAGACTGCTTGTGCAGCTGTTTCAAGGAAACCTTAATGAAGCCTCGATTAAGAATTTTTGTAAATAACGTGCAACGGATATAGTTGTCTACTATCCGTGTCTAAATTAATTTCAGTCACCCGAACAAAATGAAAGAAATAGGAAGAGAGAACTGTGCACACTGTTTTCAAATGGAACATATTTGCAATGAAATTTTATTTATGTACCTTCGTTGTCCATGGTTTCAGAAAAGCATATGGAGTTTTATACAACTATAGGCCTACTTACAAACCAATACTACAAGTGTGTAAACTAATTACATTTGAAAACGAAAACCATATTCCCATAGTTGGATGGAATATAAACTATGTACTTCGTTTATCTAAAAGCTGACAGAGAGTCCAATATAAAAAGTAGCAAATGAAATATTTACAATTATTTACAACGAATGTGGGTATAGAAGTTGCATATATCTATCCGATATCCACTGATAATCGGTCCGTTTGAAGTCTCCTCTTCTCGTTCTTTAAGCTTTTTTCTTTTTATTGCATTTTTGTTAATTGTACTCAAAGTTTCTATAAAGCCTCTTGGATTAATTTGATGAGATATAAGTATCTACGTGACCAGAACGACCACTGTAAGTCATTTGATAAACATCGTCATGAAAAACGTTTTCTGCGTGCAATCTGGCGATCCTTTGTCACGATACAAAAACAGAGAGAACCTTAACTCATACTTGGCACTGGAGCATGATGTTATAATTTCTTGTGTATCAAAATCACCAATATGATTGAAAACAATAAAACAACACTATTCAGTGACAGTCTGCTGGAGCCGTTACAGCCGTTCCGGTCGTTACAGTAACAGATTTCTTGAAATATGCCGTTATCATGGTACGACCATCGACATCCCGAAGCAACACCTGGAAAAAATTCATAAATTGAAGTTATTTTCATTCAAATATTGCACGATGGTTGAACAGGAGATATAAAGCAATCGATAAAATTACAAATGTATTGGGTGGTTGGTTTTCTTTTCTTTTTTTTTTTTTTGGTTTTTTTTTTTTTTTTTGCGGATCTATTAGTATAGGATGAATTCTAACGTTTTCAATAAGTTAGCAAGCTTAAACTTACCAACTTCAGATCTAGATCCACATCTTCGCGTAATCTTTGTCCAGGAGTGCCCTGAAATAAACACCGAATTGCTACAGTCACACCTAGCACAATGCGATAAATGCAACGATCCATTTCCAGTCAACAAACACACCGGGTTGTTAGCTTTTGTGGCAGCACATATCATTTTGAGTAAATGAAAAAAATAGTGAAATAGAGGTACTTGCTTTTTTTTTAAGTGGATTAAGGAAATAAATACAATAAATAAACACTTTCTTAAAGCTATATTTAGCAAAAAAAAAAAAAAAAAAAAGAAGCTCGGTCTATCCACATCTTGAAATCATACACTTACACCCTGGGCTTTCTTGTACAACTTTCATACAAAAAGACCCCGGCACATTAGCTTCAAAACTTCCACAGTCCACTAAAGCGTTGATGGTTGGGTCGAAGTACTGGTCAGACGGACAAGAGCCATCTTCATTGCTATCACACTGGTAACATTGGATTGCCTCACCTGGAAAATAGCAATTTTTACAGTCTTATTTAATACCTGTTTGTCAATTTATATAAAATTTTTTCAATTCGTGTTCATTTATCAGGATATACTTTGTATTATGTTGTTAAAGCAATCGAAGTGGTTTCAATGACACGTTTAAATTTTGCCTGATAGGCTCATATTTAAATCGGTTTCTCAGTGTTTTATTTCCCCTGGCATACAGGCACGTGTTAAAACAGTCCTTGGACATAATTCGTTATTATGTCCAAGAACAGTCATTGCACACGAGGGAAATTAAAAGTATCCAGCGACCAAGTACAGATTTTCTATTACAAGTAGAATGGCACACAAGTTAGTTCAACTGCCTGCCTGTGACCCTCAAAGTGTCCTTGTGCGTACACGAAAGAGGTACAAAATCCTTTCATATATCACTAGTGAAGATATAAGACAAATACCTGTACAGACTAAAATATGTTCACATGTACTGTGCCCAACATACATACTAGTATAAGCTTTTTAAAAATAGTTTTAATGGTAATTTAAGAGACATGTAGGCCCCTACAGTGCCAATCTGACCAGCACAGGTGTCGCCGTAGTTTCACTCAGAGTTATACTAGTTAGATTAAGTCTACTGTGTTTGATCAAAGGTAGAAATCAAATATGAAATACTCACCCAGTCCAAGAATGGCTAATAATATAGAAACTTGGAGTAAAATGTCCATTTTGAAGCCAGGGGGTTGTTATATCAATTATACTTGCCCCCCGATTCAGCCGTTGTAGGGCAGTAATGGCGGCTCAGGTGTATGAAATGTAAAGAATGTCTACCTGAGAGGGGTGACGAGTTGACACCCTAGAAGCAAAAACCCTCTTAAAGGACAGTTTCTCTACAATGTTTTGAATTTAAATTGAGCATATAATAAAAATTCTGTAGTGAATTCTTTTTCATTTAGTTTTTCGAAGAAATTGAAATGTTTTTCTGTGTCAACCTATCACCTTTCACCCCTTTGGTGACACACGTTGGTGGTATGACTCACCTGTTGTAAACATCAAGTCATGGCCGGTTCAAATGACAAATGCGCATGTGCGAGTTGGGGTTCTGAAGGGTTATCTTTGCTCACATTGTTGCATGTACATGGAGGATATGTTGATTAATATTTGGACATGAGCAAAGCAAAAATGCAAGAATAAAGCTGATTAACTGGAAGGAAAGCACTGACAAATTTAAACTGATGGCAGTGCGATTCTATTTGGCTGTCATTTGTCGAGAGTGTTATTTTTTCCCCTAAAAATTGCAATTCACGATTTCCTAAAACGCAAGCTATGACAAACTAAAATCCGTTAAGCTAAATATATTCATCTCACGTGCTTAACGGGACATATTTTAATATTTATCGGCGCATTTCAATTTTTATAAAACGTTCATAATTCAAAATGGAAAAAGATGCGAGTAATAGATTAAATTTATTGCTTACAGCACAAAAATCCTTACGTACATTTTATGCAGAGCTTATAAGTCATCATATAAACCAGATTACGCAAATTATAATGACCAAAATGAGAAGAATCGTTATTAAACAGATAATTATCATCGAATAACTCAATAAAACATTAGTAATAAATAATATTTAGTAAAATACTGTTACATGAATAGCTAATTAAAAGTTAATATGAGTTGAACATCTTCAGAGACCTCTCAAAATTCCGGGCACATATTTTTGAATGACATACAAAACTGGAAAAGTTAAATAAGAAATATATGTCCTTGTGGCAGCATTACATCCGTCCTTGTTAACACAGTGGCAGTATTTGACTTTAATTCTGTACGTCCCAGTACGCTCCTGACACCAGCGCCCCTCGTCGGCTCCGACCTCGCCCAACCTGGCACAGGATCGGATGTAACGGACGTCCCATTTACCTTGGTAATATGCTGCAAAGTTCAAACATGCGTTATTAAAAATAGATAGAAAAATGGATGGAACATTTAAATTCTTGTTGACGTTGGTCATATGTTGTTTAGATAAGTTTATATCACCATATGAATGTAAATGAAGAGTGGTTAGTTATTAGCGTGATGGATTAATCGATTAATTTTTTGCAATTATTGCGCAGAATGGCGGGTCGACGAAATTTCCCGTAATAGACTCGATATATAGGCCTAATTCAGTAAACAATCGTCGGAATATTTAGGATTATTCTTCATTTGCATTCACACAACTACTGACATGCATTTGTAGGCTTAGTCTGGTTAACACTTGTTCTATATACGCATTAAAGACAATTGCACTTTGGGTTATTAAAGAGACTAGGAACTGGACAGTGGCATCGTGAACAAACTAATCATGATCACTTACTCTCTTGTACCAATTTTCGGCACATAAACTGATCTGGTTCACATGTATGCAGCTCGTAGGTTTGGTTGCTGAAAAAGTCAGCGCACCCCGGATCGTTGTTGGAATTGCATTTGTAACACCGTATACTCAAAACTGAAAGTTGATGATACAAACTTAAATTTTATTACGCTGCTGTATCTAAATATCACTATATTTCAATATGTAATTAAAAACAAAACCCCGACGGTTCATCTTTCTGTAAAAGATGTCAACCCTCTCTTGCTCTTTCATTTTGTTTCGTATGTATACGTATACGTAATATTTACAGAATTTATTCATTCATGGAGATAATGCTTATTTACTGGCTCCAGTGATGTACTAAATTTCTGTAGATCCTTCCGTAATTTGAACCTCTCATACCAAACTATGAGATTTCGGACTTGACAAAAAGATTCGAGTCTAAATATCCTCTTCACGTACCAGTACCACATCTTACATAATTGTTATTAAACTAAACAATAATTCTTGGCAAGTATAGGCCAGTAATGGAGTTTAAGCACGACCTGTCTTTCTCCCCTGTCGTAAGATGAGTTAACATGACATTCCTTCATGATATGCCTTCACAATGGGGCACGTGAACATTAAGCTGTTCTGGTGAAATTAAGTCGCACTTTGCTTGTCATTATGGCACCTGCATCTATCTATGCTATATCGTTTAGATAGTCACTTATTTCATAGCCACATTTTTGTTTCAGTCATGTATATCTGATATCATAGTTACCTGCGTATATGTTTAAACAAAGCACAAGCACAACTCCAACGATCACCTGAGTTCCCATTCGGTTTGGCGTGTGGGGTGTCAAGGCCACAGAACGCTACTGGGGTCCCGATGACACACTTCTGTCTCAGTGATAAGATATTGCCCGGTAACTTATCATGGTGCAGTCTGAAGATTAAGCTTAAGAAGAAATGTATCTTTCGTGGTATATTTCTACATTGCTGAACTTCAGAGAAAAGATCTTTCGTGGTATTTTTCTACATTGCTGAACTTCAGAGAAAAGATTGAATTTTTGTTATTATGTCACCCATGTAAAAAAAATATCTTGGACCGATCACACATGTATCAGGTAGTGTAAGGTGGGGTCTAAGGAAAAACAAACAAAAAGCGGCCCATCCTAGCACAGACAGTTCGAATTTTAAATCGTGACAAAATGGTGGTATAGTTGAGGCGATGAATGTTTTTATTTCTAATATAGTAGGCTACTTTTTTTGTATCAAAATTGAGAGCATTTTGTATATGGTTTGAAAACATTAAAATGAAATGCGTTAAGCAACTGTGCTAAATGATTAATCGCATCATGGACTGACCAAGTGCCAAGCTGAAAAAAATTGAATCCACCCAGAAAAGAGTTTTAAAATACTGCATCTAAACACCGAGGCATTAGAAAAACAAACTGTTTCTTTACAAACCAGACTTAACTATTTACGCATAAAATGTTATAAGCATGTTTATGGAAGAGCATTGACTGAAGCATTTATTAATAAAAGTTAAAAACCATCCGCATTCTCTGAGACACTCTAGGAACTTGTATACCCCAAGACTTTTACCCCATGGGTCCTCAGAAATTTTAATGTACAATGTAATGCATTTTAAAGAAGCCGATTGATGTGATATTTTGATAAATGATCCTTTTATGTGAATGAACTATTTTCAAAAAACTGATTTATTTAATATTGTATTATAAATTGAATTCTTTTATGGTAAAGAACTATTTAAAAGATTTAATATCATAATCAATGATGTTTTCTTTTACGTTTTAATGTCATGTGTTTTTGAACCTGTATCATTATTTTCTTAATTACATGTAAAATCTCAATTTTAGTTGCAAAATTCATTATTATTATTATTATTATTATTATTATTATTATTATTATTATTATTATTATTATTATAATTATATGTCCTCGAGGGAATTATTTAGAAAGAGCGTTCAGAACTCGTTTCATGATGTACTTCGCTCCTTACACCAGGCGATAAAATCGGATACTTTTGTCTAACAGTCTTTAAATTTGAATGTGCAAGAATAGAAAATGTAGTAGAAGGACCGGAACCATGATTCAAAATTCAAAAGGAGTCTACACTCCAATTCAGATTTTAATAATGATCGAGAAGCCCGCTCATATGTATTTCGAGTAAAAAAATGAAACAAACGCACACGGAAAGTTGTTTTTTTTTATTGCTATTCAGCTCGGTTTTACAATTTAATTAGAGGTAAGAAGAAACACAAATGAATTCTTTATCCATATTATTAGGTTATTTTACAAAAATCCATGTTATCGTCAATTTTGCACAAAGCAGAAATGCTTCATTACGTTTCAAAACTAATATGTATAAAAAGCTGATCTATGGTAGGAATACAATTAAAATTCCTTTGAATGAAAAATTATTATATTAACTTTTGTAATCAAACATTTAGGATACGTACCCACTTTTAGTTTTTTCACTTAGGGAGTGACATCTATCACAGGTAATATTTTCCAAGGATGGACTATAGCCACCCCGTTTTTATGAGTAAGTAAGCAACTACACAGCTGTTAACGTAACCTTCTAACTATCAGCTTCATTTTTTAATGTTACCTTTATTATTTTACATTAGAAAAATTCACTAAAAACTAAGGCATACTTCCGCTTGCGGTTTTATGTATCTTACAACGCTCGAAAGTTTGTTGCTAAAAAAAATCTAGAACGTCAAAATGATTTTTAAAAAGGCTTATCAGCCACGTAAGCACTTTATGGATGTCTCTTACGATGACCTTTTCCAAGCAATATCCAATTTTGATTTATATTTACATGTACCCTTGCAAAACGTCACAAATCTTTCACAAAACAAACGTTCTTGAGACGGTGTGAGATATAGACCGTATATGAATCCTATATATACAAATATTGTCTTCGAAGGTCAAGATCTTAACTCCTCATAGGTATATTATACAAATGTACGTGGAAGAGTTGCAGGAGAGATCTGTGATTTATAAAGTCCCTGAAATCTTACATTATCAACAAACATTACAATATATAAGAAAACATGAAATAAAGAATGGGTTATGTTTTTGTTTTTTTTTTTCGTAATCTACACGCCTCAAATGCCACGCGGAAAAATGCAGTGGTGTTATACACCTGTATGTTATAATCCTGAACAAACAAAGCAAGCGTAGAAAAAAATAGTCAGACATTATTTGCTCCAAACCTTTCACTATCAGAAACAAAAATCAATTATCCTTACTTCAAAACATTCGAAAATGTACACGGCCTATATGAGCTTTTAGAGCACCACTATCCTTTTCCAAATATACTGTATACAAAACTATACATACAAAAAATTTGTTCAACAGGTTAGCTATGTTACAGTTATCAAAATTTTCAGGAGGAAAATAAAGTCCGCTGTAGGTATCCTAACGTAATGAAGGCCAAAGGTAGAAGTGCAGAGGAAGAGAGCCGTCTCGTGGTAGCGGTGTTGCATCCATCCTTGTTGACGCAGTGGCAGTACTTCACTTTCACCCTGTATGTCCCACTTCTCTCTTTACACCAGCGGCCTTCGTCAGCCCCGACCTCACCTTCCCTGGCACAGGACCGAATGTAGCGGACGTCCCAGTGACCATCGTAATATGCTGCAAAATGAAAATATAGAAACTTCCAAAATATTTAGCGCTCGGAAATTATATAATTTATTGATTATCAAACAGTACGAATCTAACACAAATTAGCAGTGACGGACAAATACATTACTTTACTGTGGATAACAGTTTACTAACATTTTTCAACTCTTACTATTTCGTCGCCATAGTACATTTTACTTAAATATTTTGTTAGTTAATTACAGGTTTATTTTCATAACCCGACTGTATAAACGAAAAAACAACCAGGTTTTTATCATTAATTTATTCGGAAAGCCCCACCTTAGTGCTATGGCGGTAACATTTTACTACTCGAGTAAACACAATTTAAAAAAAAAAACAGCGACTTACTTTCTTGTACCATTTTTCTGCACATAGTATCGGTCACGTTACAGGGTTGAATGGGGTACGTGCTATTGTCGAAGAAATCGGCACATCCTGCATCGTAGAGGGAATTGCATATGAAACACCGAATGCCCAAGGCTGAAAAAGAAAAACGAAATCATTTTGATTTCATAATCTGATCGAATGCAAAGAACAGTAAAACAATCATCTTTGCAGGGTAGAGCCGTAACAAACGTACACTGTATGTACTGCCTAACCATTAGATAAGTCTACACAGCGACCTGCGAATGTAGAAAGGGACAGTTAAGACGAATGTAAAACAGCAGAATTGTTAGCTGAATATAGCAGTTGGAGTTTTATTTGTTTTATTACAACATCCTACCTAATCCCATGCCCTGAATAGATATTGCACATCATGTAATGATTATACTTCCTGATAAACCTAAGCTAGCAAAGACACAGTTGTCACAGAATAACGGATTAATGCAATTATGGAATATCCGTGCTCGTTACACCATGTTGTTTATACTGCACATATAGGAGCTAAAGAACACAACAAAAAAAATCTATGCACCTAACAAGGTTGAAAAATTCATTTTCATTTTGACATGCCCCAAAAAGTAACTCGTGAGAAACCATAAACTAGAATTAAATAAATTATTTGTAATGCCACACGAATAGTTTTTATAGTTTTTAGATTTAGTATTTAATACAGATAACTATTTTATATAACTGATGATTTAACTTGTATCAACTTATGAACAGTATCTAAATCTCTAATGGTACAATTAACTTCGAATATATGCCGTGTGTCGTAGTGTAGAATAATCGGGTGTTCAGAATTCATTAATCAAGTTGTTGCAGGGTCAGAAATATGTGAATGGCTCTTTTAAAGGGTATAAGTAAAAAGAATTAATAAAGAATAAAGCACAATTTGAATTTTAAGGCCAAGATCTACTCCCTGTTACATGAGAATTCAAGAATGTCTCTGGTCGCCATATTTGACCTATATCTTACCTGTGCACACCTGAGTACAGGTGTGTCGAAATTCAGTATTTTGGACGTTAAACCACTCAACCGATCTTAACAGAAGAAGAATTTTTTTACCTACCTCCTTGCAAAGATAATAGTACTATGAATACGAACACTGAAACAACTATGACAGACTTCATCGCGCTGCCGTTACTCCAAGGCAGGCATCGATATTTAAATAAAAGTAATGGCGGAATGGCGGCGAAATACCTTGGGGCCCACGACGGGGAGTCTCAAACCGCACGCGTAGACTAAGTGACAGGGGAAACGACAGGTGTATTAAATCAAGACATAAAGGGGGTTTTGATAAAGAAAAAATTAAACAATCTAGTAGGTTCTTTGGTTGGTTAGTATGAATTTGACAATTAGTCAATTGATTATTTCCTAAAACATCAAGGCGAAAATTTTGACAGTGTGTGTGTGTGTGTGTGTGTGTGTGTGTGTGTGTGTGTGTGTGNCATGGAATATAGAGAATCTTTAATCATGAATATCTTTCGATATACATGTATTTAGAAAAATGGAAAAGAAGCTAGTTAATTTTAAGCAACCGAATATATCGTATAGATTTTTAAAATTACCCGCTCTTGTCGCAAAGTATGGAATATTTTGAAAACTTCAAAAGTATTAATTTTTATTCACCCCTTTTTTCTCATAATATGTCCGACTTAAACATTGACAATTAAAACTTCAATTAAGGGAAGTGCAGAAAAGAGTAGTTTTAATTGCCTGGTTACAGTTCCTTACCCCGTGTGACACATCTGAGATTCAACGCTTCTGTCACTGACCAGTGCAGTTTGAATTCTGTCCAGCAAATAAAATCCATTCTATCCATTTTAGTAAAAGTGCATTATGACAATCCTTCGAGAATTTGTGGAATGTTTCTTTCCAAGTCAATGAAAATAAAAACCAATTTGTACAATATAAAAAAAATAATATCACCAGAAACGTCTCTTGAATAAACTTTTATGATGTTAAACATTACATTTGTTATCGTTTTTCTTAAAACGTTATCAATTCCGTAGACACTAGTAAACTAACATCCCTGCTCCCATTTGCAGAAATATACAGACCAGAGTTTTCAGTAAATACCTGTAATAGACCCCATAAATCAACACATAAAAACGAATGCCGCTCTGGCCATCAAATTGCCCATTACCATGAAATAAAACATTATTGATCTGAATAAGTTTGTGACATTGTAGCATTTTGAATAAATGAAAAAGGTGGAATGGACTTTGGATATCATTGCAAAGAAAATAAGCAGATCAAAATCCGTTCCAGTGGAGTATTTTGTGTCAAATATTTGCCACGGTCTTACAACTAAACTAAAAATAAATGCCGTTTATACCAAATTTTGGCCAATGCAGTTTTTTGGGGGGCCACTTGAAAATGGCAGATAACTGTGTGCATTTGTTCTGAAATAAAAAAAGCAAGTTGCAAGTTATTGGACTTCGCTTCCAAATACTGTGCACCTATTAGATACACATATAGCCAAGGTTCTTTTGTGCAATAAGATAGGTCCCTTGAAGGATATCAAAACACTCCTGAAAGTAGCAAAAATTTGGAAACACACACACACACACTAAGGGGACAAGGAATCAACTCAACATGCAAAATCTGCTATTTGCATTGTTTTTAATATCTGATCTTAGCAACATTTTATGGTTTATCTTGGACCCATGTATAGGGGGTTCAAGAATTAACGTGTTTCTGGATAACAAATAACCAGAGTAATGCAAATTACCTGGTTACAATTTCCCCCTTGTGACACTTCTGACGGTCAGTGTTTCTGTCACTGGCCCGTGAAGTTTGAACTCTGTCCTGCAAAAATCCATTCTTTTTAGTGGGCCTAAATGTGCATAATGATCATCTTCCAAGAACTTGTGGAATATTTCCATCCAAGTTAACGACAATAAAAATCGATTTGTACTTGACAACAACGTTTCTTGAATAACCTTATATGGTGCCAAACATTACACTTGCTTTTGTACCTTTCTTTAAAAAACGTTATCGATCCGTAGACATTACACTACCCAGTACAGCCCCGCTCACCTGAGTTCTGAGTGCAAACTTCTATGAATATGAATTTGCATCGCCTTTTAAGGTCTTCCATCCTATATATAGACTGTCCTGCAACCATTCACATCCATGCTTACTTTATTTTCTTTGTCTGATTTAAATTTGAACGATGCTCAAAATTAAACAAAAGTGCATTCATGCCAGGGACCTTTGAGGATCAACAGTTGATTGGTTGGATTTCTTAGAAAAGGCAATAGCGAAACCGAGGTGGGGTATAAAATACGGTACATAGGACTTTAACTGCGTATTAAAAGAGGAGGCGTGTAGTTCAACATCTGAATAATAATCCGTTGAACCAAGCAAGAAAACGAGGATTCAGGTAATTTATTGTTTTTGCATTCCTTTAAAGAAAAATCATCAGCCAGTGTATTTCAAGTATGGTGAAATTATTTCATTAACATTTATAAAGAAAGATCAGGACAGGAACTTTTGACATGTGTGGTTTAACGAAAGCTTTGTAAAAAAAAACGGTAGATTTTTTCATAAATGTTAAAAGCACGGAGGAAAAACTGAAAAAAACTCTCGGTTGCATTTTTCATATTTCTCACTCTATTCCCAATGTGATCTTTAGTTGTTAAAATCAATCAAAATTCATCACAGCAAATTGTTCAGGCTAGAGAAAATTACCATCTACATGAAGGTACAAATCCATGTATAAATCTGACTTTCTTCTTTTCGAGCCTCTTAACTGGTGACTTTTCTCGTGACGTTTAAATTTAAATAATTAAACTTCCAAACTGTAGAGAAGGTTTATAGATCGCTACTTTTTCAGCAGTTGTGGATGAGGTATAACAAGATATCAGGAGGAAATTGTTGAATGTTTTCAGAAAATTTAATGATATAAATGCACACTATGTGCTTTAATTGCTTTATTCTCCGTGGCAAGAAATTATTTACTAGATCCTACTCGTTGATATTTCTTTAGCATCTAAACCAGCTTAAAATTTTAGTTATGGAAAGCACGCACTTTCGGGTGTAAAACATACATTTAAAACGAAAACCATTCACTTCTTAGTTATGTTCCCTTTTAACAGTAAGTCAAAGTTAGGCAAAAAAAAAAAGAGTGTTTATTTGATATTGGTCAGCAAACCTCATTATTAACGGCAGCTGGAGTCACATCATCGGAAATTCCGTTTAATTTCTAAGTCGTGGTCACTAATCCGCATTTTTGCAATTGTCTTTATTTCTGATGGCGTGGCTTTCATTAAGAGATATTTTTCAGGGGCTTTAGTTTTTTAAAGCAATCTATATGTCCTAAGTTTACTATAGTAATCACTTTTCAGGTCTTTCCAAAATAGTTCCTCAGTCTTATTGTTGATAGTATCTCTCAATTTATGTCTTCTTGATATATGTAATTTAAAGTTAAAAAATTCAATGAATCTAATGAAGATGAAAAACTTGTAGAAGTTCAGAGTCTCACCTCAAATTAGAAAGGTGGTAAACTGACGATAAAGGCTTCGTGTTGCCTATGGGCCTATGCTTATATATTGCAACGAGAAATATAAACTCCGATATGCGATATATTTCAAGGGGATTTTTATTGTTTCAATCAGCACAAAGTTAGATGCATTACTGAATAATTAGATTCAGGAAAAACTTCAATTTCGGTATCTGGATGATAATAAAAAGCTACAATATCCTTAAGCTGAAAGCAGTTTAGCGAGAAATCCCTTGGAGATTGATCGATCCCGTTGGATCGATCCTGTTATATTGATCTGGGTATGAGAACCCAGTCTCATTCTCCGTAGCAAGAAAGTATTTACAAGATACTATTCGTTGATATTTCTTTAGCATCTTAACCAGCTTTAAGTTTTAGTTATAGAAAGCCCGCACTTTCAGGTGTAAAACGAACATTTAAAACGAATATCATTCACTTCTTTGTTATTTTTCCTTTTAACAGGAGGCAGAAGACAAAGTTAGCTACGCCTTTTATTGTTGTATTCAACGGGGAATAAAAGCTGTTTGAATAACATTACTCGTTGTTGGACAACAAACCTCATAATTAACGGCAGCTGGATTCACGTCATTGGAAATTCCACACCGAAAGTGAAAGTTGCTGCGTATTTTCCTAATGTTTTCTACGTCTTTTTCAAAATATCGATAAATACAACTTTCAAATGTACATCTAAAACAAATGTCATTCAATTCCTTTGGGCGTAAAATCAATGGACAAAATCTTCGTTATTATTTTAGTAAATGCCGGGAAGTAAAATAATAAGAATACTCTTTTTTTAATCATTGCACTCAGTGACAAAAAGGCCGCACTCAGAACAGTAGACTTACTAGTCCGAGGGTCAAATATGGCCCACCCACTTGAAAACTTCCCGACGGGGAAACTATATTTAATATCTATTAGTGGGTTAGACGGCAAGCTTCTTAGGGGGGGGGTCGTATATTTGACCCTCAGACTAGTTAGTCTACTATTCTGAAAGCAGCCAGTTTTCTAAATCTTAATAAAATTGGAATGCCATGAAAGGGGGCTGCACTGACTTGTGACAAATTAACCTTGACCTTGGAAGGAATTAAATTATTTTTAGAATCATGATGCATAAATTAGTACAGATAAAATAAGTTTTGTGCCTCTAATGCTTCATAATATTCGCTGAAAATACAACTGAACAAACAAGACTTTATTTGTATACAAGTTTATCAAGTTGCTGGCTAAACTACATAAGTAGTTAATTGGCAAATTGTTAATCTATAAAAGTAACACCTTTATATTATACATTGCGAAATCTGAAAATTCTCCAACAAACAAATATAAAAAATATAAGGCATATCTTTAAGGACCAAGTTAGATTTAAAAATACTGATTAAGATTTTTTCAAAGAATAATACCTTATGTATTGTTTGCTTTTTATAACTCTTTTGTGGGTATAAGTAAAAACCAATTTAAGCACTGTTAGACATGAAAAACAAAAATAAAGCAAAAATATAATTGTCCCATATGGATTATTTACCTAACATGTAATGGGCAACTCCAAATGAGCTAATGTTGTCTTATAACTGAAGCACATTGAAGAACAAAATTCACTTATATATATATATATATATATAAAGCCCTGAAATGCTGGAAAGTATTGCATGGAGCATTTACATTTTTACTCAGTGTGTGTGTGTGTGTGTGTGTGTGTAAAACGTACAGTGCCAATATTAACAATATGATATTAACTCAACTCAGTTAAATCAATTTATGTTGTATACATATTATGCCTTTCATTGGTTTAAAAACCCAGTCCTTACTCACTTTCACATAAGGGACCATTCCCACAGATATTTGAATCGATCTATCTCCCTGGGGGGTTTCAATAAATTGCTATCAACTTAACAGGCTTAAATGTCTGTCACACTCAGTAAAGCTATAAGGGGGTAATTGTCTTACCCTAGCTGATTCAGTAGGCGTGACAGACATTTAAGCTAGTCCAGTTGATAGCAATTTAGTGAGACTCCCAGGGAGTTAGACCGATCCAGACGGGTCAATCTAGGCATGGGAACCCAGTCTAAGTTAACTAAAAAAGCATTAATTAATTAAAAAAAAAAAAAACTTATCAAACCACCATTATAATCAAAATGCTAAAAGAAATCCCTTATTATCTATCATACCCTTCTAATCCAGACCCCTAATTTTATAAATCTAATGTAGTGACTTTACTTGCAGAAAAATGTCTGACAAGAAGGGATATCAGGGCACTGGAGACAAACCAGATCTTGATAACCATGGTAACCAATGTAACCCTAACAACCCGGAGTACCGAGGATATACCCCTGGATACTCTGGGAAGGGAGACAAGCCTGACCTTGATCACCATGGCCAACAGTTGAATCCCAACAACCCCAAGTATCAGCCTAAGAAGTAGAGGGCAATTCTGTACAATCATGGAACAGTAGTTTAGCATCTTGGATTAGATTTTTAACCATTCTTGATTTGTGTGAAAATCCCTAGAGAACATGTGATTTTTGAACGAAGAGACCATCTTTCAAATTCTGTTCTATAATCCTTGCAAATGAACGTAAAACAAGAAGGAATAAGACAGTCATGTTGACATCCTGGTGACCAGACCTTGTGTTATACAAACAACAGTATCACATACAACTGTTAATAAGGAAAAAATTCTATTCATCCTGACAATAAGTGACTCTTCAGAAGACATGCACTAGACATAATAACTGCAAGTTCTACTCTAAAGCAATATTTGCAAAATTTCCAATACTTTGTTGTAATTTTTCTAATATTTAAGTCAAATATTCCTAATATTCAAATAAAGATCACAGAGTATTTTACTGGTTTTTGTCTTCTTACACAGAAAACATTTACAAATATATATGAAAATATAAAACCAGGCATATTATTATATTAACAATTAAATTGCATTTTAAAAATGATCCAAAGCACTGATTCTACAGGTCTCAGTTAACATAAACCCTAGAAGCCAGTTAGTTTGATGAGTATTACAGTTTATAAAAATAAATCATAAATTTCACAATAAAAGTTAACAAGTTATAAAATCAACATTTCAAAGATACAGCTTTTGATAAACCAAATGTGCAAACACAGTAGGTCCCTGTCACATGATGACAGAGACAATTAGTTCAGTACCCTGAAGAAGTCTATGAGATAGACAAAACACCACAGCTCAACTGTAAGTTAGTATCAATATATGATTTAATTTTTCATTCTTTTATTTGTATTAAACTTGAACAGGAAGAACACGAATGTACACTTCTCTCCAGGTTTAGTCCCTAAGCTTAAGAGTGCACCACACTCCTCCTTTGGGTTTCAAAGTGGCTTCTTCCAGGATCTCCAATGGACTGCTTCGGTCTACTTCAAACTTGAAACGCTGGATAAACTTGGCCATAATTATCTTCATTTCCATCTGAAATAAAAATATGCATTTTCCATTAAAATCTCCTCTTCTCTATCCTTTATTATTACTCTTATCTGACTTAATATTTAAAATACTTCAATGCATATTTCATAAATTTATCAAAAACAAACATCTAAGCTTGTTCAAATTACTGATCTGGATAAGTTTGCTACAGCATTTTGGATAAATGAAAAAGTCGAGATGGACTTTGGATATCATTGGAAAGAAAATAAGCAGATCAAAATCAGATTTCAATGAAGTATTTTGTGTCATAAATTTGTCCCTTAAAACTAATCTAAAAATAAATGCTGTTTATACCTTGGCAAAATTTTGGCCAATGCAGTTTCTTGGGCCAATTGAAAATGGCAGATAACTGTATGCGTTTGGTCTGAAATAAACAGCAAGTTGCAAGTTACTGGCCTCTACTTCTGTTACTGCACACCTATTTATACATATAGCCAAGGTTCTTTGTGCAATAAAGATAGGTCCCTTGAAAGATATCAAACCACTTCTAAAAGTAATAAAAAAATTTGAAAAAATACACTAAGAGGACAAGGAACCAAATGAACACGTAAGTCTGCTATCAACATTGTTCTTAATATCTGATCTTAGCAATATTATTTGATTTATCATGGACCCATGTATAATGGGTTCAAAGACTAAAGTGCTTCTGGATAACAAATGGGGTATTGGACTTTGAAATTAGATCACTCACTTCATTGGAGAATCTGGATCAAATCTGTCAGGTATAAATTTATCTGCTTCTTGGTGAAATTGGGCCATCCTTCCACAACTATACACATGAACCTGAATGGTCAATTGGTTTAAGATGAAGGCTATTAAACGATTAAACAAAGTAAGACATACTCATACTTAATAATATTAGACAAGTAATATAATTAACGCTGTATTTTCTTCCTCCCTTTAAATAAAAATTAAAATAAAATGACATACATGCATGTTGACACACAGTACAAATTATTAAAAAAAATGCTAGATAAGTCAGTGAATTAAATACTGCATTTTAGACATCATTAACTTGTAAGAGTCTTCAACTGATATCTTGATGGTGAGATTTGAACTAAAAGTGAATAAAGACATATATAACAGAGGTCTTTCTTAGAGCACATTCAGAACAGCAGACTAACAGATCCACGGATCAAATATGGCCGACCCACTTGAATGCTTGTTGCATAATCCCTGCAGGGAATCTATTAAGTATCTAATAGTGAATTTTAAAAAGTGGCAAGCTTTTTAATGGGTTGCCATATTTGATCCACGGATCTGTTAGTCTGAGTGTGCTCTTACTAACGATGAAAAACATGACACATTCCTCACCTTCTGGTTTTAGGATTCATTTTTTTTTGTTGCATAACATACCCCAATTCCAGTTCCAGCTGGGAGTAAGTAGTCTCCAACCATCATGTCTTTGTTCAGTTGTCGTAATGTGAGGCCAGCCACAGGATAGAGTCTGAGGCTTTCTTTGAAGACATTCCCCATGTACTTAAGGTTTTTCAAATCTTCAAAGCTCACAGCTGCTTTTTGACCAACAGCAGACTCTACCTCTTCCTCCAGTCTGTAAAAATAAAAGCAAAGTGGCAGCATAAAAACTTGAACACAGCTTAACATTTATTTATTCTTTTTTTTTTTGTATATACCAGTTTATATAAAAATAATGATATGATTTTTATAACGCCCCCAAAAAGCGCAATCCCTATAATTAATTTATTTTCAGGTAAACCTTTCAATATACATGTATGGTATTGATCTTTGTACATATTCAAAAAGTTTTATCCACTCAGAAAAATGTTCACTTTCTGCTGATTCCTTGAATCTACATTCTACTGACACAAGTACTAATACATATAACCAGAGTAATGCGCAAATATTTGAAAATTTCTTCATGTAAGGTAATATCATTATAGGACAATGCAAATTATAAATTACTCATTCAAATACTAAATTCATGTGGGCGTAACACAAACTCCCTGAGCATTTAAGTGGTCTTTACTTTTCAGGCTGTCTATAGGAGGATTATGTTGCCATATCTACATAATACATCAGCCAACTCTCACCTCTGCATAACATCAGGATGATCTGCAATGACCCTAAGAGCAAAACTCAGAGTATTTCCAGTTGTTTCATGACCTGACAAGAGATAGTAAGGTCATCTAAGATTTTCAACAGGCTTAAGCTAAGACAGATTTGTGAATGGTGTTCTTTAATGAAACATGGCTTAGGGCCCAATCAAGGCAATTGGTAGCAAAATACTGAACTATCATACAAACAGTGTTTCTACATCAAATATTTCCCTACATAATTATTAATTTACAATTTTGATCCTTAATATAACAAAATTAAAATTACTTACCTGCTAAGAAAAACACCATTACCAAGTCCAACATATCTTCTATATCAAGATCAGGATCCAACTCTGTCAAACAAAAATGCATATAACTATAGAGCATATATCACACGTACAGCACATATTTTATTTTAAACCTGAAGTAATTAAGTTTTACACAGCCGACTTTCTAACTTTAGTTAACTGCTTAACATTATAATTAAAATGATATTGAAAACAAGGCATGACACAGATTTCCTCAGAAACGTACTTTTAAAGAGCTTAGTTAATGAAAAAATGATAAAACTAACCAGAAGCTTTGATAATGTAGGAGAGGATATCATTTGGGGAATGCTCTCCTTTAGACATGGCCATCTTCCGTTTCTCGATGAATTTTCTACCTTCTTCTCGCAAAAGTCTCACTGCTTGTCTAACTTCTTGATGGTAGGAGTAGTGAAATATATTGTACTATAAAAGAAAATATTTAATGCACAGATTAAAGACAACTGTTACACTGTATCTATTTAAGTGAAAATTATCAAATTCAAACTAAAAAGGATAAGTGTGACTGTGATCCTTGCAAGATAAATGCAGATAAACTTGTGATAAGAAGTTTCTAGGACCACAGAAAAGCCCAATATATTTTGACATGTTCTTGATATATTGCATTATGCTAGACCATGTAGTTCTGGGCTTGGTATGCTCTGAATGGTTGAGAAATAGAAGAGGTATATACTATTTATTTGTTTAGGCATCAAGTAGCAATAAAACTTGAGAAAACTCAAGATTGACCATAAATGTCACTAACACGTGTAATACAAATGTATTGGTTTTTATAGTACACATAAAATGGTTTCATGTAGGCATTTGTAGTTATGAACCAACTCCACACTACCCCCACTGGTGGAAAAATACTTCTAAATCATTACCTCTTCCATCATACCGGTAAACATCTTCTCAATGCCCTCCAGAACTGTTTTCACTGCTTTCGGGAAAGGAACAGTGTCATTGTGGACAGACTCTATCTCCGTGTCAAAGGCAACCTGCACATAAATCCAATATCAAATGTATACAACATGGCACACTCTGTTGTATCACAATTTTCCTCAGCTAAAGAGAAATTTTACATGATTTTTTTTTGCATCATTAATTGGGTGAAAAGGAATATGTTATGTAACTATAAAACATATGCTATATGAGCATGACTTTAAGCTTACATACTGTACATTATAGAAACTATACCATGTCTTAAACATAAGATTTTTCAGTAGTAATAAAAACATATTTTTCAAAAATAATGTTTCAAATTTCTTTTTAAACAAATCTGTAATAAGTGTATAAAGTTATTTTTTGTTTTAAACAAATTAAAAAATCTATACCTTTCCAATCACATCAAGGGTCAACCTACAAAACATGTCATTCATATCAACCATAGTTTTCCCATCAGCCAGCTCTGATAACTTTTCCATGAGTGAATCTGCTGCAAGATTGAACTGGTCTATCAAACTCATGAGAGCCCTGAAATGTAATGAAAAATCCCACTCAGACTCAAGGTAGAACATCTAAAGTAAACAAAATTAATCATCAGTAACCTAAAAAAGTAAAAAATATTCAACCTAAACATTTTAAAATGATTGATTCTCAGGTTTACCATATATTTACTGATTATTAGTTTGTATTTATCTTATCTTTTTAATTATCTGAAAGCACTATATCAATGTGTTGTAATGGTAGTAAGGATATTTACACTCTCTGGAATGCAGGATTCATGAGAGCTCTCATTTTGGACCACTCTGCATGATGTTCAATGGTCACTAAGCCACTCTTGCCTATGTACCTGGAATAATTGAACAAGTTCTGTATTACACTCAGCATTATGTAATTACATACCAATCATCACTTAGAGTGGTACACCCATATGTATTATGTTGCCAAAAGAACTGTAAGAGTGCATTCCCATAGATTTAGATCGATCCATCTAGATCGACCTAACTCCCTGGGGGTTCATGTTAAATTGCTGTCAGCTGAGCGTGCACAGTAGTTAATTACACCCTTACAACTTGTCGTAGGTGTGTGTGTGTGTGTGTGTGTGTGTGTGTGTGTGTGTGTGTGTGTGTGTGTGTGTGTGTGTAGTTTTAGTACGTACCTTTCTCCATACACAGACAGCAATGCCTGAAATGATTGAGGCCATCGTGGCAAACCTCCATTGACAAAAACGTCCTATAGTAAAAAGAAATATTAACATTTTAAAGTAAAACATCACATCATGAGAGCATTTAAAATCCAGGAGTGAGCTAATGCTGGTAGGCGCAATTTTTTAAAACATTGCTCTATACTCAATCATTTTACCACCTTAGTCTAAATATTTCAAAACTTGTACCTTTATTGCTCTGGGATCTGCTGTCATGATGGCTGCTTTGTGAAAGGCATGGAAAACAATAGTATTGCCATATGTCTCCAACCTAAAAAACTTATTTTTATTACCCTTTTTTAGAAGTCCTCACATTTTATATAAGGTCTATGTTACCATGCCACACACATTACAAAAAAAAGTCATAAGAAATTATGGCAGGCTTAACTTTTCAGCATTGAGGGTGGAACTCCATGTGCCAGGAATGTCATTCCAGGAAGCAATAGAAAAGTGATATACAAAACATGGTGAGTATGCACTTCAACAGATCGTTATTTGATAGAAAACAACTTGAGAAAATCTGTGAAGAAAGTGTCACTTTTTATTTATTGCCATATGCCACATTTGCTAGTTTGCTATTTTTTCTGATCCCACTCTCCACCAGATCCCAATAAATCTTGCTTGATTTTACATAAGATCACAACACTTTTGGGCTATCTAGGACAATTTCCATAACAGCTTACCAATTCTGCAAAAGATTGTGAAATTTCCCTCCATTTTTTACTGTTTGTACCACCTCAGCTGTATGCCCAAGTATCAAACTGGAAATGTAACAAATAATTCTAGACATGTTGTGCAATCAATAAAACAAAATTTCATGCTGTTTAACAAGCATTAATTGTACAAAACTGAAAAGCATTTTAATGCCCTAGAATCATTTTAACAAATGATGGAACATTGTGCACATGCATGTATAACAGTTTAATAACAAGCATTGATTGGCTGCAAAATCACTAACTTTTTAGCTTTGTACTGGTACATGTATAAATGTAACAATTGTATCATATTCATACCTTGATATTCCTTTAAATTTTGGACACGGCACATGTCCAAACTTAACTTTTCTGACCCATTGGATGAATAACAAGTATGCCACGATGCTAATAAAAGCTATGGCAACCACCATTTGGCCTATGACCCAACGTTCCATCGTTTTAACTGCAGTGTTGATTTGACCTGAAACACTATAGTATTAAGTACAAACTGTCAAATAAGATAAAATACCCTTGCATACTTATCTAAAATCATATGCTTAAATGGCTTGAATTCAACATGCGCACACTTTTTAGATAACTTGCATCATCATCTGAGGGGGGTGTCTTGGGAGGAAATTGCCCGAGGTGTGTATGTATTTATGACAAAATCTCTTACATTGTGGCTTCTTTCGCACGAAAAAATTACCACAAACGCACAAACAAAAAGAACTATATACCGTCGGAATTTTTTTCGCAAGTAAAAGCGTGCAATCCGAACACACTTCACCTTGGTTCTGCAGCCTTGTTTATCCACTCAGCTCAGCCAGCAGAGTTAGCGATAGTTTACATTTATTTCCAGGCATAGTTTCGTACACATTATGTTCGTAAAATAATGACATAGAATGTCAGATTAGTGGTTAAAAGATTTTGAAAATAATGTTTCGGATATACGATATGTGCATAACACACACTAGCAATTTTTTAATGTTTAACTAATAGTCGTTAATTTTCTATAAGTGCGTCTTGGGACATCGCAAAGCATGACGGTAGTCAACATCCGCCATATTTTGTTCTTCTTCTTGGTTGGGAATAAGGGTAGTATTTTATGGATATTTCCTGGCGTTTTTCCATTTTAAGAACAACCTGACATTTGGGCCATGGCTGGGTAAGCGATAGGGGACATTTAATCTATCTAATATCGTATTGTTTTGTCACATGTTTAAATGACTGCAGTGCGTGGTTGACACACTCCTTAGTCTTCTTAGTTCGTCCAGATAGTTTTCATCCCGTCCGTTTTCATCAATTGAAGGATTGTCTTAGAAAAGAGGTGATGGAAAGTTAATCGTTTCGTGTCTCATCATCCATGAATGTCAATGCTAGTGCTTTGACATTTGATGAGTTTATCTTCCTGCTAAGCATTTTCTTTGAATTACAGCGTCGACAATGCTACCAAATACATGGGGATAACCTCCCCGATCAGCATGGTAGAACCCAAGCCATTTGATATAGAATTGAGCAAGAAGTTAGAAGATACACTTAAACCATATGGTGTATTTGAAAGTGAGGAAGAATTAGCACACCGGTAAGTGTTGAAACATTATTTAAAAAGTGGAAGGATGGGAAAGTTTTTGTGAATTAGAAACGTATTTGATAGAAAATCTTGATTAAAGTGTCATCTAAATACATGAAATTTGTAAAAATATATAGACAAAATTTTTGTTTTTGAGACTTTTAGTAAATATTATATTGTTGAAGTATTTATCAACCATCTTTTCAAGAGAGATGCATGGGTTCCTTAAAGGATTCCTTTGCCAATAAAATGTACTATTTGGACTTTTTTCATTAGAAATAGAACATTTTGTAAAAAGGCTGGCTAAAATGGCAGAGTTGATTTTGAGTGTATGGTCTACAATCCTGTACCGTCGTTTTGGTTTAAATGTTTTTTTATGGAATTATGTGCCCCTAATTACAGTTTTTCATTAAACAAAGGTATTATTTTGCTTGATCAGTGATAAAATCTGAAGTAAGACTTTTCAGAAAAATTGCTGGCAGAGTTTCTGAGTACCAAAAGATTTATCTATTACCCAAAAGAATGTATGTAAGGCAGTAAATATGGAGTTTGGGGCTGAGGGTGACAATATCCTTAAATCATGTATTAATACAGTAGTATACAGTATTTATTTTACTTTTAGAATTGAAGTACTCAGTAAAATAAATAACCTTGTAAGGCAATGGATTCATCAAGTGAGTTTGGAAAAGGTGAGTCTCATCATATCTCTGGACTTTTGTTATATTTTCTGGCTTAAAAATATATGATTTAATGTTTGAGCAGTCAGAGCATATTTCTCCTCTGCAGCTTTGTTTATCCACTCAGCTCAGCGTTCATCAGCCAGCAGAGTTAATGAAAGTTTACATTTGTTTCCAGGTGCAGTTTCGTACTCGTTACTTTGGTATAATAATGTGATATCTTAATATAATGAAATAGTTTGATAATAACTTTAAATAAAGAAAGGAGAAGAGAGAAAAATGCACTTTACCATCTCAAACTTAAAATGATTGTAGATGTGATATTAGTTTTTAATAAATGTCTTTTCAGAACATGCCTGAGAGTGTTGCAGCTACTGTTGGTGGAAAGATTTTTACATTTGGTTCCTATAGACTAGGGGTACACACTAAAGGTAATGTCAATATATTTGGACTTCTGTATGGAATGTGTTCGTTTTAATGAAAATGTTAACAAAGAGGAATTACTACAGTAAGAAAAGGCAAGGACTGAACTGAAATTGTCTATGTTTTTTCATTAATTTTCATGAGCTGTGTATGATGGAATGAGATTTTTATTGTAACAGGGGCTGATATTGACACACTGTGTGTAGCACCAAGACACATTGACAGATCAGATTTCTTCAAGTCTTTTTATGAACTTCTAAAACTGCAACCAGAAGCCAAAGACATGAGGGTAGGTGTGGGATAATTTTATTGACTCTGAATATTTTCATATTATTGTTTCTTTTGATATTTGTTCGTCAACTTGCATTAAAAAGACAGACATTCAATAAAAAAATCAATACATTTTATCAAAAAAAAATTATTCTGTATTTCAAGAAAAAATTGGTTATTTTAGATGTTCACGTTTTGATATAATTTAGTCTTTAATTGTACCATTTGATCAAAGTTTGCTTCATCTTGATACTTTTACCTGTAGGCTGTTGAAGAAGCATTTGTACCAGTCATCAAAATGACCTTTGATGGAATAGAAGTAAGTTGTACCACATTAAGAGAGTTTTGAGAAAGCTAACCAAATATCTGATTGTATTTTTTATTATTATTATTATTTTTTCTTTGTTAATATTTGTCAGTACATGTTATACTGGGATATATCAACTCTGAGGGAAAAGTTTTGAAAAATGACATGTTAATTATATACAGGTTGACTTTTGAATCACAAAAGTAAAAGAACAAGAATGGTTTAATTAGCAATTATATATTTATGTGTCTTTTTTTGCACTTTCATTAGCTTGACATGTTGTTTGCTCGGCTGGCACTACCATCTGTTCCTGAAGACCAAGACCTGCGAGATGAAACCTTGCTTAAAAACTTAGACCAAAAATGTGTTAGGAGTTTAAATGGTGAGATATCGATGAATTCTATTTTTTTTTCTTTGAGGATCATTTATTAAGTGTGTTGTTATTAAAGGGATAATAACTCTTCGTATGAGATCTATATTTCACAATAAAATCATTGTGAATAACTCATAGATATATAATATATTCTGTTTTACCACAAAAACGGCAGTTATAGCTATTTTTCTGATATCTGAGCTTGTCTTTAGACCACGTGACCTCCATTGATGGCTATACTCTGTTAAAATCTCTTAAGAGATTTTAACAAAAAACCAAACTTTTTAGAAAAAAACCAGGGACTAACTTTGAATGTAAAAATGGATTCATTAACCATTGGTAAGTATGGGAAAATTGTTGTTTACTCCAGGAAAATTCATTTTTTGGCCAAAACGAAGAGTTATTATCCCTTTAATCATTGTAATCCCATGCTATATTTGTGCCAACATCTAACAAATTTTGACAATTTTAACTTCCTACCCTGTGATTGCTGCTTTTATTTAAAAAGTGTACATTATTTTTTCAGGTTGTCGAGTGACAGATGAAATACTTCGACTTGTACCTAATCAGGAAAGCTTTCGTTTGGCTTTAAGAACCATTAAACTCTGGGCAAAGAGTAAGAATCAAACTACTGATTTGTTACAGTTTGATGCCTATGTTGAATGATGATTGCTGCAAACAAATCTTATTTGTGATAGTATATGAATGAAAATCCTATCCATAATGCATGAAAATAAGGATTTTGACTATTACTCATACCCTGATGGGATAGTAGATGGATTATTTGTTTAGATGGAGCTAAGTACACACAATTTACAAATATCAGTTGTTAAGAAAAAGTTAATGTGTGTCACTGAATATTGATAATGTTTCAACAGTAGCAGATGAAAATGTGTCAATATAATGTTTTTCATGATTTCAGAGAAGGGGATTTATTCTAATTCTCTGGGCTTCCTTGGAGGTGTGTCATGGGCTATGCTGGTGGCCAGGGCATGTCAGCTCTACCCATGTGCTTCTGCAGCTGTCCTTGTTCACAAATTCTTTCTTGTTTTCTCAAAGTGGTAAGTGTCCCTGGCTGGGATACTTAATTTCCTCAGTGAGCATATGCTTTTTCTGAGAAGTATTTATAGGACATATTTATGAAATCTTGATAACTTGCATATGCATACTGGTAGGTTAAATGTGGTAAAAATGTATGTTTTTTTTTCTTTTTGCTATATACAGATATAGGTTGTGTATTTGCAAGCTTAAGCTGGCTCGTTTTGTGACTATGCATTTGTACAATTTGAAATTTGTTTTTGAAGGGAGTGGCCAAAACCTGTTTTGTTAAAGCATCCAGATGAACCAAAAACTGGACTTTCCTTTCCTGTATGGGACCCAAGGGTATGTTCAATAACTTGTATGAAATTTTAATTAACAATAATTTTATAACATTAAAAACTTTTTTATCTGTTTGTTTGTGCTAGATTAACTAAGAATATGTTAAATTGCTTAAAAATGGAATTGGAGGAACGCGGTCTATTGTTTACTTTGTAGTAACACGAAAACCTGTTAATAGAAAACTGTAAACACTCAGAACTGATCACTTCATTTCTGTTCATTGAAGGTCAATCTGTCAGACCGCTTCCACCTTATGCCCATCATAACCCCAGCATATCCACAGCAGAATTCCACATTCAATGTCACAGTCTCAACCAGGACCATTATGATGAAAGAATTTGAAGAAGGTATTTTTTTTTTCAAATACTAAAATTACAATAGGACTTAATGAGATAAATTGATAGTTATAAATTTGTCTTTATAAAGATAGAAAAGATAAGAGTGATATACTGATTCACTTATAAGGTTTTCTTAATGTACTGAAAATAGTGGTTATGTTTATGAAACACATAACGGTATGAACTCATGCTTGAAGGATCTTGGTCAGGGGCGGATTCAGAGTTATTTCCTGACAGTCTTCCAAATTATCTTTGTTGATCCGTTCTTCATTTTTGACCGTCTTCCGACAGAAAAATATTAGATACCCGCCAATGTAAACCTGAAAATCTGACCGTCTTCCGGAAGACCCAGAAGACGCCCTAAATCCGCCCCTGTTGGTAGTAACTTGAAGGTACAACAGAACATTTTGGTTATTTTGAGGGCATCTGAAATAGACATGTGGACTCACTTTCAATTTTAAAACAGAAAAATCTCTCCATGAATGTGTTAAAAATCAGTTAATGAGCTCAATTATCTCTTTTATAGGTTTGAATTTAGTGACCTTGATATTTGACAGCAAAGCTGAATGGGGACAGCTATTTGAACCTTCAAACTTCTATCAGAAGTATAAGTAAGTAGCAAAATGGGTTAGAGATTTTTTTTTAAAATTATTATTAAAATATTTATTGCTGAGAAGAAATGTTATATCAAACCCAAATAATAATTTTGGATATTATTCCTTCTAATAAATAACTTGGAAAAAAACATTTCATTGAGAGTAAAGTGTTTGATTTATTTGAACAGTTAGATTGTCAAGTACTTAATCTATAGGTCTGTGTATTTCTCTTTTACAGACATTACCTAGTCCTAATAGCAAAGGCAGGGAATGAAGCACATCACTTAGAATGGTAAATTGAAATCTGTGGTTTAGTTCCATTTTGAAGCAATAACAAATATATGACTAGGAAATTTGATGGCTGTTTTATTTTGAAACATGTTTCTTAAGCCAGTGATAGTGATACCATTTAATATTATCAAATGGTGCTGTAATTTATACTAATGATCTGCTGATGATAAGTATAATAATTGTTATTTCTGTCTATAGGTATGGTTTAGTTGAATCAAAGATCCGAATATTAGTTCAAAACCTTGAGAGAAATGCTTATATTGAGATAGCCCATGTCAACCCCAAGTCATTTGGACCTCAGGATGTGGAACGGTATATATTTTGTTTGAAAGCAAATCAGTTTATTGTTTATTTGTTTTTGGTTTTTAAATTCTGATAGAAAGGCTGTTAGAAAATGGAATAATAGTGAGTTTTTTTGTTTACTTTGTTGTTGTTACCATTTTTATGAATTTATACAGATTTTCTGGAAGTCCTTGACAAATATTTTGGTGATCCTTTTAGATCTGAGCAGTAATCTGTAGATTGCTTCATGCATTACAGCACCACAAATTCCTTTGAAAATACAAATCTGCTGATAAGCTTACTTTCTGAAATTGCAGAGAAGGAAAATATGTAACCAAGTGGATTATAGGCCTTTTATTTAAAAAGGTAGAAAGTGCCAACGTGAACCTCACATCAGACATTCAGTTTTTCTCTGACACATGTAAGTAGATTGTTTTTTTTTGATAATTATTTTTGCTTATAATCCTGTATGTCATCTGAAGTTCAACTTCTTAAACCAGGCCCATTTGATATCACCAGGAAAAATAACATATCAGATATGACAGCAGAAGAGTCAATTGGTTTCATCTTTATTTTAGTTTAAAACAACTGGACGAATCAAAACTTTCAAATTGATATCATCATTTAAATATTTGATAATTTTTTTTTTTCACACTCATTCATGTCACACTCATGAGTCCATGAACTCAAAGTGTAGCATGTGATAATTTGGCTTAGATTTGTAGTTTTTGTTTGTGAGTGGACATAACATATTCATATTTTGTATGTATTTGTAGTATTCCGTCAGGCCCACAACATAGGAATGCTAAAAGATGATATGAATTTCGAAATCAAGCATGTCAGACGGTAAGACAGTTTCTATGTTAGACACGATGAAAAAATGTTCTGAATTGTAAAATTTTTATGGGCATTGATACGAAATACATGATAACTCTTTCTTTAAATTTTAATGCTCAGCATAGTAACATTTGAAACTATTAAGGTTGAAAAAATAATCAAATGGCCAACAACACGATTTGCTATGTAGCATGAACTAAAGTGGAAGGATGTTACATTTTTCCTCAGGAAAGGTCTGGATGAGCATCTACCTCCAGATATCTTGCAGAAAGTGCGGGCCAGAGAAAAAAGTAAAAAGGTCAGTAAGTTTTGTGTAATAAAGGAATTTGTCATTTCAGTTGACTTGTTAATTTTTTTGCTGTAATTTTTAAAATCATTATTTTTTTTTATAATTTTAACTTACTGGATTAATTTTAGCATGGTTTTCCTCACTGATTGATTCCCTTTTTTTTATTCCAGGAAGGTCAGAAGTTGGCGTCTAACACACCAACTGGCAAAACAGGGTTGAGGCGAACGAGTTCCGATCATGGCACGGGACTGAGTCACAGTAAATCTGACACTGACTTGATACGCCACAATACCAGTCATACAGTGATTTCAATGGACTCTGATGATGCTCAGGAGGAAATAAGTGCCTTCACTGCCAGTACAGGCTCAGGAGCCGGAGATGTTAGTTTAGATGTCAGTGACCTGTCAATGCAATCAGAGCAGGGGGCCAGCAGGGACGGGCCAAGTGCAAATGGGATGGTGGCAAATAGACATGCAGAGGTTTGAATTTTCTTTTTTTCAAGTTTGACTCTATTGCAAATTAAATATTTTTTGGTATGAGTGAAAATCATACACATCATAAATGGTATTTATTTTATTCCCTGTTTTATTCCCTATTGTTTTGAAATGGTTTAATGCAGTCACACTATATCTCCTGATTTATTATTCTAAAATAAGTATACAATGAAATGCTACTATTGAGGAAATTTCTACAGAATTGTAAATTGTTAATTAAGTATCCAGTCCTACTATATGTGTAGTGTTTGTGCTCTATTCAAGGGAGACCATGAATCTGATGATTCCAATCCAGCCATAAACAAGCGTCCACATTCACCAGGGCCACAGAGTAGTCCTTCAAAGAGACCAAATATAGAAGAACAGGTAAAATGGCCTAGATGAAATTAATTAAATAGGATTCTTTATGAAAATAGCAATTTGAAATGTCAAGATTTTTTGTTGTTGTTGAAAAGTATCTGATAATTGTTCAATTTTTTTGGACTTCAAGAAGATGTTTTTATTTCAGGGTAACGATTCCCCAATGCAGGTAGAATACAAAACCCCTGCTGGCCTGGCTCCAAGAGCAGCAGATAAGCTGGTAAAGTAAACCTTATCATTTGGAACTCTTGAGATATTCTTTTATTGTACAGATGTTCCAACTTTTTATAATTTCTTAGTGAGGATCATTAACATTAGACTTTCTTTATAAAATTTTGATACATTTGGTATGATTTTTAAGTATATGTATTATTCCAGCACATCCACAGGCTCCCCAGCAATGAACTGCCAGATATTGCCAGTCCATCCCCAGTTCCCCTGCCTCCCAGCCAGGTCAACAAGAAGTCCATACAGCTCTCACTGAAACTAAAGTGACGTGTGTGTTTGTGTGTGTGTGTGTGTGCGGGTGTGTTAGAGAACGCAAGGATGAGGGAGTTGTGAATACCGTTAGCAGACTGTGTTTCTTAGAGCTACAGAAGAAGCTGGATGACTTATATTGCATCACCAGTGCTGCCTAGTGTTTCCAGTTCTGAAGACTGTAAAAAAAATACACATATGGACTGAAAGGGCAGGTGGATGACATTGTAGTTATGATAAGATGGTTAAAAACTTTAACATTATAGGTTTGAGTCCAGTGATAGTTTTATACACCATTCCTGTTTAACACACTCTTGGATTATTTTCTTTTCTGAAACCTGTTTGTAGATATTGTTGATTTGATGGAGTCTGTTGGTTCTTGTGTACTGGTTTAGTGTCTAATGATCTGCATCCCAATTTGAATGCATTGGATGACTACAGAGTCATTTGTTTGGTGCTAGCTTTAATGGTGTTTATCTAGCTTCTTCATCTTTTCTTTGGGCTTGCTTAAAGTATTTCAGATTTCCTGTGCAGGGATTGATTGAATGTTTACTATTTTATTTTATTTTTTTGTTGCTGCAGCTGTGAATTTCTGGGTTAGGGAACACTGTCAAAAGCATTAATGTGAGCAATGTGTGGACTCCAGCAGTCACCAGCTAGCATTGCTTTAATACTATGGTAGATTTAACAGGATGTATGTAGTAAGATAAGTATCAATGTCATTTTGTATGTCTATAAATTACACACGACTTCTAGGCAAGTCTTGGTGCTCTTAGTCTAAAATTCCCAAAGCTTAGCTTATGAAATGGCTTCTATTCCTCTTCCTTTTTTTTGGCATTGTTTGTATACCTTCTTAACTGATACATCCCTACATCATAAAAAAGAAAAAAGTGTGAACAATGTGATAGAGAGTAGATGTTGATTTCAGGTGTATTACATGGGGTTCAAGGTAAGTCTGGTAGCTACTGGTCAGCAGGTGATTGGTGATTGAAGTCAAAAGTCGAGGTCAACATGGTCGTTGCTTACATGGAGCTGACAGTTCATTTACACCATTAGCTAAGCAACTGGAGTGACCGAGGCAGTTGGGAGTTTTTTTACAATTCTGATACGCTTTGGTCATCTATCCCTTGTCTGGAGAGCCTCTTACCATTCCACACCACCATAAGCCTTCGTTTTAGCTTTTATCATAGTAGGCTACATTGCAAGATTTTTTTTTATGAAAGAAAGAGTTGACCAACATTACCTATTTACATGAATACCTTAATATTGTTTTAAGTAAGAGATTGAGTAACACACTGTTTGCAATAGGTGTTGCCATACTGAAGATGCCTCTGTGTGTCATTGTGAAAAATTTAAAAAGATAAAACACTTTTTCTTATGTCAAGTTAATGGGTACTAGCCCAAAACTTCAAATGACTCCTCAGGAGACAATTCACCATAAACCCCCCTGTTAAGTTCAGTAGGAGTTACCATTTGGTTGAACAGGCTAATTTCTTATTCGCAGCATCTTAAATGATGGAAAATTGTTTTGAAGGAACAAGAAAAAACTTTAAAAAGGTTTCTACTCTTGAGCTTAAAAAGGTTTCTACTCTTGAGCTGTTCCTTCACATCAGCCCAGCAACAGGGAGATAGGTATTGTAAAAATGTAAAAGCAGGGTTACTAAGTGGTACCCTGTGATCTCCACTACCACAACCCATGTACATACTGGGTGCACAGTGGCAGGTGTACAATGTATGTAATATAAATTGTGTATCATTGATACGTGATTATTGTATTGTATTGTATTATATATCAAAACATTTGAAGAAATAAAACTTATTTTAGAAACTTATTTCAGGTATCTGTCATCTTTCCGAATTGTTTGGTGGATAGGTAAAGGCTGGTCAGATTCTTATGGTACAATGTATGAAATTTGAATTTCTCAGATGCTCTTAGAGCACTTTCAGAACAGCAGACTAACAGATCCACTGATCAAATATGGCCGGCCCAGTGTCTAATTGAGGAATTGAACAGCAAGATTTTAGTGGGTTGCCATATTCGATTCGTAGATCTGTTAGTCCGCTGTTCTGAATGTACTCTTACAGCTGATATACTATTCTCGTGCACTTGTTATTTTCTCTTTGGTCGTGAGTTTTTTTTTTTTTTAAAGTAGAAATGAAACCTTTAAACTGAATTAGTAAAGACCAAATTTCTACTTTTTATGTACAGACACAGATGTGTCTGTACATATTGCCATCACCTGCGTCTGTCGTCGCCGTCGTCGCCGATGCCGATGCCGTCGCCGATGCCGTCGCCGATGCCGGCGCCGTGCACTTTCAGCGTTAACATGATAAGTGGAAGAAAGTTTTACTTTTTGGCTTTATATTTACAGAGCTGACGAATATTCATAAAACCCAGGTCAAGTTCGAAAATCAGCATGATGGAGCCATTATTGTAGAAGTTATGCTGTTTTTTCACTTTTCAGCATATATACAACACTGTTAACACATTTCAAGGAAAACCGATAGGCCTGTTGTCATGAAACTCACAGGAGCAATCAATCTTACTAAAACGCAGGTCAAGTTCGAAAATCGGCACGATCGGGCCACTATTTTAGTAGTTATGCTGTTTTTTCACTTTTTAGCATATATGCAACACTGTAAACACAATATAAGAAAAACAGATAGGCCAATTGTCATTTAAACTCACAGGAGTGGTCAATCTTACTAAAATGCAGGTTGAGTTTGAAAATTAGCATAATTGGGCCATTATTTTAGAAGTTATGCTGTTTTTTCACATTTCCTTAGATTCAGTTCTTAGGCATGTTAACAGTTTCATTATTTAATTAATAAGNGAGGCGGAGAGACTATTAAAAGATTAGGCGGTTTTTCTTTCATGTACGTCCGCCATTTTTAGGTCACCGGCTTTGTAAAGCCTGGCTTAATTCGTTGAGAATGCGCTCTTAGAGCGCTTTCAGAACAGCAGACTAACAGATCCACTGATCAAATATGGCCGACCCAGTGTCTAATTGAGGAATTGAACAGCAAGATTTTAGTGGGTTGCCATATTCGATTCGTAGATCTGTTAGTCCGCTGTTCTGAATGTACTCTTACAGCTGATATACTATTCTCGTGCACTTGTCATTTTCTCTTTGGTCGTGAGTTTTTTTTTTTTTTTATAGTAGAAATAAAACCTTTAAACTGATTTAGTAAAGACCAAATTTCTACTTTTTACAAGAGACCAGTTGACAAAAATTTTTGCAAAATTTCTTGCTGGACAAGTACAGAATTAGCCAGAAAAATGTGTGGCCCTGGTACAGGGTACAACATTTTTGTGTCTCCAAATTTAAGTTGTGAAAATGGGTGTTTATGAGTAGAGAGTAGTGGAAAATGTACAGGTTCAGCTTGGGAATTTTTGTTTCCAAATTAAACTGAGAAAAATGAGTGTTTATAAGAAAAAGGTACTGGAAGATATACTGACAGAGCTTTGAGTATTCATCAACAGTTGATAGCTAGATTGACCACTAATAATAAGTTGGTTTCTAATGATTAAGTACTACTGTAATTAAATTGAGAAAAGATGAGTGTTTATAAAATAAAAGCATTTGATAATACACAGAGACCGAGTTAAGAATTCAGAAAAGAGCAATGTCCAGCCTTGTAAGCTGATCACTGGTTATAAAACTCTCTAATGCCTCGGTCTCCAGGCCCTTGGAAATTGACCACCCAGTAAGTGACTCTTATAAAACATTCAGGCTGCTAATTGAAATGGAATAAAGTTGAGATGCAGTCCTATAGAGATCTGTAGACTCCAAGTAGAGTAGGGTAGGGAACATTGTAGAGATGGTAGTCCTGTAGGAAATGGTGCACTGACAGTTCAGAGTAAAGATGTTTACTCTTGTAGAAAGCAGAGAGCAAGAGATTCTGAGAGAGAAACTTGATATATTAAGCACTGGTTTGAAAAAAATCCAGCTCACTGATTATAAATTAAATCATTCTAATATCAAAGAAACTGGCATCACAAGAATGGTTTAGTGATCTTGCACAAGTAATGCAATTTCTATTTAAAGTAGTGTTGACATCAACCCGATTGAAACGAAGAAGAACTACATTGGAGCACTATTTCTCTCACCTAACACACTGAATAAGAAACTAGACCAGGGTATGCTTTACAAAGATGCCATTTTATTCCCCTTATATACAATTTGTACAACATTTCAAACATAACACTTTGGAAATAAAAAAGGTATTGCACCATGAAGATAATTAATAGCACAGATGATTTGCTGACTTAATGCTAGATCCTTACGGAAGTGTTTCCTTAATGTTAGTAATCAATTAGCTAAAAGGTCCTGGGTGAAAAATAAGTTTCCTGAATGTTAGAAAAACACCATAATGATAATGACGTAATCCCTGGCAACAATTTCAACAATTTCTAGACCTTATGACCAATATTTCAAAAGACAACAAAAATGATTACAGAGAAAAATGGACACCAGCATCAAGAGCACTGATGGTGTTTTCAAACCAAAATTAAATATAATGAGTTAGAACTTTGGAGGTAGAAGGTCATCATTATCCAAGAAAATGGCTTATTCAATCAAACCTTATTCTACATATTCCACTGAATCTAACTCAATGATTTTCATCTTTCACAACTAAGCATCCATGGGTCATTATATAGGAAGCTCAATTTTAGCAAAACAAAACTTTAGATCTTAGTATTTGGAGGTTAACTTTTTGATGTATGGTACATTATTAAAATAAGTAATTTTTTTGCTTAAGCAAAACTGACTCTGAATAGAAATTAAGGTATGTGAAAGTGTGGACTTTAAAAAATTAAATAATTCAACATATTCAAAAAGTTGAAGCTGACAATTCAATTTTTTATAAAAAATGTAAGCCAAAGCTTAACCTGGCACCACCATATTCATTTTGATTCTGATGAGAGTATCTTGCAAAATTACAAAATTGATTCAGCACCTAAGAACATTTAGTAGTCAAGAGGTTTAACCTTTATGCTACCAAATTTTGCATAAGGCTCCTGCAGAGAAACAACTATTTCTTTGCTAAATTTCCATGTTCACTCACTATTTCCATTACGCTGTTACCTATAAGTTAAAGCAGTGAGCACTTCAGTTACCATATGAAAAGCTTCCATCACATTTTGATATATACTTATATACATGGTGGAACTCCCCCTATCCCTATAAATGTTATAAACCCTTTCCTAGAAAACTTTTAATGAGTCTCTATCTACTATAAATGGCATGATTAATCTGTCTACTTAATAAAGCAAATAAAAAATCAACATGGAATATTTATATCATAACTATCTTTTATACAAATTTAATTACTCAGTTGTTGTCACTGGCACCTGTTTGAATCTTCTACAACCCCCTCAAAATATACATGTATTGATGTGTCTACATTAAATAAATAAATAACTAAATAATGCTGAAAATATTAAAAAAAAAAAAAAACGTAATGATTTCAACTTTTTTAAAGGCAGGGAAAATGCTTTAGCAAGTTATGTCTTATACAAATCTAAAAGTATATATATGAACGTGTTCAATTACAAGATTTTCAAAGGGACATAGTTGAAATACCTAAACAATGTAAAATGTATCAGAATTTTACATGTAATTCATAGGAACAATCTACATAGTAATACAGATGGAATATTAATTTATTCTTTGTTATTTAACTTGAAAGAAACCCTAAGTTTTTTTTCTTCACTGTTGTATTTTAAATCAAGTTTAAATCAAGTAGGAAGTTATGTCTGCACCTGTTTGCCCACCTCAACATTTCCAACTAATAACAAGAGAAAACTGTAGCACCGAGTTTTATTTTTGTTGCAACTTATAGACCCTACTCTCTTAGGAAGACCTAAGCACTGATTATTTTTCTTCACATCTAGACAAGACTGTGGCTGACTCATTTATAGTGGTCAGTTACAGATAGTTTACCACTGACTAACAAAGTGGATGCTATTAACCTTTCCTCTCTGCAAGATGACTTTTGCCTCCAGTAAGTGAACAGATGAACTTTTAGCTTAAGTTAATGTGTACAAGCAATATTATCCGTCATATCATAATATTCATCTAATTATAATAATGTGCTGCAGTAGGTGCAAGTAATAAGTGATCTAAATTTCTGATGACGATATTCATAATACGAAAGATAACATACTTAATACTATAAAATGGTTATATGTAATTATCTTCTCAGAAATTTATCTGCAATAGATCCCGGCCTCTCTGAATAATACTAGATTATTCAGTGCTACTCATGAAAGATGTAAATTCTATATCAATTTGTGTGTTACTTGTCTAAATACAGTGATATTGCAACCACATATTGCACCATGTCATACATGTCATAAAGATATATAAATTCCCTCTCCTGAGTTTATGTCAAAGTCTATGTACTACTCGAGGTACTCTTTCAGAATGTACGAGGAAGAATTCTTGGCAAAAGCAGCATGTAATTGTACCCCAGAGTGCCATGTGTCATTCTTATTCTTTGCACCTTTCCCTATAGAGTGTTAAATATGGCAGTACTGAATTGTTAAATCCTTGTCAGTCAGTCCCCTTATTGTGCAGCAATCTCCTGATTTGCACTAGTCCCAGTGGAACAGGTTGGGCTGATTGCCCGCAGTGGCACAATGCTTGCCGTCTTGATTCCTGCCAGATTCAATAAGGCATCGGCTCCTTCCACAATCTTTCTCTCCTCATCTTCTTCCTCGGCTGCTCCTTCTTCTTTCTCATGGCATCCATTTGTGCGGGTACAGTTTTGCATCTTGCGCTCCTCCAGACTGCCACCAATGCGTACACGACTCGTTCGCCCATCATCCAAATTGCTGACATCACTGTCGTACTCTTCAAAATCGCTGGCCTCACTATGGTAATCACTGACGTCTGCATCTTCTGCGTCACTGGTGCCACGCCTGCCAAACTCGTACTCCTCGTCAATGGATGAAGATGGAGAAATGCTGCGATGCTCACGCGGAGAGCCGGATGAAGAAGATGCGCTATAGGTGTGGTCCTCACTGGGGCTGTTGGTGATCACAACTGGGGACCTGGGACGCTTCTTCACAAAGTTTCCAGGACTGTATCTGTAATGTTATTATATACATTTACTATTAAAGTCAGTTTTAATATATGTGGGAAGGTGGTTCAAAGCAAGGAAGTAATATCCAAACATTCTCACATTTATGCATCGAAAACATAAGCTGATGATAGTAAATATTATTAAATTGTACTTGGAAAAACACTGGTAAATATTATTCATGTAAATATAATCTACTCACACAAAGTATTATGAAGGTTGGTTGCAGACATTAGTAAAATATTTATTATCAATGCTTGCATTAAAGCTGGGTAACTTTCCAGTTAAAAAAAGGATCTATAAAAGTAGTGTTGGGAGGGCAGCTTTTCAATACCTACCTCAGTTTCCTCTTTAGCTGAGCCCTATGGCGATCTCTCTCGCTACCAAACTCTGGCGGTGAGGGAGACCTGTGACGGTACATTGCACTGCCTGTCTTGCCATTGACTAACTGCAAGGGTGTGAGGGGCTTCAGGCGAGGATCTGAAAGTGTCATTGTTATGTTTATTACAAGGAACTTAAACAGCATATTTTACAGAATAATATAGGGAGTAAACTAGTCAATCAAGTTTATCACAGGCCTTCATCATGTATCAATTATACCTTTAATTTGTATGAATGGAACACCTTTGAAGCATCCATAGACTGTTAGGATTCTTTCAGATGTGGGCACATTTAATGAATGTTAGATTATCTTTCAACAAAACTTTTTTTTTTTCTAGCTCAGAGCAAAAAATATACATATTCCTAAACCTATCTCATATGCTTTTTAGTATTAACTTACTGTCTCCAGTTCTTTGAGATCCTTTCAAAGCTACCAAAGTATTTGCAACATCAATGTCCATATCTGGAAAAAAATCATTATACATTATATTATACAGTTACAGTTTTGCAACCAATGAAAACAGATCCCTTACTAAAATTAATTTTTTTCCATGTTCTATCTACCCAGTGAAAGAGGAAAAAATGGTACAATGAACCTAAGAATCTTTACCAAAGGGCTGCATCAGAGTCAAAACAGGACAGTGCTTTAGGTGCAGTGCATATATTTACTGCTGAAGCACTACTACAAGCAGCTGTGGATAAATGCCCAAAAAGCAGGTTAAACCAGACTACAAATTAAAATAAAGTTTCAGGCTATGACGATCTTTGTCCAGATTACAACACATTAACTATTTCCAATTTATTATCACAGTCTTGCATGTTATTATTTGCTTGTTATAAGGAAGTGTGAAAAAGTGTATAAAGATTAATATTACATGTTTATGATTAATAAATAATTAATATGAGTAATATTTCATTTGCTAACTTGACAACATTGCAAAACTGAGTTGTTGATGAAAACATGAACCTTCATGTAGCTGAATAAAAACAACCATGGAATCACAGAAAAAATACTTCTGGTTTATTGTCACTAACAAAAGAAACAGATTTATGTCTTTTAAATCAACAGAGCCACTGTTCTTAGCTCCACCAAATGATTTATCAAATGGACAACCACTTTGCAGTGCCCAAATGTGCTTGAGTACAGGTGGCAACAGCAGATGTAGCTATAAATTTACTTAAGTTAACTATGTTGTGATAATGAGAAAGGATCTACAGAAACAATGGAGCCAGGCCAACCAATCTAATATAACCACACTTTGCTTGTTTACAGAACATTTGACATTTATTAGCTGTGTTTTTCAACACGTTTGGGTGGTATTCATTTCATTATGTTTTCTTGAGGTTTGCCGCATGCAAGACTAGCATAAGAATGGGAAGCATAAAAGGCAAATGTTGACTTCAATTACACTATACAACTGTATCATTTTTTATTATCTTCATATCTGTTGTTTTGCAATTCTAATCCTCAAAGACATTGAGAGTCAAGGGAAATATTTAGATAGAGTAACTTTGTTAGACACACAGTTCTTTAACATAACTGTTGCTTGGAAACCAATAGCGTTAATAAATATCTCTATGACTACTAAATCAAATGAAGCAAAAATGTTTTTTCTGCCACGTTTTTATGGAGAGTGAAAAGATCTTAAATTTCTCTCCATGTGTTTCTGTTCTTACCTGTCTCGGTCTTTGACTGAGCTAATCTCCTACTTAGGAAGGGAAAAAGATCTGAAAGATAGGCAATGACAGAAGAAGCACGTCAGCACACAGCTACAAAGACTAGACAGGGCAACTAAAAGTTACAGGCACACCAAGTGCAGTTCAGACAAGAGCAGACAACATGATTCACAATTAACTTCTACATTGATTAACATTTTCTTTTAGCATGTTATCTAATCTAATCTTGAACTCTTATTGTGTCAGAGAAAAACAAAAAACTAAACTACAGATAGCTCATGAGTGTTTGCACAACGTTTTAGCAGACTAGAAGCAGGTTCAATATATGGAGAAGTTGCTTGTAAACATTTTTGTGCAGTTCCTTCATACTTTTCAATGAGAGTTCATGTTACAGGTGGGTAATCATTTACCCTTTCCTTTTTTCATCCAAATCAGTGGAATTGAACTGCAGGTGTTCCACCCCTGTTCACCCGCATGTTTTACATGACTCATTACCAGGTGACTTTAAATTGGACAAGGATAAAGAAATGTTAAGGCCAGAGACAGATATATACTGGATAAAAGGGGAAAATATTACTTTGCTATCTATTTTTGTTGCAAACCTGGACGCTATTCAAAAAACTTTAAATCTTTTGACTGAAGAAAACCTTAGACATTGCGACTTAAAAATGTTTGGATATAATTACAGTGAAAAGTAAATGAAAAGTTAAGAGGGGTTTGATAGGAAAATAATACATTAGAGTGCACTTTATTAAATTTTAACCACATAATGAATCCAAGCCAGATGGATCACAATAGATCCTTCCAGCTGATCAACTGTTTCTGGCCTTACATTTATTGTTAAGAAAACTAGAAGTAAGTGAAAAAAGTGCAGATGTTGTTCACAATCACAACACTTGGTGTCTAATAAAAGCAGTTTTATCTTTTACTTACGTGGAGGCAAGGAACTGTTCAGGTTGAATCTGGGTGTCAGTGGCATCGGCCGAGGGTTGCTAGAAAACAGAAAGCAAACTTTTTATTCAAACTTATCATTACTACTTGAATAAACCAAGAACATGCTTTTACAAATTGTAATATTATATTAGCATACAACTTCAGCATTAATAATGGGTCATTCCATCCACATGTGAGTTGTCAACAAAACCATAACAAAGGAAGAATAATTTCCTAAGTAACTCCTGACACGTGATATCACATTTCAATCATTTTTCACAGAAACAGTGGACCTCTAACAACATAAAATCAAACAGGTAACATTGTGAACCACGTTAACATAATGCTATGTATCAGATAATAGAGATGACACCTGATAACTGTACCATTCATATCCACAACATTATTCTGTATACAATGTGTACTTTGAGGTTTTTTTCTTATCAGAAATTGCTGATAGCAAAGTGTACCATATTTTGGTACATAAATAATTTTCAAATAACAAAACAAAGCACTTCTCTTTCAATGATAAAGTTTGGATAACACCAACCTATGGTTTGTATTACATCAGTCTTTCTACAGTTTTGTAATAGAATTCAAACAATTTATTGATTTCTGTGTGCTAAAATGTGTTGGACTGATTACATACAACAGGCAATTTGAGAGAAAACATACAGATATGAAGAAAAACCAATGGTGTATAAATGTTTCCTTATAAAAAATTCCAATATGCAAGGAGAAAATATACTCCAATGTACTTTGTTTTCTAAATGATGTTTGACGTGTGTGAATTACCTCTTATACTAAATTTAACAGTGGTGAGCAAAATTAGTAATCGCATTCATCAATGAAAAGTTGAATGCTTTTCTTATCAAATAACACTTCACCAGTTATACTGTAGAAGAATATTGATTGATGTTTTTTGGTCTTGCCAATCAATATGTAAACTGACTGAAACCATGATTTAGTCACATCAAACAAAGAGACAATTTATATTTCATTATGCATAGTGATCTATCATTTCTGTGACACAAATAAATGCTTGAAGTGTCACTTTGTCTCTTTATTTTTTTTCTTTAAGCTGACAACACATACTTTTTCTGTACTGTGTGTGTTCAACTTAAAAAGCTGACAAGCAAAATCAGGCTGACTGATGAGTTGTCATATGTAATATGTGTGATCCTTCTTTTCTCCTGGCAACTATATACAAGTAGGCCAAGGAAGACACAATTTGCATATCAATACACACAAAATGACCTGCATAAAAACCTGTGGAGACAGCGGAATTCATATAACACACAAGACCTATCCAGAACTATCTAATGACTATTGGGTGGGTAGCACACCATATTTCAGGGTCTATGTGTTCTAAACTGGTGACAATATGCAAGAAGGACCTCTGTACACTTACTTATCAACCATTTACCAGGAATTTTTATGATGCTGCCAATGTAAAATTTATATAAATCATATATTCTTTATGGGTTTATGAAATAGAAAGGATGTTTCTCTTTGCAGTAGTAGATTATTAATGCAAAAATAACTGATGCATTTTTGAAGTTTTCCGGGGGGGGGGGTTTAGATTAACGTTTTTAAGAAGAGAACTGAAAAACAGAAGCCGAAGAGAGGAGGTAAAGGCGTTTTTAAGAAGAGAACTGAAAAACAGAAGCCGAAGAGAGGAGGTTAAGGCATATAAAACCAACTTAATAGCAGAAAAAAAAACTCAATTTTAAATCCTATTGGTAAGCAAAACATTACTGTATCAATCCTTACCCTGGAAGAACAGAGTATGAGTATGTCTGGGTGACTGGGGGGTTGGCAAGCATCTGTAGCTGGTGGTAAGGGTGGTATGGGGTCTTCCTGAGTGCCTGCAGGAGGTTGGGTCTGTAGTCTGGGTCGATGCACCATAGTGATCCTTTGCCTATACTCTGAAAGAAAAATTCAAAACAGAAGATGAATATATGCACACACACACACACACGTACACATACACACACACACACACATAAAAAATCTAATTTCAATAGCATATGCTTTAAAATGCACACATTTATAATTACAATTGAACAATTAAATTAAAAAGAATTATCCAACAAATTAAGTACATTTTTGGTATTAGTTCATCAGATTTTGATTTTCTTTTATTAAAAAACCTTCAACGGTGGCTAAAAGACTGGTGGTAGACCAGCACAGCCTCCAACCTGCCCTTTACATATGGCCTTACAGAAACTGACAACAAGCAGAGCATGACTTAGTCTGCACACCTGAGAGTTTTTTTTTTTTTTTTTTTTGACCTGTTACCTGATAACATTGAACTGCAATTAGGCTTGGAAAATAGTAAAGGTGTAAAGAGTAAAACCCTTTCAATAAGGAGGGCCCCTATTTCACATGTATGTGTATATATCCTGCTAAGGCTCAGCATTTTTTTTTTGTAACTTCCATGTGCATTGACACGAAGAAACCTCAGACGTACTTCACAGTCAATAGATATATATTTTGTCTCAGTGGAAATAAGTAACATTATTAAATGTCAGCAACTCCTGTGTGACACCAGCAGTACACTTGAGTGGTGTTAGCAGTGTAAGGTGGCCCAGTGCTCATCAGCTAGCTAGTCCCTTTGTCCAGTCACTTACCTCTTTACAGGCACTCTGGAAACTCACAATATTTTATCCTTAATTCCATTTGCTCTTAGTATAGAATGAGAACACTGGGCTATGCTACTAGCTGCTTTTGCCACGGACACTGGGAAATCTCCTGTGTAAAACGGCCAAACATCAAAGAACATGACTCAAGTTGTGTATATTGTTTTCATTTACCCATCACCTGTTCTACCTGAATTGCTGCTAAATGCAAAATAAAGGGCCCCGGGTAATAATTTCTAGCCATACAGTTTACTGAGATTCCCCTGTGAATACTAGATAAAGTGCATCTTTCATGCTATATCCGAACCTGGTCGCCTAATTGAATACTCGCATACTAGCACTAAGTAAACATACTGAAGTAGAAAAGCTGCCTGTCCATTAGTGCTGCTCTACAGATGTTGGATCTTTTTTTTCAAGATTACACGCATGCTATTCTATTCCTTTGTTACCAAATGTGACAAAGCCACTATGAGTAACATTTGATATTAATATACATAATACATCTAAAATAATATTTGAGGACAATTATATTTACAGATCAAATTATTTATGTTATTTCCATGTGATTGCTATAGTGAGAGCATCTTTCATCAAAATTCTATTCCTTTGATACCAAATGTGACAAAACCATGAGCAAAGTTTGATATTAATATACATAATACATCTAAAATAATATTTGAGGACAATTATATTTACAGATCAAATTATTTATGTCATTCCCATGTGGCTGTTATAGTGAGTGCATCTTGCATCTTAACCAAGTCAGGCCTAACCAACTACAAGACTAGGCACTGAATGATCCTTAATTCACCGGTAGATTGGAACACTATACCCGTTTTCAAGGTGTGCATCAGTACGCAGAAGTTTCAGAGGCGACACCACTCTTACCTAGTACGCGATGTGATAGTGATGACTCTCAGAGGGGTTGGAAAGTAGTGCATCTGATCTCAAAATTTGTTCCGAGGTATGATATTGTGAAATGCAGAAACATGGAAATGAATTTTTCTATGGTAGTAACATGTGAAACTGGTTGCCTTTATCTCATTTGATAAAACTGCCTTTTGCAATCCTGACCTATTCATTAAATATAATTATTACTATTATTTTGCATTCTTCATACCAGGTAAGAAAATATAAAACTAGTTCATAATTATCATAATGCTCATCATTCTCTCTATGGGTCAGTATCCTTAACAAGGGGTCATTTGGTCCAAATTAATAATGCCTGGTAAGAGTGGCCTATATTGTAGGGATACTGGACTGTGCACATGCAAGAACCTGTTAGCCAAAGATGTCTTTTGCCCATCCTACTTCTGTAGAGATAACAGACCAGCTGTTGCTTTTCTGAACAGTGGTGGAGTCTTAGTACATGTACTAGTAGCTGAACTTTCAAGAGTGTCTTTTCAAGAGTGTACAAAGAAGAGGTCTGCTGTCATATTTCTTAGCAATGAAATCGTGTTCTGAAGGTTATTCCTGTTATTTAGCAGAACTATATATATATTCCCTGACATCCTTCTGTAGTTCTCAATCATTTCACAGCCTCATGTATACTTCACAGACCAGATATGTGAGGTCAAATCCACATGAGAAATCAAGCTGAACTGTCACAGTAATTTAATTCAAAACTGGGTTAAAAGCCACTAAATAAATGCAGGAGATGAAGACTGATAAGATGCACTATTCACACAGTACAGTTCAACACAATCATAACACAACAAAGACCATTCCACAGCATTTGGAAAAGCAAAATAAACTGCAAGAAAGATTTCCAAAGACAGAAAATATTTCCCTATTAACATCCTAAATCTGTTCATGTCACCAAGATTTATTTTTAACACAAATAAAAAACAATAAGATAGAAAAGGTCGCAAAACCTGACATAGCAAATGACATAAATAAGATCCTCCCTAACATGACAATGCCTGACTGATGGCCATCACTAGTTTTCATCATTTTTCAACAGTTGCTTTGAAAGGTAACCCAATCTCCAGGAGAGGTCATGGGGCCAGAACCGCTTGGGTGGGTTCCAAATTTAAAACCAGAGTTCAAGTCAACTTGATTTGATCCAACAGCTTGAAGTCAGCAATTCATACCCTTATCTTTCAATTTTTTTCGCACAATTCCCATATATTTTCATTTTTGCTTTTGCCTCATTTATGTCGTCAAACGGCCAAGGCATAATAACTAACACTTGTGAGTTCCTTTCTACATAAGTAAAGAGCAAAGCTGCTACCACTTGCCATACTTAATCAGCAGGAAACACAAACTGCAACTAACAATGTTTTCCATAGTTACAACAAACAACATGGCTGCAGAAACAAAGTCAACATTCAGTTGGAACAATGACACTCATGAATGTTTAAACAAAAGTGTCATCAATCAACAACAGTAGAAATAGACAACCATGATAGATAAAGCAAAATGCTTCATCGTAATATATCACTACTACGGTCAGATACTTATTAAATGCAAGTTAGGGTGGTGGAAAACTGCAGGACCATAAAAAATTAATAACTGGTTGAATCCAAGACATACAAGTACTGTTAAAGCTGCTATGCTGTGATAAAAACACCTTACTTTTGGAGAACTCTATACTACTTAGTGTTTTCCAACCAATATTGACCCCTAACAGTTCTTTATTGGATATGGAGATTTTTTACTTCAGGCTCTTGGAGAGTCTAACCTTTTTAAAAGCTAAGCTTTGGTAAGATGGAAAGAGGACCAGAATTTTTTTAAGCCATTTCAGGGTGATGCTTGTGGCAAATAAGCCTCTTTTGGAACAAACCCAATACAGATAAAGCATAAAAGTGCCAAAAGGAATTTATATTGAAAATTTTTCAGTAATGAAACATCCTGCCATAAAAAAAGGAACCACTTTAGTTGCCAGTTCGTGGGAAAGGATGTGGATGTCATGACATGTGATTGGCAATTTTACTCAAGCTTCTTTTAAATCTGTGAAATATGGATTAATTTAATTGATGAGACATTGTGCGTTGTGTCAAGTGTGTTAAACTCTTCTTAACCTTGTACCATAACTACCATAATTGTGCCTTTGTTCAGAATATAAAAATAAGGATTATGAAAGGACAATTTCAACTAAGGATGCCACTAAATATATTTCAATGGTTGAAACAACATTCTTTTTAAGGCTTTTTAATCATTTACAGTTTTTTCTACCTAAGTTTTTTTCCCAAAACATAAAATATATATTGATGAAAAGAAAATGGGTTTAAGAATCCAAGAAATTTAGCTGACAGACTGGATTACTGAAATGCCTGCCCTATGCTAATTTGAAGACAACGTAAATATCAAAGGAGTGACATATGATAGAGAAAAAATGTACCTCAACTGTTCTACAAACCTAGTGGGTTTCAATAACAGAAAATTTCCCCTTGTACTACAATGCACAGTGTCATATTTCCATCCTGTCAAATAGTATAATATTTCAGTTATCTGTCATATGCCCGAGTTATTATGAATCTGGTTTTAAAAGTTTACCTCATGGACTATTTACCTCAGGTACACAATACCCTTCCGGCTGACCTTAGGCGGATTATTGTCACAGGATAACAATGAACCAGGTATTAATCAAAGAAAACTATTTAATATGGTCATTCTATGGAACGCGTTTATAAATTTAGTTTGGTGATTATTTCCTGTTATTACTACTTTCTTTTAACAATAAATAATAGATTAATAAAACCAATTATGATACCAAAGATTTAGATTATTTTAAGCTTTCATAAAAATAAGGTGACTGTTATAGTTATGAAAGTAAGAGAGAAGGAATACATGTTGAATACAAACCTGTCCCCTTTCTTTTTCCACTTTCTTGAAGCATTTGTTGAGGGATAAATTATGACGGACAGAGTTTTTCCATCCTGTTGGCGCATTCTGGTAGTAAGGGAAGTGTGTTAGAATCCAGTTATAAATGTCTTTTACTGGAAGCCTTTTCTGTGGTGAGTCCTCAATTGCCATGAATATCAGACAGCTGAAAGAGTAAGGTGGTTTGCTGTTTACATGTTTTTGAGGATTATAGGGCACATTTGGAGGATGAACTTGTCCACTGACTTCCTTGCCATTTACTTCTCCTTCTTTATTTTCCTTCTGAGTCTCTGGGATATCTTCCAAATCTGCTTCACCGGCAATATCCTTCAGCAGGTTTGAGTCCTGGAGCCAGGCTAAACTAGTCAAATCATCATCGTCATCTTCATCAATGGGGCCCTTATCCAAACGGATTTCAGCAAAACAACTCTTTGCCAGTGGATCCAAGTCTCCCAGTTCTAATTCATCACATGAATCTGGAGCTGAATTAGCAGCATTGCAAATCTTCAGCATTTTGGATAATGCACTATCTGGGAAACTCTGGCTTAGACTGTCCACAAGCCGTTTGCGAAAATCCTCGTCACTTTCCTCCAATCGTTTGTTGGAATCCATGGCAACAGCAAATCAGCACCTGCAACAATTCAAGGGCAGAGATAAAAAAGGTGAACAATGATTGATGATCTTGAGGTAGCCATATATTTTATACCCGCCAGAACACAGGCTGCATCATCAGTATTACACTATGTCCTCCAATACCTTAGCGCCCTCCATTTTTCTGGCAGCCCTACAAATGATCTGTAACAAAAATGACAGCAAAGCATCTTATTTTGTGGACGCCATGTCTTCTGAACACAAACTGAAAAAATAATTCTAAGATACAGCATCAGGCTAATAAGGTGCACGTATAGGTCACCTGACTATGCTGTTGCCATGGCGCTGTCACACCAATGTGAAGATTGATCATCACTTTCCCTGTTTGTGAAGATGAGAACAGGCTGAATACTAATGATTGTCATTACCAGCATACCAAAAGCATTACATCAGTCATGACTGCAATGTCCTTCAGTGAAATAAGTCAACCCACAGACTGTAACACAAATGGCAACTAGTTCTATTATGACAGCCTCATCCAGTAAAGCATCACTGAAAAGGGGAGCTCTATCTTAAGGCAGCATCTCCATTTCACACTTTCCGTTCCTGTAAAGGTGCCACTAACCCTGCATATGCTGTCCTTTCATACATCTTCCTGTGCTATAGAAACATGCATTTTTGCTGTATTACTCAAGATATGTATCAGTTACCGCTCACCATTACATTAGCATTTGAATATAAAATGATTTACACCAAAACATTGCCCTAAATATCCATTCATTAACTCAATGACAAGTGCTAACAGATTTTGAACAATGCATATAGAATAAATGATAGAGGGTTCGTATGTAAAATAAAAACAAAAAATACAGAAAAGTTAATGGATTACATGACAGGTACATGGAATCTATGTCAGGTTGAACAGAGTAGAGTGAACATATATCAGTCCTGCTACTACCTAATGTCTTTGTTCAAAATGAGAGATTAAAAAGCATAAGGAGTTCTCTTATTAAACTAATGGTGACAAGAGCTTTTCATATACAAAATAAATGCAAGGATTATACGTCACCATCCTTTTATTTTATCAGTATTTTTTTTTACTTTAATGAACCCTTGTATGTACCACAAACTTGGCATAGATTTCATTGTACACCTGCACAGATTTTTTTCTAAATCCAATGACCTCTGCCTAAAGGTAAAAAATTTAAAGAAAATACCAAATCTTTTTTTTACAGTGCCACTAATATGGTATTTAGCAAAGATGATGTTAGGTCCACACAAACATGAAAAAAAAAAACTTGTAACATCATATTCCTTTGTGTTGCTAACAAACAGAACCCACAACATTAATATACCAGCATGACAGGAAAATTTGTCCAAACATCACCATATAATAGATTAAAAATGACCCTGTGGCTATTAGATTAGACGCCACACATCTGCACCTTAACAAAGGTAGAAGCGGAATGTTTGATGTGTTTATATCCCCTTCACTCTATACACATTCCATCTGATCTTGATCCAGATTGAAGAGCACATGTTGGCTTATACACTGAACGAAGTGGCTTTCATTCTAAATAAATAGTAAATATCACTTTTGATGTTCTGAAGAGACTTTAAGGTATTGCTGACATCACAGCTATTCACTGAGTGTCTCCATTCATGTTGAAGAGGCACTTCAATACAGAGAACTCACCACTGAAACATTTAATTCTTTTCAGTGCAATTATTGAGGCAAAAAAACTGAAAGAGCCTCTGCTTTGAGTGTGACCTGTCACAGCTCAGACACCCAGTCATCTATCTTTGACCAATGCCAGATCTGTAGAATTTATGTTTAAGTAAAATGTTTTTTTAATGAGTTATGTGAAGATATATTTATCTCTGAACTTTTTTTGTACAATATAAAACATTCAATTCTCACCATATCCATAACGTCATCCATCCATTATTCTCCTGTTAAAATGTTAGTTTCAAGAAATATCCTTTTCTTTTGTTTTCCTTGATACTGTGTAGCTTGTGCATAATTCACACCCAGATGCCTCACTGGCAAATATAACTATATTAGAGTGTGAATATTTATCATATCATGATTAGGAGTGCACCAGCTTCTTCCATTTCTCACTTTCCTTTACAAGCCGTAATTTTGGAAAAGGTATGACAGAGGTCAATCAAACTGAACCCAGTACCAAGGTATGTAGCACAGCTGCTGGTGTCAACTGCCAATAAAGGTGTCATCTGAGCTGACAAATCAATCTACTCTCTCCCTTTCTCATTTTACAGTTGGCATCCTTTCAAAATATCCTAAAGCAAAGTATCAGCATTATAATATGCAGAGAAAATCCAGGGCCTCCTTTCGCGTCAAGCTGTTAATAAAAAATGCTATACCACAAAACAAGTTTCCTGCTTTATACTGTGATATTTGTGATATTTGGTGTTGTAAACAATGTCAAACCGGACTGCACATCACAGTCTGTGTAAGCCTGTTACTGCATGTTTTTTTCATTCAAAAGAATATGTGAGACTGTTTTAAATATACAGAGTGATAAGATATTAGGCCTTAAGTTATTGGGCCTTTCTTTCAAAACACAAAATCTCCAAATTAATCAATAGCTGCCTAAAACAGAGGGTGAATATTTGAAAGCTATGCATATTGTTCAGCAATAAAAAACCACAGAAGCCCTAGATCATCCCTCAAGACTTCAAGATCAATAATCTTTGCTGCTGAAAAACGAACAAGCCACTGCATTCCACTACACTAACTGATCAGCCTCTGATACAAAAGCTGTTTGTACTCAATATTTGTAGTCAACACCATATTGTTCCCTTCACAAAGCAAGCGACAGTACAATGCCATGAGCTTCTTTTCCCTCTCATCACTGATCTAATATTGATATTTCCCACTATATTTTAATCAACCAACTGGATTAAAAGAAGTTAAATATTAGACCTTTGTCAGCTTTGTTGGCATGTAGATAGTGAGCGTACTCTGTAAGCTGATTAATCTCTACTGAGACACTCTTGTTGCTGGGTCTTGATATGCTATGAAGCTGCATTTAAATCATTAATAATTCAGAAGTGAAATAATGCCGGCATTGTCAGGTTATGAACTGTGTACAGTCACATGTGTATACAGTCACAAGAGTCGAGCTAGACATTATATCATGTGAAGAATAATGTAAATAGAGCAAAATGAGCATGTAAGATAACAATGGATAAAGAACGTAAGTAGTCCGACGGTAAAGCAATTGCATAATCCCGACAGATAAAATTTCCTCACATCTCAACTGATCACTGCATTTCAACATATCTTCATGATATAAAATTATGCAATTCATGGCTTCTATCCTCTCCGTGTCATTCAACTTGTTATCTGTCTCTATCGCAAATGAACCATTTTCAGTGACCTGAAGATTGCACCTTGTCTCTATCTATCTATAATGTAAATAGCTATAAAGCCATGCCTAGCAACTAGGCACGCTTAAATCTCCATAATGTAGATTTGATACCTCTAATAAAGATGACTTGTGTTTAGTCAATTTCTAAATCAGACTAAGCTGTCTGGTACCTATACAGACAGCTGAGCAGCAATTTACCCATAAATAAGACAATTACATAAGCTGTAAATATTTCTTAAAATGGAAAACAAATATTTATAAGCAGATCTGTTTTAATCATAATGATTCTGAGTGACGGTCTTATTGTTTTATAATTTATCACACACAATGAATAACTAGTCATCACTTCTAATAAAATAAAAGTAAATTGAATTCATTTAAAACAACTGTAATCTTTCATTCAATCAGATTTGTGGATGTCATTTTGAACTGAAAAGTACAATGAAACTGTCAACAATTCCATTATCACCCCCTTTTTTATCAGAATGTTTCTCTTGGTCCTTAGAAACAACAAACAGTTTCAAACCAAACTTCTCTCTAACACAAACTTTAGCCTCTTTAGGGTGGTGTGAAATATATAAACTTGACCTGAAGTTTAAAAAATTATATATTTCTCTTTGGATTCACGAAAATGTGATTTTTTTATTTTGCAAAAAGCTACAAAAATTCTAATCAATTAAAGAAAATGAAAAAATATGTGATTTTATTTTTGCACATTCATCATTCATCAAGTCATTGATTTGATGAAAATTAGTTTTTTGAATAATGGGATAAAAATGCCTAAATGCAATATATAAACCATCATTCATTTTTATTAATGAATACATTTTAACCCATGGTAATGAATGCCCACCTTAGCAACATAAACACATAATCAGAGAATAATATCTGCCTGTAAACAACATTCCATACCTTCCAACCTTTCTTTTCCAATCTCCACCTAATATTCCAGATTTAGAAAAGTAGGTAGAATCCATTTCCACAACTGACACTTGAATATGGGGGCCTTATCATCAAGAACCTGACATCTGAAAAGCTAATCAGACACAATGAACAATTGTTCTCTGTAACAAGCCCAGCACCCCAGCCAATGCTGATGTGATTATCAACTATGTACACTCACAGATGGGGTTTAGATTACCATGGTCAGCCATATTAGCTTCATGATCCCCTGGCAACATGTCAACTCTGCCATGGCAACCCTGATTAGTCTGCAGAAGTGCTAAACATTTTAGGGTTTATTTTCAGCACTTTACCAACCTCCAGTGTGGACTATTTCATGATCAGTTTGAGATTTTCTGCCACCTTCCTATCACAGTTATCTCCTGCTGGTTGGCCCCAAATGTGCACAGCCAAACAGAATGGTTAATTAGATATTCTTGTTTTCACAGAAGATCCTTTTGGAGTGCTGCTGCCACTTATGGATTAATGAAATTTGACACAAGAATGGACTTACCATTCAGATCAATATAATACTTAGAAAGATTTAATAATGTAACTTAATAGTCCAATTTACCTAAGAATGTTACTGTACTAAAATGAATTTATTAAATGGCTCATGGTTAATTATAATCTTCCTAATGACATATTGGCCACTGGTACCATTTGTGTACAAGTTCTTTTTTTTTCTAAATTCATTTTAAATAGCTGCTGCTTTCATGCAACAGTAATAGAAATTTGACATAATTCTACACATACAGTGCTAAAAAAAGAAATAGAACGGTACAATACTCCCCCATAGGACCTTGTACCCTTCAGGGTTTGTCCTCGATCCATTTTTGATGTTTACCTCCATATTTAGAAGTTTAAAGTCCAAAAATAGCTCTGCGAACCAGCTGACTTGCAACATAAATTCTTTGTTAGAAATTATCCCTCATTCAGGTTGACATCCATTTGAAGTGCTGGAGTTCAACAATCAGCAAATCCCAAATCCTTCTGATGTACTTAAGGTGGGCTTGAGGGATAATCTTCCTTGTGGTACAGCTGCTATGTTCTAAGGGAAACCACAATGAACTGTAACTTAATAGACTGCTGTCTTTGGGTTGGCACATGCTAGCCTCATAGTAATAGAGGTTCTCCAACTACCTCCTTCATAAGATTGCAGAATTAACAGTCCCCGATTCCGTTAATAACAAACAAAGATTAACTGGAGCCTTGCTGCCAGGCAAAGCTGATATCTGTAATCCTTCTGTAGACCTTTTCCAAAACCAATGGCTTATAAATATCATCTTGTTTTCACCAATTCTCACAGAGTGGACATCTACTCCTTGTCACAATATGTCCACTTGTGATAGAGGCAAAGAGTAAGCTAATGACTTTTTTTTTTTCAAATATTTTTTGGTATGCTGTGCTGTCAAAAGGTTCTGATCAACTTCTTGTATTGTTGATATAAATAGATGAAAAGTACCATGTTAACATTTTGTCATGGTAATATCTAAAGCCAAATTCAGAATATTAACAATTCAGTTTCAAATTTTATGTCCATTCCCTTCTCCCCCCCCCCCCCCCTCAAATCTTGGAACACACCCAGAGCAGTAGCCTATCCACAAAAGTGCACTTTCTACCATAATTTCCTTTATCAAATAAGTTTTTCAGAAAATTCATCCTATATCAGCAGTGGTATTGATTATAAGCATTTGTCCGACTGATTCAAGCATATTATTCGGGAAATGACAAGTTCAAACATTAACCTTAAATGTGTTTCTACTGTTGGCAGCCCTAATAGCTTTATTAGGAAGGAAAATGGAAATATGTCCATGGGAAATGAGGTTTACTGGCTCAGTCCTGGCACTACTTCACAAAGTCCACTTTTATTCCAGTCTAGAACAGATAGTTTGGAAATACATTCATAATGCCTTTTGTTGTTCAACTATGGAGACAGACACTTTATTAAATACTTGTAATATCTGTTATCATATAAATAAGGTAGGACACACACCCACAATATACAACCGCTTCCGTTTGGCTCAGCCTATCCATCACAAAAGCTTTGTAGAAGTACTTGAAATTAAGATATCCAGTGTCCAACTTTATAAACTACTAGTAACAAATTACTATAGGGGATGTCTCTGTAATGTAGGTAAAACGGCTCGGGTTAACCATGCCCGACAGGTATGTAAGTGTTAAAGTAAAATAAGAAAAAAAACTCAATATTTACTGCAGCAATAATGTCATATTCACCTGCAGGATCAAATTACACTGCTCATTGCTGATACCAGCTTAACTTGTAAGAGGAGGAAAAGGCAAAATATAATAATGAAAAAAACGCTTAAACTTCTTTGTCTGCTTTATTTCTCTCGAGAAATTGGAAATCTTGCCAGCTGCTTTTTCAGTAGTTGAACCAGCAACCAACAACTGATACTGAGGGCAGATGTGGCTAGACAAAAGGGTTTCCCTCTCGTCACCTGCTGTCACATTTTACCCATGATCAAACACATGCTTAGTATACCTCACAATGAGTTAAATGCCAAACTAAGTTGATAAAAACCTGCAAGTGAGTAGCAGCAGCAATCAGCCATTGCACCACATGGCCACCGAACTTCTTTATTCAATCTCATCAGAGCTTTGTAATTATTGGTAATCCAGTTAATCTAATTTTCATTCAGTGTTCACCATGCTGGCGACAAAAGAGCCCAGGTTAACAGAGTCCTGGAAATGTTCAGTTAAGACCATTTTCTAGGATTAATCAATAGTCATTAGAATCATTTTGTTGCCTCCATCGCTTACCGGACAATTGTAAAACTCCGGAAGGTGAATTACCAATACAGTGCAAGCTTACATTTAGGCTGTCTTACAGATATCAAATCCTATCTTTTGTAATTTCATTTTGAACAGAAGTAATGCTCGTTAACCTGCTGACCAAAACAACATGATCACGAGTCTTGAAAAATAGACTCAACAATACCCTGGCTACCTAAAACATGAATGTCTACAAAACCAAGAATAAATAGACCAGCACTCCAAAACTCTCTTTCTTATATGGAACTAGCCCATCAGTTTCCAAGAAATCTATGAAATTATGAACTTTAAGGCCAGAAACAATCAATTCTGTTCAATCAAAGCAAGCTGTTTCCATGGTAACCACTTGGGAATATCATCTATTTGAGTATAGGAGAGAGCAGTCTCTATTGATCTAACTCCTGAATCTAGCACTAAGCAGCCACTGTTTTCAGCAAAAAAAAAAAAATTGAAGAAAATGCCTAATATCATATAAAAATACATATACCTAATAATCTAACTTAGATATATTAAATAATTACAAATCGTCCTTTAAAAAGTCAAATCATCTCATTTTTAAATCAACATTTTTTTTTTCTTTTTGTTCTTTAGAAATATACTTTCTGGTGACTCATTTCAAAAAAAAAAAAAAAAAATCACACTTCACATGAGAATGTTAGCTTTATAGTTACAGGTCTGTTTCCTTCTCATGACATTTTATGCAAACCACTGACCCAGGCACCTACACATCATGGCCATGCAGCTGTCTGCTGCCATATATTCAGCCAACACGTACAGCAGCACCTCCAAACTCTTGCTATCACATCTCGGGAGAAACCAGTCTGTGCTATATACATCTTTTGTCATCCTTCAGTGTAATGGTATGTTATAATATTTTGTGAAAAACACCGAGACAGTGGAATGCTGATCTTATCTCATTTTGAGAAATGAGCACCTAGCCTCTGCTGCACAGTGTATGCCTTATCATATATATCACAAGAGGCTGTCCTTTCATCAAATTGTCTTCTGTGTCTGTACATGCATATGGGTGAAATAGAAAGGGAACAATCAGCCATATAAAGACGCCCTGATAAATGCTGCACTTTGTACATGGCATTGTATAGTAGCAATCGTACCAAATATGTTCAAATAACATATTTTCCTAAATTATATAAACAATTTACATGTAATGCAAATATAACATCCAAATCATTACTGAAGATCAAACAACATCAAAGGTTTTGAAACAGGTATGAAAAAAAAAATAGAATTGTATTTGAACAAAAATTTGCCTTAGGCTGTTGGTTTTCACTTCCAAGGTGAAAGTATGGGTATATATTGATACAGTAAAGAATGATCTCAAGACAAATAAATCAAACATCCTTGGTAATTCACACTTTATCTAAACAGATTAACATAACACCTAGCCCAACAAATACTTTCAAATCCATCCCAAATCAAGTTATCTGGAATACCACAACTTGAGCAGCCTGTTAAAGTCAGCTTCTGTAGCCATATTATTCAACTACATAGATATGGCCACAGGTCATGCTTATATATGCAGGACTCAGCAGACCATGAAAAACAACTTTCCCTTCAGACTTACCTGAAACTTTCAAAACTTTTCAAAACTTTGAAATTCTCTTACAAAGTTGTACAAAATCTGCTCTAAAAACAATGGAAGCAGTAATAGAATCTTTGGAAGCCTGGAGTTACATCACAGCTGTTTACTTTAGAGAAGCTACTTTCACACACACTTCCTCTCCTCCACTTGGGATAGCATACTGACACAGCAGGATGAGCAAGTGACCTTTGGTAGCTATGGTGACAGAGAGCATCAAGCCCAGTTACCAAGCAACAAGCTCATCAGCTGGTCTCATCTGCTGCACCCATTATACCCATCAATATGCTGTGTTACTCTAAATGGTCTGGCTTGGCCCCAATGTATTTGCAGTAAGGTTTATACAGGTGATCCCATACAGCCAAGACAGAAATTTGATTACTGCTGTAAATGTGAATGCAGCAAAAGTAAAGATTTCTCATCTGCTTTATTCTGTAGATTGTCTTCCATAATTTCTGACCTGACACAGAGGGATTATCTGTTCTCACATGTGATCAATGCACTGGGTAATTGTGTTGTTGCACACTTGAGTTGTAATAAGCCAAGGCTGGAATGGTGCCAAGAGGGATGGAAAATAAATAACAGACACTGTATTTCACCACTAAAGAAAATGTGATGCATTTTGGGTTTCGTCTCTTGCATGTTGTATTAATCAAATTTAAACTCCCATTACAGAAAAAAAAATTTTTTTTTTTTTTGCTGTTGCTTAATAATACTTTGGAGAATTATTTTTGAGACATTTCTATATTTTATCATATTATACTAAGTATTCCAGACTGCTTTTAAGACAACTTTCAAAATTGAAAATTGATTGAATTCCTTAAAAGAAACAGGGATGGCAGTAAATTAAAAAATATATATATACTTTTCTTTTTTCATCCCTATATACATGTAAACCAATATCATGACCACTTTATATCATGACATTTTAAACAAGGCAGAGTTCCTACATTCTCCACATTAATAACTATAAAATATAGCAAGATAAGATAATTTGTTATCTATCAAATCATGCACAAAATTGCATTATCTAGCTCCAGCTGACTACTAACTTTATATGCCAGCATTTCATAATATACTGAATATAAGAGTAGTGTGCACTATGGCAATGAGTACTGGTAGGCCAGTATGAAATTATCCTCAAGGGGCTGAATTTTTCCCTACTATGACTATCAAATGCAACCTAAGCTTACACTTTCATAAAAGGGCCAGAGGATTTCTATTACCTTACATTAACAACTGGTGAAAAAACCATATGAAAATGGCTTAAGGAAACCTTAATAAAAGCAGAGAATGTATTTTTTTCATACACCACAGCTCTCCTTCATGAAATAAAACCAGTATTTTGTCATTGCTTACATTATCTCCATAACAAGATTTACAGTCCGCGATTAAAGCCATCTGGTGGTTGTTAAGGCAACAGCTTCCATTTCCATGGTGATGACAACAATCCCTCATTATTAGTTTATCTTTTTAGAGCTGGGCCTAAGATTAACAATGGTGTGGAATAATCAGATTTCACACTAAATGCATAGAAATTGGATTTATAACACCTGATATTCTAATATAAACCTTAAACACCACTGAAACACCATGAGATGAAGGATCTCACAATTAGATTACCTGTCCTTCTGAAGTTTAAACAAATATACAATAAATACATCTGGATATTTAAAGGCCTTCACCATAGCACTGAATTAAAAAAAAAGGGTGTTATAGACTTGGATTATCAGTTAAACTATCACTCACAATGGACAATGTTCCATGTTCACCAAATGTTGTTTAAATTTTGTTTTGCTTTATGTTCATAGTCTCCTGGCTTCTGAAAGATTAGGCAATATTACCAAATCTTCATCAAAGTAGATTCAAGTTAAAATTCTGTGTAAAGAAGAATGAAAAAAAGTTACATAATTTTTCCAATAATACTAGGAGACATCTATCATCAGGTTCAGTGAAAAAGATGCATGCTTTGAAGAGCTGCATCTAAAATCTGGATACATATTTGTTTGCAGGTTGTCATCACAAATTCTAATACTACATCAACTTCTTGAAAAGATTTTGATAATATTACCCTACCTGTACTGTCATCTTGAACTGAATTTGAATTTTAAACATCATTTACCAGCTGATATTGTCTGCACCAGGCTTCTGTTCAACAGGCAAGAGAACATTAAACAGCACTGAAAAAACACTTTGAAAAAAAAAACACACTTAATACTTGAACAGCTTGACATACACAACAGTGTGCCACCAGTCAATGAAATTATGAATGTTGCTATGAAATAGTCACGGAAAAGCTAACTTGAAGCTTCTCTCTCAGCCAATGGGAAAATCCATTTATTATGAACCAATTACTGTACGGCAAAACTAAACAGATTTACTGAGTAGGAGACCACTATGACAACCTGAAATTCTTTAGCTACTTTGTCATCTAACTCGGAGGTGAGAAACCACCTATCAGGATAAAGTCCCAACAGTCAATAATCGCTGAGCTTCATTAGCAATGGTTAACAATAGATCTCTCCATACATTACCTGGCCAATACTATGACTAAATAGATTTAATGACTTTCAAACTCAGCCAATTGTCAGCTTATTTCCTTTCATTTATTGTTCAGTGTCTCCAGTGTAATATTCAGCTGCCAGAGTTGGCTTTCTGTTATACAGATTTACAAAATGATTACGTAATAGGTGAAAGTGGAATGTATGCCACTACACAGGTAGATTATAAGTAGCTCTGATTTTAGATCATTTGGAAAAATTGAATACTGATACATGTTCATTGTTCACTGTTCCAAAAATTTTTCAAAGCTGAAAAATGGTCCACTTGAGAATATGTGTTTTACATATATAAAGAAGAATTTCATAACAAAAGGAACATCATAAGAATCAGTGCTTTTAATTTACTATTGTACTACATTGTTTATGTTCAGGACATAACAGTGTTAAAAAGCATAAACATAGTATACTCAACTTTGTGTGCAACTACTCGTAAATACAATTATCTCCTTTAACCTCTTCAGTAGCTGATAAACTTCACATTACTTTGCAGAATAAACAAGAACACAATCAGTGGATTTGCATTTTGCCTCAAAGTTCGTCTTCTATCTATGATAAGACAGCCACTCAAAACCTTTTATCAGACGATGGGGTCTTCAGTTAGCTTAAACGTACAGCAAAAGACAAAGTCTAGGTAAAAGGGCATGTCATAGTATATTACCCCTCTGTAACATTTTTTTCCTCAAATTAATGGTGGCCACGCCTCTATCCTCAGTGGTTCCATTTCCATTCTTTATTTACCCAATGGTGGTTATTTCTCTCAAATGACACACAAAGGGATTAACATGTGTCATAGTAAAAAAAAAGGAAAAATCTGAAACACTTTTATAAAAACATAGTTTCATTATTCCAATTAAGGAGTGTGAAGCCTTAGTCACTTTATATAACATATGATGGTAGGTAACCCAAGGTGGCATCATGTTACTAAGCAACAGAATCTAACTCCATAGTAACTGTGACAATCATACCAACCTGCATCACATATTTCAGTCAATTAATAATTGACATACAGGTATACAATAATATATATATATATATATAATAATTGGGCATCATATACATGTCAGATATTAAAAAAAAAAAGAATTTAATAATGCATACATATGAAGCCTAACCATTTCTGTTAAATAATTAAAACTATAAATATCTCTCTTAGTGAATTATTTGCAAGAGAAAAAAACATACACTGTGATTTTTTATACCAAAGTAAAATGTATTCATAACAAAATTTTAGACAATCCGACCCAAGTCAACATTTCCATATGGCAATTTTAGGTCCTGCTTATTAATGTATGACCTAGTAACTCAATCCTTATCATTGTATTGTGGTTATTATCATGTCATGCCATCATTTTATATTGTTGACGTGGCAGGTTAGAGTGACATTTTTAGTTGCCACATGAAATAAATACCATATGTGACATCATTATTTAAACAATAACTGAACTATGATTATCATCATTGTCTCTATGAATATTGGCACTGCCATATAATTTCGTTTGATCACTTTTGCTCACCTTTTAACTCAAGAATATAATGCTTGGTCTATTCAAAATCTTCTTTTTACCGAATTCACATTCTGAAAATAAAACAGTAACTTTTAATTATAGATTTTAAACACTGGTTAGACATATAATGACTTGACCCTTAACGCCCTGAAATTCTATTTATATAGGGCAACAATTGTCACTGTTGAATTCTTTATTGACGTGTTTATTTATAGTAACCCTTTGTTCAATGAACAGGCATGATGGAATGTAAACAACATGTGACACTAGGAAATAAGGCACTCCCCTTGGAAATGTACAGGTAAAAAAAGCACAATTTACAAATTGCTAGACTATTAAATGACATACTGCTGACAAACGCCTCAGATAAAAAACAATGGAGTACGGTTTGATCTAATTTAGTAATTACTTATATATTATAATATCACTGACTGTCCCTTTTTATCACTTACCCTGTTCAGCAAAGGGATCGGATCAATTCCATCACATTATACCTTTATTATCTCCATTATCATACAAGTAAAATCTCAGAAATAAACTTGCTCTAAATGACAATTAAAACTACAAATTGAAGAAACTGAAAATGAAACGTGGCTGGCTCATCCAAGGACAACGACATCCGTTCTTTCATCAGATGTTAACGTGAAACAACACCCTCATCAAATAACAAGCTGTCTAGAGGTAATGTTTCAGTTTGCCACATATAGGCATCACTAAAATTCATATTTTAAAAACTAACATGGATATATCAATGAACTTACTAATGTCTGAACCACATAAAGGCTCAAAGTGCGCCTCTTCTTACAGGACCAGCATGGTCGCATGCATAATGGCGAATACCCACGTGATTATGCCATCCGTCCCCAAGGCAATTTTTCTCCCTCCTTAATAAATCGATTAAAAAAATGGCATTGTTATTGCATCACTTGTCTTGATATCTTGGGGCTGGATTCCACGATATGTATGGTTATAATTGGAACATGTAAGCAATTTAAATGTATTTTTATGCGTTTGTGCTTTGCTTATTTTGATGGTCTGCAAACCCTACTAGGTGAAGGAGAAGAGAACAGAACAGCCGGAGAGCGTCTAAGCAACCAATCATAATCCAGATTTAGAATTAGGTCAACATGGCGGGCTTTCATTTTTCATTATAAAGTAATAAGAAAACCAGGAACTAGGCGCCAGCTTTCCATACCGACTTAAGTCGCATAGTTGACAATGCAATTTAACAATGATTGTGAATGGAAAGTCTTACTTAACAGATTAATATTGGTTGAAATAAGTCTGATTACTCTGGGAGGCCGCGCAACTTGCAGGAGCCCGTACACGTACTGGTACAATGTACAAGGCATGACCTGCTATTGAACCTATTGAACCCTTCAGAACAGGTTTAAGTCTAAAAAATTATTATATTCAAATTTAATCATGTGTGAATATAAGTTTTTGGCCATACGCATTAGAAGTGAACCATTTTTCATGTTCTATAAAGTAAAAACTATATCATGTAAAGCTTCCAGTACAAGGTGTGTTAACTAAATTTTTGTATTAAAATAAGCTTATTTTATTATATATTTTGTCTTTTTTAAAATTAATAAACAGTTAAAAAATGTATATCAGTAAAGTCAGGATATTTAATGAATTATATTTGCAACCAATAACTGGAAGTGTTCTCTATGATAAGGTTGAGTAGACGGGGCCGTAGCAATAGTCCGAAGGTTCATTGGTCCGAATGTTCTCTATAGAAGCTTCGGACCAATGAACCCTTAATTAAAATAAAAATAATGAAAAAGTTACCATTTTTCGGGCTAATGAACCTTCGGACCAATGAACCTTCGGACTATCGAGACGCCCCCCAGCAGACAAAGGTGAGAAGCATCTAAAACTTACATCCACAAATTTTACGTACTATTCAGTGCAAATCATTCATCCCCCATACTAGTTACATGCATCGGATGATCCACTGTGTTCACACTTTGCAATATTCATTCAATTATTTCTAAATAAAGAGAAACAATATTTGCTATTGAAATGTTAGTAAGGCTCCATATTTTAAGTTAAAGACAAAATTCCATACTGGGTTCACTGTATTTTTTATTAATGCACTGAAGTGAAAGTTACAATGTCAAAAAGAAAAATAATCTTTTTGAAACACTGATATACACCATATTTCTATTTCTTATGGAATAATTTGTTACTACACAAAAAGTACTTTGCATGTTCAAGGTATACATTTGGTTAACTTGGCAGGTTTTTCTTCCAAAAAAGGTAGGAATTCCTTTGATGAAAAATGTATTTAGATGCAAAAAGATGTAGATTAGATTTTTCAAAAAGATCTGGCTATCATATCTGTATACATACAATAATGGCAAAAATAAGATTGTGAAAGTTGATTATCAAAAACAAATCTCTTCTCCTTCACCTGAAATACCAAAGAATACAAAGAAGTATAAATGTGCAAGCAACAAATAAATGTAAAATCAACCTGGATTTTAGTATTTTAAAGCGAAAAATTATAAATGCCAACTTTTTTCTGAACACTTTATATCTATGCTCATGATTTCTTCTGAAATTTTCACCAAATGCTTTATATATTTCACTAAACAAAATGACAACATCAACATCAATCCACACTGATTTGGTAAATAGTTAGAAATGCTCTTTTAGAGTAAAAGTACACTGTAACATTATTCAACATGTCAACTACAAACAAGTTTCATGTAACTATACATATATGCATAGTCTCCAAAATAAAATGGAATGTTTAAAGCTAAACAAAAGTTGTTAACATATTGGCATGAATGGTAATTTATTTTTGCTTAGATGAAATGAAATACTATAAGAAGAGTGTACGGCACAGAAACAGCAGCTTAAATATTGCAACAAGCTGTCTTTTTTGAACTACATAAATGGTAACAGGACATTTACATGGCTTGGGTTAATGTTACATATATTCAGTCTAAGTTTTAAACCAACTCCCATCACAGCTATGTGGTATATTGTGCCAGTTTTTAACCAGTTCGACCTTTTTCATGGAATATTCAGACTGCAACCAACTTGTGAAACCAGTTAATGATGCTGATTGACATTTAATGTTCTTACCATTTTAAGATATCAACTTTGAACTTGATAGATATTTGAGAAATATATACCCTTTAAATGAACTTAAGAAAATATTATGTATCTTGAGTATAATTCAAAAATAAAGACTAAATGTCAATTTAGAATCACAGTCAATGACTTTAGAGCATTGTGCACAGATTATGCTTAAATATACCTCAATTTACTCCTACACCTTGACAAAAAGCCATTATAATAAGGATTTACAAAAAAATGGATTTCACAGAAATAAAGTACAACAAATTTGTTAACTTGAGAAAATGTAATCCCTTTTTTCCTATGTTATCCTAATGCAGGTTAAAAGTGAGTATTTCAAACAAAGGGTAATTGGTACTCTGTGAAAGAAAAAATTAGAATAAATTCAGATATGAACATAAGTTTCTAATTTGAAGACCAAGTAACTTTGTCCCCAGCTCTGAGAAGGGCGTTGGAGCTTGGATAGACCACTCCATTAACAGACAAAGTATTCAACTCCAACTGACCAAAATGCAGTTCCAGTGAATATTGGATTTTACCTGCAAGGAGATTTTCTGCTTCCAAAGAACCTACAACCCCAGGCAACAAGACAGGATATCTGTATGGTGGGGCAACCTTGGGGTTGAACTTTAATATACCATCAGGGATACTTGCCCACTGGCCAGTCAGAGCAAATATCATATACCATGATGACATATAGTAACCATAGTGACTGGTCATGAAGCTCTGACCCTCCAGTCCATAACCCACTCCTCCTGTGATTCCTGCTGCATTCCACTGGTCGTTTTCGATGGAGCGCCACCTATCTAAAGTCACCTTAGCCACATTGATGGCATTGGTGACATTCTGCTCCAAGTGGATGTTAAGAGTCCCCCAGTTAGGGTTAGCCATCTGCCAAATACAGTTATCTCTGAAGGGTTTTACTGCAGGTCCAGGGTAGGGGTAACGGCCTACAAATTCAAAATATATTCAAGTGAAAAACTCTGAATTTGCATCAATATTCAGTTACATGTACACTGGGAATATATTCATAGTTATTCAAAATTACGTAAAAACAAAAATGAACAAAGCTCTTGCTAGCTAAATGACATGATATTTTATGTAAGTTTTATATTACAAATCAGCCTACCAGTCATAACCAGCATGCCATATGGTGTCTCGTTGTGTTCATACTCTGCTTTCAGATGTTTAATTAAACGACTGGGATCAACAAGAGGACCAAGTCCTACAGAGAATGCAACAACCTGGAAATGATGCAAAAATATCACATGCTGCTGAGATATTCCATTTCAGAGACACTGAAATACAACTACTCAGAAACAAGTAAGATCTTGTACAGTTAAACTATATATGAACATTAAATTTGATGAAAATATTTTATGTTCCTTATTGGCAAGGAATATTTCTCATTCCTGATTGATAATGTAACCATCTGAAACAGCTGACAACAAGACTGTGTATGCCATATATATATATATATATATATATATATATATATATATATATATATATATATATATATGTTACAGTAACCTATCTAAAAGACTGTTACCTGTGCATAAAATGAATCTGCCATAACTGCACCAGGTGTGGCAGGAAGGTTTTCTGTTACACCTGTTGGTAAAGAAATACTTTTAAATTAATACACAATGAGAGTACATGGTTTGAAAAATAAATCATCTTTTCAAATGAAATGAAATGCAAACTGTCATCAACCAGTTATATCCATCTCTACCATTATCTTAAGTTCAGCCAAATAGCAAAAAAAAAAATCAGGAAAATCTATTTTTACTGGACAAAATTATGGTAAGAATCATAATCAAATATTTGAAATGCATTTCACAATTTTACTGGCACATACTTCTAGCAACTAGTAAAGTGTTAACACAAAGCATACTGAAGCAAATATACTAAGCCAATATTCATACCTACTAGTCCCTGTGCTTCAATCATTTTTCCCAAAGTGGATCTGAAATTCTTAGAATCAAGACGGAAGTCGATACTGTCTACTTTGTTCAGAGTAGTGTAGGCATTGTAGTACTCGTGAGTGGCATTCCACTGGTACTTATCTATGGCCTCCACTCCACGACGATAGGCAGACTGACAGGTATTTGCAAAGTCCGTGTCACCTTGAAATATTAGAGGCATCATTCAGCTTATTTACTCTTATATTATGTCTTAAATGACTACAGATTTTTGAGGTGCTTTTATGGACACTATACAAACCTACTGACATTTTTTAAAGACAAGCAGAATCTGAGAACATTTTCAAAATTTATTGATAACAAAGCTACACCATCTGCCATGTTAAGTAAATGTATGCAATAACAAGAAAAAAACAAGTGAACTTGATGTATGTTATTAATCTTATCAATGCCTGCTTACCAAAAGCTAAAGCTAACTCGTAGCCAGCTCTCAATGCTAACAAATGGAAACCAGATGTATATGCAGAGAAGTCATAGATAGTTAAAACAACATAGTCGTATGTGGTCTCCAGCTTCCTGGGTTGACCATATTCCTTTGCCTGATCTATGTGCCACTGAACAGCCTTCTTGATATTCGGCCATAGGGATTTGACAAACTCAACCTCACCTTTCCACCTAAAATAAAAAGAGACATAACCATAACAAAGTACACCACCAAAACAGTGATACTACTACTACAATAACTACAATTGTAGATAAATGATATGAAAGATCTCTGTGTTGTACAAAAACTAACTAGCACAACAGCTTGTCATTATGGGAGAGTTTGGACTTAGTTTCTTAAAAATGCAGACTGCCAGGACCTTGAAGTTTTGTCCAAACTGACTTTTATCCCAATTACTTGATGCTTCAAGCACCAAAGGGAGGGCAAAACTAATGTCATCCATGTGACCCTTTAATCCAAGTTTACTTCTAATCTCACCCAAGCCAGTTTCCATTTTTCAGTTTTCTCCGTTTTTATTTACCTTATGCTCAACATGTTTTGGTTCATTCCAAATGAAGCTATCATTGTAGTATCATAGGTAATGAGCTCTTAAAATTATCAATAAATATGATAGTCAACATCTATAACTAACCTATATAATTCTAAAGCATACACAGCAAACATAGATGAACAGTCTGACATGACCCTGCCTCCAGGGACATCTATCTCATCGCCAGGGACAAGAACACTGACACGGAGCTCCTCAGCTATCATTCCAGCTGCATTCTGAGACTTTGCCCAAGCCAACATCTTATTCTTGGTACTCTCTGGGAAGAATGTTATGTATGGAATGTGTCTTTCACCATCATTATGAACAGAGTCTGAAAAAAGTATTACATTTTAACAATTAATAAATAAAAAATTACTTATTACAGTGCATGCAAAAATGTATGAAATATTAAATACTTATTCAGAAAAAATTAACTCTTTAATGTTATAAAAGTTACAGTTACACTTAAGGCACATCAGGTGTCACTTGAACATTTTTTTACCAGATATTTTAAAGCAAGAATAAGTTATTCTGTGGGAGGGGGAGTGGTTGTCATCTGGAAATCATTTTAGACTATATATACTCAGGTTTCAGTTCTGTCCTTAATGTTTGTCTGGTCATCTGTCTGTGATATCTTACCTGTATCAGGACAGTCATAAGCTTCCCACTGCCTCCACCTGCCATCAGCAAGCCAGAATGCAGACCTAAAACAAAATAATAAGTAAAAAATCAACTTCATCCTAAATCTATGTTAAGCACTTCTTACTGAATGAAAATTACAAGATCAATAGTATATGAAATTTATTATCTTGGTGATCACAAGGATATCATAAACAGTGCACTTTAATGGACTCCAGTGGTTTAAATCTTAAAAACAGGTTAAAGTTCACGCCCAAGAATTTCCCCATCAGATAATATGCAGACTTTCAATCAATGCTATTATGAACAGCAGTAAAGTACCTTATATGTCCCAAACTGTTGACATAGATATCTTGAAGAAATTCAGGTAGAGATGAGTTGAATAAAGAATTTTGCATCAGGGTGATGTTGCCAATAGTATGAGGTAAGGCCACTGCCATCTGCTGTGCCACATCAATGGAGTCAGCAAACAGGTGCTTGTAAAAGTTACCATAAATCCTGCGCTTGAAATCGCGGTTAGGATAATACCAAGATAAAATCAATGTCACAGACTTTTCCTTCCCTGGCTGCAATGTTGTAGATAATGCCATTGCTCCATGCATATTGGGAAGTGCCCCGGATTCTGGTGTGACTGCAGTCTTGGTGAATTTTCCATTAGCTGCAAAGTCATTCCAAAGATCCATCACATCATCTGCTGATCCAAAGGAGGTTGCCACACCCTGATTGTTTAAGCTGGATGCACAAATTGAAAGGTTTCCACAAGGGGCCACATTGCATTCACGAACCAGAGAGATACAATTTAAATTGCCTCCTGTTTCATGGACTTGCCAAAAGCCTTTGACACCTGATGACCTCTGGGGATTAAACCTATTCAAGTTTACACTGGTGTAGAGTACACAAGACTTGGTGTCTTCTTGAAATGTCCATGTTCCACATTCCTTAACACTACTGCAAAGCTTCATGCACTGTAAATCATTAGTGACAGTCAAAGCTTCTTCTGATTCTAGAGTCCCTTCAACGTATGACCTGTCCTGCATCTTTTCTATTCCTAAAGGAAGGTTGAGCATGAAAGCTGCATCAACTTTGTTTGTTTTAGAAGGATTCTTCATGACCAATGTAAAGGCTATGGCTGGTGTAGCTGACTTATTGAGGTTGTTCACATAATATGTAGAGTAACCATACAAGGCAGCCTCAACAGGTACACACGAGTCTTGCACCTCTAGTCTGGACACTGGGTGAGAGCCTTGGTACTTCATAGCCTGAACACCTGGCAAACCTTAATAATAATAATAATTATTATAATAATAATAATGTCTTCAACTAATATATATATATATATATATATATATATATATATATATATATATATATATATATTAGAAATTTTTTGTTGGAGCTCATAAAACTGAAATATAAAAATATTAACATGAAATGATTAATAAATATATTACATAAAGACAATTTCATTGAGTTAAGAGTTAAAAGGACAGACTGCTGATGGGTCAATTCTCTCTTTAAAAAAACTCTTTCCATATTTAAAAGTTTTACCTGTGGGTGGATGAGTTTGAAGTACAAATGCTTGGGCTCCATTTGATTTTTCCTTAGGAAGCTTTTTCAAATGACGTTTTAATCTGTCACCACCTATTTGGACCCTCATTTCTTCGATTTCTTCATCAATTTCCTTGGTCATTTTGATCACTTCATTTTCAGATCTGGGTATATGCACGTTGAGGTAAAATTCATCAGACTTCTGACTGGCAACTTGTTTTTGTTGGTTTGATTGCTTCTTTGAAACTGAACTCACTGAAGTTCTCATACCAAACACTGCTTCTTCAAATACCTACAAATGAAAGTTTTTAATATCAAACTTGGTTGATCATTATTCTTGTTGACATTTGTGACTTACGTTAAATCTATATTTTCATTAGAACAATTTCAAGACCAATCCTGTAATGTTATTCTAGATAATATCTCAACAATTTATAAGCAAAAAAACCCACTGACTGAAATATTTTGTTTTTCTCAAATTAAATGATATCATTATTTGAAATATCTATGTAATGCAACAATTTATGTAACATTCAATGAAACAAGAGCTCTACAATATTTTTATTCAATTGGAGATCATAGCTGTTATGCTGAATTTTACATCACACCTGCTTGTCATGCAAATGTTAAAATAATGCACAATTGTGGAAATGCCTTTTGTATGTATACAGTAACCATATTAAGTGCCCACACTTATTTTCAATCCTAATGGTGGCCTTCAGTACCTGTATTTTTGCAGCTCCCCCTGGCGTTTGGTTCATTATGACCCACTCATGTAAAGTACCATCTCCACGCAGCTCTATTGACCCTGTGCTGACACCTTTTGGTAGAAAATGAAACCACTTGAGTAAAGTTACTATGAAAAAATTTTATATAATCAACAATTTTCAACTGATACATATATGTATGCACAACTCAGAGATAAACACTTAAAGTGCCACTCCAATATGATGGGGAAAATATTGCTCATTGTGATTCAGAGATCAATTTTTTTTCTTTGGGCAATTAGGTTTATCTGTGATGATATTGATATTATTGAAAACTTGAAGCAACCTTACTTCTGATCAAAAGCCAAAATGTATCCCAGCTGCCATTATATACGTTGAAAACCTTGGCAAAGTGATGACATGACATGAAGAATGCATAAAATGGGATTTGCACTCCACAATGGCCACAAATATCTTCAAATACATGACCAATTTCATTCTTTTCAAAATAGAATACGGTAATGTGCCAAACAATTCGACGAAAATAAATTAATTATATTCTCAGCAACATGGCTTTCGTCGAATTGAACGAAATACAAAAATTAAGACTTCCAAGATGGTTGGATTGTTTGAGTCATCCACGCAAACGCTCTTCTTACCGGGAGTACGTAATATTTGTCGCTCAAGACAAGCCGTCCTATGTTATCTTTCCTATGTTTTAAAATCTTACACCATCCGATAGTAGCCAAAAATAAAATAATAATAATAATAAATAGCCAATGTCGCAATACCAAATTATTTATTAAACTTAGGAGACGGTAATTTTTATTTTTATATTCCCCTTTATGCCCCCGCACTGTGTACTTCCCGTATCTAAATTTCCCCACCGCACGGAAAGAATCACGGTTAAAATCTGGTAATTGTGCATTTATTTAATAAGCCACGTTAATTTAAATTTATGTCCCCATTAATTTTTTACCCAAGGAGAAGAATAAACCTGCAGTTCCCCAAAATAAGTGGAATCAATCACTGTAATAATGACGATGCGTAACATAATTAGAAAAACAAAATGAAGAAGTTAAAACATACCAAACCCTGGTCTTTTATTAAATTCAAACGAGAACGTTGTGTCTTACTAAAAAGTTATATGCGTTTTAGTGCTTAAAAGTTCAAAATCACCTATAGGAGTCATATCTACATTTTACATTTCAATAAATACTTCGAAATCATGATAAATAGTTTTCGTTTTCTAATTCTTTATTCTAGTTGTCTTAACAGGACTTTTGTGACCCAGACTTATTCATATAATAATAAACAATCTCCCAAAACACAAATCTGATCAAAGTTTTACATAGAACCTGCTTCTATACATTAATCTAACCCACTGAGTTGTCCTTTAAATCTGCATTGTTCATACATATTATGCCTAGGTAAAGGTATGAACGTTGTTATTGTCTTTTACAAAAGGTCCTTAAAAGGATCGTCACACTCTGTTATGTCCTCTTGATTAAATCCCACGAACTCCTCTCCGTCGCTGTCGCTCTCTAGCAGCGGTACATGTAGGCCTACGTCGCTCTCCGGCGCTGAAACATCACACTCTCCCCTTAGTGACTGCAAGATGCCAGTAACAGAAAAAGACTTCTGGATCATGGCTGCGGGGACATTGTCCCAGGCAGCCTTGATCCAGTCGACTATTTCTTGCTTACTGGCAGTCTTCAGTTGGTCAATGAGTCCCTTCGCAGCTGCGACTTCGTCGCGCATCCTCTCCGACCACAGCCGCCTAAGATGGCCTTTGAACGGCTTGTTCAAGGACACATCTAGGGGCTGGGCCTTAGAGGTGCATCCTCCAGGAATAATTGCCGGTTTGGCTGCCACTCGCTCCAGTGCACGTGTCACCCTCTCTGTGGTATGCGCAGAAAAGGCGTCCATTACCAGTAGAGAAGGACGTCGTTCCGTATATACCTTCAGGATTTTAGCCACCCATTCCAACATTAGCTCTTCAGTCATCCAGGCTGTAGGGTTTGCTGTGATCAACCAACCCTCTGGCCCCTCCAGCACTGGATTTCTCTTGCCTGAAAAAATGAAAGGACGACATCAATAGCGATATTTATAGCTAAACTCCGTTACTGGCTGAAATGTTCATTTACTCTCAGGGATGAAGAAAACTGCAAAAAGATCTGAAATTGTTTAATGCATGTAAAGTAAAACTTAGAAATATGTAGATATTTATAACAGTCACCGATTGCTATTGGAAGTAAATTATCTGTAGACTTTAACAATAACCTTGCACACATTGCCCTCGCAAAACCATACAACTAATCTAATTGTAGTAATGTTTCTTCATAAATAAACATTTACCAGTCTAAACTATACAACATAAAGAGTTTGCTAAATTACCTTTAAATATTATCATGCTAGGCAATTTACTGCCGTCCGCAGCGACGCTTTGAACGACAGTAAAATGTCTTTTTTCGGCCCCTGTCGAAATTATCCTGACGTCCTTCTCTCCTCTCTTGTTTATTGTCTTTGACGGAAGCAGGTCGAACACCATGGGGACTTCGTCCATGTTAATAATAAAGCGGTCTTCGAAGTCCGACTCCTCTTGCACTTCCCTCAGATGTTGATGAAAGACACCCAGGCGTTCCTGAAGATCGGCTGGAAGACGCTGACTGACAGTAGTTGTGGAGCGTATGGACAGGATGTTTCTTTCCATGAACCGCTTTGCCCATCCTCTGGACGCTTTAAAGTCGATCCCTTGAGAGGCTGCTAGGGCATGGGCCTGACTACATAACGCTTCCACGGAAACTGGCAGGTGCAGATCTCTTTGACCAAGAACCCAGGCAAGAATGTCGTCCTCTAATTCTTTGCCCAAAAGACACTTTTTCCCTGTACCTAGAAAAGAAAAAGAACTATTAAGACCTTGTGTTAGCAATCGACCTTATGCAAAATCTCTTTTTATTCGTGATATTTACTCCGTCAGTCAATTATCACAATGATTATAAATATTGATTTCTAAGAAGTGTTCTCGAAGATTCTATTATATCTGGTACAGGTGACCGTAAACCGTGGCATATTTAATAAAATTGTCTTACACGTGTTTAAAATAAATGTTGGAAAATACGTAATTGGATATATTGTTGTTAAAATCAAAGAACATAATTTAATTATTTTCAATTTCTTATAATCATTACCTTGTTTCCCTTTACAGCTGATTTCTCCTAAATGGTTGAGCTCTGCTATCCACGTGGAGATTGTTGACCTGGGGATGTTGAGTTTCTTTGCAATCGAACAGACGCCATGTAGGGATGCCAAATCTGCGATTTCCTTTTTTTCAGTCAGGTTGTAGCTTCTGTATTTCCCCCGTTTGCTAGGAATAGGAGCGATCTCCGCATCATCCAGTCTGCGCTTAGCTGCTGATCTCTCGTTGGAAAGCATCAAATCTACCACTTCTGGTTCGGCGTCCCGAGTTACCACAACCTTCTTAGGCCGTCCCACAGGCCGTTTCTTTGGTCTTTCTGGCAGGGGCTCCGAGAGCCAAGATGCTGGAAATGTGTTCTGAACATCTGATGTCTTCCGAAAAAACGAGTCAATCTTCTGTTGAGCCATACTTGAGTGTCTACAGAAGGTTTAACGTGTCCACCTTATATACCCCCTGCAAACCGGCACGCGTAACAAGGATTAATTAGACGAAGGGACGCTTTTCCTGGCAGGAGGTGTTGTAAACATTGCCGTCAGATTACTCCCTCCGATAACTATCTCATACAAACCGGTAATTAGCTTAAACAACTTACCTGGATTACAGGTATGACATCTGCCTTTTGACATCAATCTTAAATTGAAATCACCAGATACCTTTACTAGCTTTACTATAGCTTTAATATACCTATACTTATAAAAAACTTAGAGGGTCAAGGATATTAACGAAAAAGTCCAAAACTAATGCAGCTAATTTAATTCTTTATTAACTAAAAGGTATGGTCTACCAAGCAAAACAATCTTCCAAGGCTTGTAGTCGCAGTGTAACACGAGTGACGTAATATCAGCGTTTTGGGGCTAAAATTGTCTTTTTTTTTCTCTTAAACTAAAAGCCATATGAATACGATTTAAAGAGCTACCTAAAGGAAGCACAAAAAAAAACAGTAAACTGAATCAGGATTTTCTCTTATTAGTATTACTTTTGGTTTTATTTCGATAAAACGTGAATTTCACGAAATATATATGAACCCTTCACTTTCAGTATTAAGAACTTCAAAAATAAAAGGTAAGTCAAAAAATTGAGGTGCAGTTGAATAGAAATTATACTGAAACACAGCGAAATCAAATTTCATGTCAATCTGACAGTTGAACAATGAGATATGGGGGCTGAAGTTTAGACTTTGTTATCAATCTTCGAAGCTGAATAATCGCTCGTAAACCTTTGACGCAGGTAATTAGGCTAATTTAAATTAATTGCACCTCCACCTTACCTGTTATCAACTAATTGATCGGGAAGGTCTACACACCATTACATGTTAAAATTGGGTTGTTTGTTTCTATCTAGATGCCAGAAAATCTTACTTTTATACGCAAACTTATTCGCCCCACGAAAGCCGCACTTCCATGAGAAATGATAGACAGCTGATTAGGCCTACCTGCTCTAGTTTCACTGACGCAATTAATTATAATTGTGCCTGCCGCAGTAGGAGTCTGTGCACTGTCTTGGAAGTGTCTAAGGAAGCGCTAACAAACAAAAAGCAAATTACTTAAGGTGCAAGCAGAGGACAATGCCTCCCGTCGCCGCTCTACACACAAGACGCCCCCCACCCCAAAGTAACGGTGCTTAACAACTAAAGCGGAGACTAAAGTCAGGACAGGAAGAAAAACTCGCCCAAATGTATATTTTAGTGCGTGTTGCCAAAATAGAACTTAATTCAGTATTAAATCTATTATTATAATCTAAATCTATGATTATTTCTAACATATGAAAAAAAAACAAAAAATCGAGTTTTTGTATCATCCTTGACGCCTTAAACGATAGTTATAAGTGCAGACTGTATTTCCTTTTCACTTATTGTTGAGTGCCTTTTTTTGCGATTAAGAATATGTTATACACATGAAAATGAGTGAGCAAAAAGAATATGTAATACACATGAAAAGAAGTGAGTGAGCGTCAGCGATCCACCTGTCTTCATTTTTCGGTTCAATGTGTTAAAATGTTTGCCTTCGTTTCAAATAATAATTTTTAAGTTATCCATTCATCTCTCACTGAAGACAAATGTGGATGTTTGGAGATGGATTGTTATGACTAGGGAATCGTGGTCTGCACGACACGATATAAAAATTCCGGCAGAATTCAGTCATGAGAATACCTAGCAAGAGCTATTTTGTTCATCTCATTCTTCAACATTGCTGCTTCTACATTGCTGAAAAAAAATTCCCTCGTGAAACTAAAATATTTTTAATGTGACTGAAGTAATGTACAGTGTGGTAAAACTACTACCAACCACTGCATATGTTGAAATCAGAGCTTTAATTCAGATAGCGGGAAAACTTGCACCGATTGACAAAAGATAAACTCAGGGCTGTCTTACCCCAAGAAAACAATGGACACAGCGATCATAATCTGTCACTCGGGTGTGATAAAATCATTCTTCTGAAGGCATTACCTTTCATCTTTTTGACGCCCCGAATATAGGAACCCGCCGTTGCTAGATGAAATATTATTGGTTTATTGAAGTTGCGTCTTCTTCAACGACTTCGCAACAAAGTCTTTCCACGTGCTGTGCATGCCTTATTGTTTAACGCACGGTGCATGCCAATCACTCCACCTTTTCCTTTAATATATGACAGAGCAGGTTGTTATTCCCGTACAAAAATTATTTTGTCTCATTTAACTAAATTCGATGATAAAAATGCTTTGAACGGACTCATTTGATAATAATCCGCTCTTACAGTGTATTAGATATTGGGCTTTCAAAAAGGAGAAAGTAATTGCTATCATACTGCGTGTATTAAAATGTATCATAACATAGCGGTATTAATGCTTTTCTCATTATGTAGTGGCCCTAAAAAGGGCCGTTAGGAGACAGTTTAGAAGCACTGTCTGGCTTTGTGTCGATCATGCTACCAACAACCAGTAACAGAAGTCAGGAGATCCTTCATCCTCTCCAGAAGATTCGGGTTCTTGATCGAGAAGATCAGGACACATGGAACTTCCCGGCCACCCTGCCTCAACGAAGACTTCTTAGGCCTGCCGGTCACCTCCACCCTGATGTCGCCACCATGCAAAAGAAAGTGGAAACATTCTCTCGAAATTTCTTTCGGCAAGTGCCCCACAGTTATGTTTCCACGTTTGACGCGGATACAGTATCGGTCTTTGCGCCGGCCAACTGAAATGTAATGTAGTCCATTCAATATAAATCATACTGCTAACAAAGAACCAAAACACATTTATAGGTGAAAAAAAAAAACATTTAAAGATAATAATTTGCACTCATAACAATAATGCCAAGTATCTGTACCCGAAGTCTGCCCCACGGAACATATGTGCAATTCTGTTCAAATAATATGGTATTTTAAAGTTCTTGATTTTAATGTGAAACACGTGACTCATACAAAGTAGCTGTTACATACCAGGATCATCCACATCTACCAGAAGAGATTCACCAACAAACGGTTTCCAGTATACTCTGTAGACGTGGTATCCACGAACAACTGCTGCGTAGGAAAACTCCATGGCTTGTGCTCATCTTTAGGAATGCACCGATTTTATACCTTTTTTTATAATGGCCATGAAAATATGATCAAAGTCACAGAACATATCTGGATTCCAACAGTTACAACAGATAGTATCAATCTAAGGGCAGCTACTCTGATCAAAGACAGTTACCTGGCTTTTGATCAAGGAGCCACTATGCGGCACCTCTTATTTTGACTTACTATTCAGTGATTTTATCTATAGGCACAAGTCAATCTACATTTGAACGTAGACTTATCGTTAACTCTATCTGTCGATCACTGTTTTTCATGCAACTGTGCTCAAATCCCAATAATTCGCAAAAACACTAGCAGTATGCTTGATAATCACATGTGTGTGCGTGTGTGCTGGTAACTTATTTGTGTAACGATCTATTAAAATTTTTATGGACGTAACCAGGCATACGCACGGATGCACTGTGCGTACAATTTGTGGGCCAACCATGATATTATCCTCTATAAATTGAGTGTATTTTTTCAAGGTACTAGTATATAGTCGGAAATCCCCTTCGGTTGTAAGTTAATGTCACTTGAATGTACAAATCCTCTGTATAATTCATATATGCGCCATTGTTCTTTCACCGCTTCTCATTTGCTTTCACAGAACTGAGGTAAACAATACTAGCTACCGCCAGAAGTCCTATCTTAATCGTCCATCTAGCTGGAACTTCCTTTACCTCTTAATTAGAGGGTTAAATGCCCTTCGGCTGCCAGGTAGCCTGACTTGAGCGTATCAAACGCACTCTCGCTATCTCAGGTAAAAATCTACCCGTGTGTTATTTTCAAAAAGCAGCTCCAGCAGACCTGGGGGCACTAGATAAAATCTGAACATCGAGCTTTACAAGGAGCCAGAGAAACAAAGGAAGATTGATTTTTCCTGCAAAGCTTCAAAGACACGGACTTGATCCACCTTAAATCTCTTAAGTAATTTGATGTAACCAACTTTATGATGCGTCACAGTTGAATGGCACTACTTTGTAGTGAACACTGTTATTCAGTCACGGCGACAATACTTCCTAAAGCTTACGAAACACAATAAAATGTTTCCACTAACTGTAAAAAAATGTTCCACGCAGTATGCAGCAGTGACAAGAGTGACTTTCATGCACTCTCAAACCCATGTAGACCCTAAACAAACTCTTAGCAAACTAGCCGCTAAATTATGAATGGGGACACTTTCCAGATCTTCATACGTACGGCACCTGACAAAAGCCGACAGACAAAAAGGCAATTTTCAAATTTTCAGCGAGAGGTCGTTCGCAATCCGAGAGAGACGAAGAGGCAATTTCCACATCTGTTAAATATACTTCGTTAGCCAAAGAGCGAGACGAGAACGCGATTTTCGGACCGTCAGCGGGAGATTGTTCGCAATCCGAGAGAAACGAGAAAGCAATTTTCATATTCGTTCATTAGCTTTCGTTTGCGGAAGATCGTCAGCCGGAGATCGTTCTCGATCTAAGCAAGGCGAGAAGGCAATATTCATTCATGGGAATTCCTTCGCGAAAGAGCGTCAGGGAAAGATCGTTATCGATTGATTTTAACCCTCCCTCCCCATTGAAATTTATTATTCTTAAAAATATTTTTCATTTCAATCCCCCCCTCCCCCATTTTGGACAGCCTGTATCCCAATCCTGGAAAAGCTTTGATTCTGGGTGAAGTAATGTAATGGAGCTTAATTAAATCGCCGGAATGTATTTAACTTTAACTGATGATTTTATTACAGGTGAAAACTGAGCTATGATTCGGCAAATTTAATTTATTCTGCCCTTTATCTGTTTGCGTAAGTCTACATTTAGCGCACCCGGGAATATTGAAAATATGTGCGCACAATTTTAAAAGGCCTGGTGACGCCTCTGAATTAATGTATCCATCCATAGACGTAAAGGTGTGAATCACTGAAGAAATCTTACGTCTATAATGTATACGGCTATGTTAATAAAATTAATTAAATATATAGATGTGACGGCTTTCATTCCAAAATTCCCACATCAATTATTTGACGCTTAAACATCGGTTTTATCATCAATGTACATGTGACCAAAACAAACAACAATAAACACCACCATGTTGAAGGTGATCTAGCTCTTCATACGTATTACGCACACCGCGTCTTGCTGAACTACAGATATGCAATTTTAATTGTACAAAGGGCTTGGATAGAAGCGACAGGTACTTTTTCCCACAAGAGAGCATCTTGATTTCTTAATTGTGTCTTCCACATTTAGGTAGCCATCGGTACCACTGAAAGAGTCGCGGCATGCGACTTCTGTTCACTTATTTACAAACGCACCCTGCGTAAATCGCGTGTTTTAAGAGCTTGGTAATAGAAATGCACATGCAGATAAGTGACAGGTACGTTTCCCTTTGAGATAATATCTTGATTTTTAATTGTTGCTACCTCATTTCAGGCCACAAAAATGAGGAAGCTTTTAAAGTGACACACAAAAGCGGCATGTGACTTCTAATCACCAACTTGAAAACGCACCTTGCGCAAATCGCGTGTTTATGAGCTAGGTAATGCAACAAACGTTATGAAATGACAGGTACCTTTAGTAACAGCTTGATGTACTTGACAAATTGCCATCAATGCTGTTTAAAGTGTAACAACTGACAAAGAGCTACGGTATGCACTTCCATTCACCGACTTGAAAACGCACCAGTCTTGCCGACGATGTGGTCGAATAATCGGAACACAAAAAAATTACCGTTGCATGAATTTGACGTTTGGTCGAAATGTTTGAGCCAAGAAAAATTAATTTCAGAAAATAATTTTTTTCGTCGGATTGATCGGGCCGGTCGAATTGCTTGGCACATTACCGNCATTGAAAACCTTGGCAAAGTGATGACATGACATGAAGAATGCATAAAATGGGATTTGCACTCCACAATGGCCACAAATATCTTCAAATACATGACCAATTTCATTCTTTTCAAAATAGAATACAAAAGCTTGTGGGGCATGCGCATTGTACACTTGTATTTATGGTTTCAATTACACATTTCCATAGAAATTGTGATATCCACATGACTGACCTTTCAGAAGCACAGCAGATACATATATGATATACACTGGCACTGAGTTCACATTTTAACAAGTTTTATCACTTAACCTGGATTAACTCTTGGCCCAAGTAAACAATATACTGTTTTGGTTAACTCTTCAGAGGTAGAGGGTAGACAAATATACTCAAAGAAAATTCTAAGATCTTTACACATGAGATTTTGTGGTAGATATTTTAGTGCGTGACTGAATGATAATATAACAAATTATAGAAATTACAGCAAACAATGTTGACAAAGCAAACTGAATACAAGAACAACTCATTTCATGTATAAGCATGAACTTATATGTCCCTCTGACAGGCATAGGGGTTTAAAATAAGGGGCTGCAAGGCTAAAGACATTTTAGCTTATTTCATCCTGTATAAAAATCAAATGATTGTAATGGAATCATGGGGGTGAGGGAGGAAGACTCCAGCCCTTATTAACCCCCAATTATACTCACCCCCAAGAGGCACAGCACTCCGTATACCACTGGGGGGTGGAACCAAAGTCCCATTATCTAGCTGCTGGTAGCGATAATTAAATGCATCCCAGAGGTCCCAGCCCATAGCCGAGTCACTGATGTGGGTGACATTCTCCTGCTCCAGGTACACGCAGCCTTGCCTCTTCCACACGTAACGATCCGAACTCTTGATAATGCCTTCATTTTTAAACTGGATTTTCAACAACAGATCTGAGATACTGTCACCTCTGCTCTTCCCGATAAGTAAAAACGCACCAAGAATAAGGGCTAATGTGGGGGCACTTGCTGTCATGGTCGTAGTCTACTGTGGTAATCCCAAGCTCAGTGCCTCATCTCAATCTGCAGTGACAACCTACACATTTATTAAACAATATATATACACGTTGGTCGTAGAACCGTATAAATGTACGTACAGATGTAAAACGGTTACTTGTGCATACAGATAATTTTTTATATAAAACTTGTCCAGTGTGAGTCTGTCAAATGTGGTCCACTCTCTTTATCAATATCGTACGTGTTGTGCTATGTTGCACATTATGACATGCTCTCGACGACAATGACTCCAGTATTCACCGGCGTTTATTTTTATACCTGCACTGTACATTCCTAGGTAAATTAACGTAAAGACAGCAGTTGTATAATACAATTGCAATGATAGTAAGAAAATGTGTATAATTCTGATTAAAACTAAGACTTTAGAACAACTTAAAATGACTTACACGACGGTGCCCTGGCAGATTCAATTATACAAACCTCCGAGTCTTGTGACTGGTCATGTGACCGCGGGTATTGTTGTTTAGACATGGCGGTGGCAGGTGCGCTGAGAAGTCAATAGGTTAGCACTTAGAGAGTAAAATCAGCGCTTCCCAGAGGAAATTTATATCATTGAGAGTACCGTAACATAGGTAATAACACTGAAATTAATCCGTTCGTTTACAAAAGATAGATATAGCACGGTATGCATTTGAACCTTCTTTATATCGGTTATTTACCTTAGCAACACCAATACTTCATGTTTGGCTGTACAGCATTGAAGAGAGATTCTGTCATAATTTTAAATACTTAACTCTCAGTTTTGATAAAACATTTGCTAAAACTTAATGCCGTCAAGATGGACAGTGCTTATGTCAAATATTCCTCGTTTTAGTGTGACATTGAATGGGGTCTTTTTACAGCAAGTACAGGCACATGAAATTTTATAAGTTATATGTTACTATATTGAATTACTTTTCTTTCAGACATAATAACACTGAAGATGTCAATTGATACTATTGTAATTGAAAACCACATTAAACTATTTGTTCAAACAAAAATTGATGAAGACGTGTATTTGGACTTGAAGAGACAATGCATTTCTATTGTTCCCTTATCTAAAAAGGGATCTACGACTTTGGCAACATTTTGGGCCAAAGTTCTGCAGAATAAGAATGTATTCCCTGCAACGAAATACTTGTACCACAAAGACTTTGACAGGAAAACTGAACAGTCAATTCTATTTGTAAAAGCAGCTGGTGTCACCTTTACAATTTTTATGAAAACTGGCACTCTGACTATAGAAGGAGAATATGTCTACGACTGGTTTAAGAACAGGATACGAGATGTCCTGACAGCATATGATGAGAGTGTGGGGTTTCCAGTTGAGGGGTATGGACAGGTTGTCCAAGCTGATGAAGATGAAGCCATTCCAGGTATGTACCTAATTTTTTTTTTCTCTACTTTTATAATTATTTACGTTGATGACTTTGCATGATTAATCATTTACTATGTAAGATGCATGAAGAAATTTAGGTTTCATGTTAGTTTGTGATATTTTATTCAAATTGTTATATTTTCAGTTGATGAGCCTAGGCTGGTTTTAAAGGAGAAATCTGCTGTGGTCAATTCCACCATTACTGCCCCTGTAGACATGGCAGAAAGTATGGACCAGCTGGAGAGTGTCCTTGGAAGGATCCATCTTGATTTGGTATGCAGTACTAAAAAATAATATGTTGTCCTCTTTTAATAGTTCATATAAAATTAATCAAAGCTAGGTCCGCAAAAATTGTAAATCTGAAAGAGATAGATTTGTCTTCAGAAAGGTAATTTTATATCAGGAATAATAAGCATTTTTATTTTCTTGACACTTGGGAAGACTAGTCCAAAAGAAGCAGATTCAAGTTGGTTGTATATTTTGCAAAGTTAATCCAGTTTTAGATCACGTGTATTAATAAGTACCCACTATCAAGTGTTTATAAATAATTACGAATTTCTGTTTCTCCCGTTTTCCAGCTCAGCACAGAATCCCTGCAAATGCGTTTGAAGGACCTACCCACAGGGTGTATCAGGGAGGGACACACTTACGTCTATGAGCTTTGGAAATCTCTTCTACACAAATGGTTCAGTGAGGGCTTTAAAGTGTACATTGCTACTCCAGTCATTGACACTCAGCGGGTGCTTGACATTGTGGACTTCATGTTCCAAAACAAAGAAACTGCAGACCTTGAGGGACTCTTTGTGCAATATCAGTGTGGAGAAAATAAAAGAATATCAGATGTCAAAAGAGAAGTGCTGGAGCTTCCACTATTTTCTCCTCCACAGAGGCTTCACATTGAATATAAACTTTTCAACAAATTGAACTATCCAGCAAAGACATTTAACTGTAAATTCATAGCTGGAGTGAAGGGAGATGCAGCTCAAGTTATGGTCACTAGTGCAGGATTCAACAGGAATCACTTTGAAGAAGAGAGTTATGAATTTGTGATGTTTCATCAGACCAAAAAAGACAATTTTATCAGGGAGTATATGGAGCCTCTGACCACCAGCATTGGTCTAGAATAAAAAACAATAGTCATTATCCAAAAACTGCAAGATGAACAAAGTCTAAACTTGACTAGTGAATTAACAGGAATTTTGATTTATCTAAAAAATTGGTCAAAATGATTAAATTGAAACATGCAATCAATAATTTCTTTTATGCATGGTTGTAATCCCCACAAAAATTATTAACATTGTTCTATATAGATTGTCTTAATTATTATTTTTATTATAATATTATTATTATTATTATTATTGCATCATTTTAGTTTTACTCTATTTTTGTCAAAAAAAAAAAAAAAAAAACTGTGAAAGGAATGTTGCTGTTTTGGGTTTCAAGTTAGAACAGTTATTTCAGTGCCAATGTAACATTTTCAAACAAAAGAAAGCCATGTATGGGCTTTTTAAAAAATATTCAATTGTAATGAATTTAGTAAAAGTGTCTGTAGAGAAAACATTTGCTGGATTGTGCAGTGGCATGTCTTTTTTTACCATAATCTGAAGGATTTTTAAAAGAAATATTTTTGTATTAAATTTTATTCAAATAAGTGGCTTGTGCCTTTATCTTATAACACTTGCAGTTAAAATATCAATTTGTACATTATGATTGAATTAGACTTTTGTAAAATAATTCAAAAATGCACATTTTTATGTTGTTTTTCTAATTTAATAACAGTTAGAAAATCAGAACAGAAAAAGGAGTAAAATATCCCTTTTAAACAACAGAACATCATAACCTTATATATCTAAAACTACATAATTTAACTTGCCATACAAAGTTGAACAACTTTCTTGTGCGTGCTAGGTGCAATTTTATAAATAAATGAATAAATGAACAACTGAGAGTAACCCATCTGGGTCATTTACCAAAAAAAAAAAAAAAAAAAAAGTAGGCAAATGTTATAAACCACTTTATCCAAATTCCTCACATAAAGCAAATATTGCTTTGTTTGTCCATATAAATTATGAAAAAAAGACACTTGTGTCATATACATATGTCATATCTTTATATTAAAACTTTCCATTTTATTATGCATTTTAATATGTAATTACCAATTATGATCTACATGTAAAAGATTGTTTACTGCACATAAAACCAATTACCTTGTGCTAAATTATCTTCAGGTGCTTATGTTCACACCCATGCAAAGTCAGTATGTTGTTTTCCACACAGACTTAAAAAACATTAAATTACATAAAATTACTATTTTTATTGCTTATCTATCTATTTTGTAATGCTGTACTTACAAGTAATTTCACGTGTTGCTATGACCTGATTACACTTACACTTACCTTTACAATTAGTACTAAAATACCCTCTGACACCTGTTTATTCTTAACTAAAACCTTAATGTCATGAACATAGGATATAGTTAAAAGCACTACAACTTGTAATCAATTTCCAGAACAACAAGTTAACTAATTAAAACTTTCTTTAAAACATGTGATCAATTTTCAGCACCATAAGTTGACTAATCTAAACTTAATTCACAACATCTACCTGTAAAAATCACCCTTTACTCTTTCCCTACATTGCAAGTACCTTTGAGCAAATACTGGTATGAAATTGAAAGTCTTCCTTCTGAAATCAAAACTAGACTACGTAATGGTTGTGAAGTGGCTTTCACATGTGCTTCTTTAACAGTTCTAGGACATACTCATTGACCAGCAACATAATAGCTCCACCTGGAAAAAAAAGCAATGAAGCTTAATTCATTGAAGGTTAAATCAAAACTATAGGTTCTGATGGACACACCTGCCTCCACCCACCTGGACAGCATATATTATGTATTTCAATGAGACATAACAGTTTTGAAACATCAACAACCTTAAAACCACCTTCCATAGATTCTGGACAATTAATCTTAGTGAAGTTTCAAGGACAGTAAAAATAAAGACTTTCTAATAAAAATTGCATAAATCTATAGAAAAACAAAAACAAAAAATACTGCCAGGTACACAAGTTTAAGTGAAAGTATAAGTGAAACTGTTTGACCAGCAGTCCCATAGGCAGGGAGAGGGAGGGGGGAAGTTTAGCAAGACCTGCCCTTTAGGCTAAAAAAGGTTCCATGCCTAATCAAAATTTGATTTAGGACCTAAGCCGGTTCTGAAATTGGATCAATTTCAGGTAAAGGGGGTAAGGGGCAGAAANAGAGAAAATCCTGACAGAGATCACTGGAGTTTGTGCTAACTTTTAGATAGCTATTTCAATCGTATTAATAGGGCTTTTTGTTTAAGAGAAATTCTTGATTAAAAAAAAGACAATTTTAGCCTCAAAACGCTGATATTACGTCACTCGTGTTACACTGTGACTACAAACTTTGAAAAATTGTTTGGCTTGCTAGACCTTATCTTTAAGTTAATAGGAAATTTCATTAGCTGCATTAGTTTTGGAGTTTTTCGTTAATATCCAAGATCCCTTAAGGGACTCAGGACCTTACAGTACAATGTCCAAGTAAGACATGTATTTTGGTTCAGGCAGACCACTGCCAGTTTAAAAAAAATAATAAGCTACATGATTTTCAGTGATGGCAGTAATGACCACAGTCATAGATGATGTACAGGGAAAATGTGTCTGTAGATGACAAAACACTTACCTGGTCCTAATCTCAGTACTTTGGGCAACAGTCCTTTGTACAATGCAAGGAAACTATAAAGTAAAAGAACATATTAAATGTAAAAAAATGCAATTAAAATCATTGTCAATAGATTCAAATTTGCAATAAATTATATTAAAATATGGTATTCATTTTCCTCAAAAAATATCAATTAATAATCAGCTTGATGTTAGGAATATGGAAATGCATTCATGCTACAACACTGTAACTAACACATATTACAAAATCAACAAAACAGTCAAAGTGACTGAAACATACCCTTCTTCTATATAAACCGTTCTCATAGTAGCAAAACATGTTCTATATTTGATCTGCCCTGGTACTGGCTGTGGGCCTTGGATTCTACTCTTGGCCACATCAAACGGAATATTTATACATGAGGCAAGTGAGCCAGCTATCAAACCTATTAGGAACTTTCTTCCGAACTCCAAGAAGGGACCCTAAAATATAAAATAATTCACATTATAATGCAGAGCATTTGAAATCTGTTACAGATTAGTCCTTTATAAACCGAACTAATCACCTATAAACCAAGCAAATATCTGCCCAAAAGAGTTATATTATCTGTTCAAAAATACTGAAGACTAGACTTTTTTTAATTTATTTTTTTACTTGTATTGTATATACATTCATATATCTATCTTCCTGTATGTGTTTATTTATTCCTTTATACTTTCTACTTGTACAGTATATATAACAGAGAGAAATATGCCCTTACTTCACATGATGGGACAATTTCTTTGACATTGTGATAAAACCCAAAATACACCATGTTAAAGACCCCATGCCTTCCAAGAGTTGCAGTCAACCCTTTCCATATTCCTGATCTGCTCATATAGCCATGCTCTGCTGTGATATCTCTGAATGTGTGCCAGGCTGATTTTTGCTGAAATAATTTTCACTGGTCAGCAGTAATACTAGTATTACCTGTAACTGTACATGCCTCTGACAGGTCAGTGTAAACTGGTGAATTCAAGTTTTCATACATGTGCATATTCTAACCAGGGAATTATATCGTACACGATATAATTCCTAACAAAGGATATTTTAATAATGGTTCTTGGATTAAAAAAAGGGGAAACAATTCTACTAACTAAACATATACCATTGAACTGGCAACACATCTAAGTTTAATCAAAATACATTTTTTTAATACAAGGTTTATGCAGAATGTCAATATATGTTGCAATAATAATTAAACCATGAATGTTTATACAAACTTGGGCAAATTGGTTTCTTTCTGCTTGTAATTTGACTTTCACAACTTCAAATGGATTTATGAAAACTGCCTCAGTAAGACCTGTGGATAAACCAGACAGCCACAAAACCTGAAAAAATAAATAAAAAACATTTGATTACCAAAAGGTAGAAAATTGCCTAGGTTCATGCTAACACACACAGTTTATGCTGGTAACAAAAAAAAATGTGCTGTACGAAACTAAAATATATTCGTAACAAAACTGAGAAATTATATGACTAAAACCTACAAGTTACATCACTAAATACTTCATATGTAAACCGGACATGTGTTGATGTTTAGGAATATCCATGCCACATTTCACTTTAAGATCAGTACATAGAATTTTTTGAAAATTTAACCTCAATTTTGTCTTACACCCCAATTCGGTATACTATCGCCAGCTAATCCATAAAGCCTCTTAAATCTTTCATACATGAAAAACTTTATGGCTCTCTTAGGGAACTCTGCACACATGGGTGGAAGAATACCCTTGTAGAAAGAAAGAAATCTGAAAAAGTATTCAACATATCATATTAAACATCTGATACAAACTGTTAAGGCAACTTTCTACTTACTATATGCATTACGTTTTCACATTTTTTAGATTATTCCCGTTTTGATATTTCATAAGGGCAATGAACACTGGTACTGAATTCTTGATTTCATTAAATGTGAAACCTGTTATGTCACCAAATGTGTAAGACCCCATATGCTCATAGACACTATCATTCAGCATAGATCAATCCAACTTGGTGGTCACTCTCGCGGAGTGCAATCAGCTTAACTGAATGACATGCCTTCTCTTGTTTCCAGCATACTCGTATACTCACCAACTATTTTGTATTCTACTCAACAACAGTTCAGGAGGAGGCATGTCATTCAGTTAAGCTGATTGCAACCAGCATGAGTCCCCACAAACTTGTATCAATGGTGTCTATGGGAATAGGGCCTAAGTGTCAATGAATTGATGCAGATAACAATCACTGCTGCAAACATTCAAATTTTCATTTTCATTAAAAAAAGTCCATCTGGGTCAAAAAAAAAAAAAAAAAAAAAAAAACATCTTTTTCACAGAAATTGAATGAGATGCTTCAGCAATACAAACAATAACATATCTTACCCCTCTTGTTTATAGATGGTGGTAAAACAATGGGCAATGCCTCTGTAGCGGTGGACATCCTCTGGGCCTCCCTGGATTTGAAACCTGGTCTTCACCAGGTCTAAGGGATGCATGAGGCACACCTCAACAAAACCTACAGAGACAGTTGAGGAATGAACTTCTTTTTTTACCAAAATTATTCAATCTTATGTTCAAATTTATATGAAACAGGTTCTATTTCAATTCTTTTTTTTTTTTTTAAGAAAAAGTGATTTTTCTGCCATAATGGCAATAAACCTAGATCAAAGTTTAATACATGGCAGAATTTTTCCCAACAAACCACCCTCCCCCAACTATCAAGGACCCTAAAGAACCAACTTTCCTGGCAATTGCTGCTAACCACTGACATCACAGTCTTCAGAATTGATTGATGACACATATCCTGTGAACACCACAATTTATCCATCCATTCATGTCCATGGTCCACTATCGTTTTTCCATTTATTCATAAGAAACAGACTAAATGTTGCATTATCAACCTTTTGTGCTTTCATAGACTTTCATAAAGCATTTGATTGCATCGACAGAGATTATTTAATGTGCAAACTATTGAGATCTGGTATAGATGGTAAAGTATACTGGGCTATTAGAAACATATATGTTAATTTCAATTGAAATGGCGTAAAACACAAATACTATAGTGCTCGTGCAGTTTGGGAATTTAACTAAGTGTAATACATCCGGGCATTGGGCAGGTGGCGCCACAATCTCTATACCGATACGCGGGCTGAAATGCGCAGTGGTGGTTAGTGATCACAGCACCAGGTTTAAACAGGTTTAAACGGCATTTGCGAAGCAGCGGCAAGAGGTTAAGCATGAGTATAGCGAAGCAGTAATAGACTTTTGTGATCAACGGTGAATGATATGAGCAACAGTACTAGTAGGTCCAGAGTAGACGATATATCCTGGGATACATATTTAATGAATATAGCACAGGCAGTGGCCCCGGGAGTATTGGAAGAGGAAAGCGGCAAATATGGAACGTAAACCAAACAACAGAAACGTCGGAGGAAATACGGCCTGGGGGAGTCAACAAAAGCCATACTAGCCCAAAATGGCTTTACCTCCGAGAGAGCCTTAAAGTTGTTGAAGGCAGATGATATAGGAGCTCTTAATATTCAACTCCTGGCGGAGAGGAGGTTGCTGGAGGCAGCTATTGAGGACAATAACGGAAGGAGAGGAGGTCCCAACACCGAGCTTCTACAGGCACAGAGCAGAGACACGGAGGCCAGATTGCAGACTGGGGATGATCTGAACGAGAGACTAGCAAACCTGATTGGAAACCAGACAGACACAAGCAATGGGATGAGAAGTCAACCTCAGCTCCGTATTCCACTTGATTATGAAAAGTCTAATAAATATCTTGGAGTTACCTTAGCAGATACATTTAATTATAGTACGAATGCAGATGTGATGTCTCATGCTGCAGGTTGGGCACTGGGTTCCATTACAGCTAAGTATAAACATCAAGGATACATGGGGTACTCCACATACACAAAGCTTTTTGATTCTTGTGTTGGTCCCTTGTGGTAGTTAAATATGCAGCAGGTGTTTGGGGATATTAATGACTATAAGCAGCTAGATAAAATCCAGTTTAGAACCGCCAGGGTATTTCTTGGGGTGCACAGATTTACTCCTCTTCTGGCCATAGAAGGAGATATAGGTTGGATGAATACTAAGTATAAAAGATGGTTGCACCCTATAAGATTGTGGAACAGACTTTTGAACATGAGTGATGATAGGATCACAAAACAAATTTTTCTTAGAGATTATGACTTGGCAAAAGAGGGTAACATTAATTGGTGTGCTCAGGTCTCTCAAGTTTTAGCTGTTTGTGAAATGGAGCATTTGTTTAATGATTTAGTTTCTTGTGATGTTGGCATTATAAAGAATATATTATTTAAACTGCAAGAGAGAGTATGGAAGGAAGCCGTGTTAAAAAAGTCCAAATTAAGGGTCTATAGAAAACTTAAAGAAAACTCTAGTGAAAAATTATGTTAATTATAACCTAAAAGCTGCAGAAAGATTGATCATGGCCCAGTTCAGATCAGGAGTTCTTCCATTTTATGTAGAAACAGGCCGCTTTGTTAACAAAAAATTGGAAGATAGACTCTGTATTCTCTGTAACGATAAAAAAGTAGAAGATGAGTATCATTTTTTATTTGATTGTCCAATTTATAAAAATTTAAGGAAAAAAGGGTGTGAAAAAGTAAAAATGGGTAATCTTATCTTTCATGACCTGGAGGAGGTTAAAGAGAGACCTCAAGTGCTTTTTACAGACTTTTATAGAAGCACAGTGAGGTTTCTCTTTAACTGCTTTCAGGTCAGAAAGAAGATGCTATATAATTAATGTTTGATAACCGGTGACTTTGTAAGCCCATAAGGCTGGGCCGTTACTTATATATTCACATTATTGTATTATATTTGTATATGTTCGGCATTGTAAATCAATTTAACTAACTATTGAAAATCTTAATAAAACCAAAATTCTGTATCATATTATTAAGACTGACAGCAAATTATTTCAAAGTCCCAAAATTACAGTATATACTCCAATCAAAAATTCACAGCACGAATTCATTTCTATACATAAAATTCATATTGTATCCAAGACGTCAAATATTTGCTATTGTTCTGTGCAAACTACTTAACAGCTTCAATAAATTTACTAACCATAAATTTTCAATGCAAAATCACATATATCTGCAATGACAATATCGACATGGACTTTGATCTAGCATACTTGGTAGAAACTAATAAATTCTACACCTGTTAAAAACCTTTGAAAGAAGTAGCTTGAATTATAATTTAATGACTTTTTCAAATTTTAACAATGTCTTAATTTTCAGAAATGACTTAAAAATACAGTATCTGTAAAACTTATTTTCCCCATTGAAAAGATCGAGCCATTACGTACCTTAGTCAAACGTGATCTGCACACCATTGAAGTTTAATGATGGGGGGAGGGAGGTAGAAAGAGAGGGCTCCTTTCCATTTACAGTAATGGTCAACATAGATGGATTCAACTCCATGGATGTAGGAGTCCATGTTCCACCCTACCCAGGTTCTTCTAATATTTTACCTGTCGCTGATGCATGGGAGAGGGAACATAACCACAGACTCACATATTCAGTTCCAAGTCTAAAAGTCCTTTCTTAAGTCCAAGCATTCAGCCTTTATACACATTATCTCCAGAGAATCTATCTGCATGCCACAGTGGCAGCAACTCATTTAAATACTAATTGCAATGCAATAGATAACAATTGAGGGCTTCTACTTTTAAGTTATATCAGTTCTACTTATCAGGTATACCTATACAGAGGATGATAAATATTCATTCAAGACTGAAGTAAGGTGAATGATAATATGCTGACTGATTACAATTATAAACATAATATGTAAATGAGTGATTTCATCACATGCATTTAGTGGACCTTAACATATTCCTTCTTTTCCCACAAAAAAAATTATGGTTACATAATTTTTTGAAATAAAGATTCCACAGAATGCACAAAGATAAAATTTAAACAGCTAAACACTTATGCAAAATATCTCTATCATGATTCAATTACACAAAAAAAATCCATATATAATTCTGTCAAATATCATTTCTTTAACTAACAATTGTAATTAATTCAGTTCATTGTCTAATCCATTGCTGTACAAAGACGTCATTATTCAAATGAAATTAAATTTGAATTTTCATGCTGCCAAAATATTTTGACAGAGATAAATGTCCAGTTGTAATACAGATTGTTCAAACAGCTTTCTAATGGACTGTACATTTAAAATCTCCTCAATTAAACAATTTAATATCAGATATATCATTAAACTATTTTCTTTCTTCCATGACACAGAAATGTATATATTGGAAATTTCCCTACATGTTAGAAATTACCATTAATAAAAAAAAAAAAAAAAAAAAAAAAAACATATTGCCATTATTCTATATAATTCAGTTTTAACCTAAGTTGTAAGCACATTTAAATTTTATTATTTTCAAATATTTAAGTTATGAAACATTTGGTGGAATTTTACTTAAAACATTGAAACAAGAATATCAAATACTGAGCCGAATGGCAAATATCTAAAAATCTAATATATCTCCTTTTTTTTTTCAAACCTACAGTACAACTCAGACAAATGTATCATCCTTTAACTTAATATTCATTTAAAAAAAAATCATATCTTAATTTGCAGTGTGGAAGAAGTGTCCATTTTAGTTTCTTTGCCATAAACTTTCTCTGCACCTTTTTGCTCTCTCTGTGAAATTCCCATTTTACATCTGTCCATTCTTTTGCATTCTCATAAACATTTTCTGTGTCTGAACCTTGTTTGTCTTCATTCTCTACAACTTTAAGTACCTCCTCACTTGCACTTTGTTCTTCATTCTCTTCAATTTTAACTTCCTCCTCACCTGCACTTTGTTTCACCTCTACTTCAATAAGTTTGTCTCTGTCTGTGTCTTTGAATTCAGAAAAATCCATTTCCATCGGTTTATCATTAAGTCCTTCATCAGCATTCTTTACATAATCCGTTACAGCCTTTTCATCTACACCATGTTTCTCCACATACTCTGGGTCATCATCATCATCATCAAGTCCTTCATCCGTATTCTTTACATCATCTGTTAAAGCCTTTTCCACTACATCAGGTTTCTCATAATACTTCAGTTCACCTATTCTACTCTCTCTTTCAATTAATCTGTCGTCATCATCATCATCAGTTTTCAATACTAGCTCTTGTTCTTGTTCTTTCTCGACATACCCTTCACATTTCTCCCCTTTCACGAAGCGGTTCCCTTTTCTACCTCTTGTTCATTTATAATCATCATGTCCTTGCTGAGTCCATTTCCATCATTTTCCTCACCTACATCATGTTCCTTTACAAACTTCATCTGATTCATACATTCATCTTCATTAGCTGTAGTCAGTGTCTCATCATTAGTTCCCTTCTCCATTTCTAATAATTCATCTACTTTGCATTGGTTTCTTTCTTTAACTTCTTCTGGTTTCATTTCAGATTCTGCAGTAATGTCATTATTTTGTTGCTGCAAACTGCCATACTGTCTCTGTAACAAGTCGGCTAGCTTGGACAGGCATTCTACCAGTCTGCCGTTAATATTATAGTCCTTTTCAGAATCCCAGTCATCATCTTCATACACATACTCATCTTCAAAGTTGGATCCATAGCTGTATCCCTCCCCCGCAGTGACCCTGGTCGAGCTCGCCATTATGTAGGAGTCCATGTTCCACCCTACCCAGGTTCTTCTAATATTTTACCTGTCGCTGATGCATGGGAGAGGGAACATAACCACAGACTCACATATTCAGTTCCAAGTCTAAAAGTCCTTTCTTAAGTCCAAGCATTCAGCCTTTATACACATTATCTCCAGAGAATCTATCTGCATGCCACAGTGGCAGCAACTCATTTAAATACTAATTGCAATGCAATAGATAACAATTGAGGGCTTCTACTTTTAAGTTATATCAGTTCTACTTATCAGGTATACCTATACAGAGGATGATAAATATTCATTCAAGACTGAAGTAAGGTGAATGATAATATGCTGACTGATTACAATTATAAACATAATATGTAAATGAGTGATTTCATCACATGCATTTAGTGGACCTTAACATGGAGACACTTGCTGAATGCAAGCACTTAAACAGATTAACACATCTTTTGTTTCCCCGTGTTCTCATATAATCACCAGCTTTTCTGTATTCTACTCAATGCCAAGAAGAGGCGTGTCGTTCAGTTAATCTGATAGCATTCGGAGTAAGTCCCCACAGTGACCGATAATGTCATTGGGGATGAGCAGAGAGAGAGAGAGAAGATTTAAAAGAAATATATGATAACTTTCACGCCCATTAAAAGTCAGTATGTTGTTTTCCACAGACTTTTTAAACATGTTAATTACACAAAATTACCATTTTATTGCTTATCCATTAAAAAAACTTTTGTAAGACCGTAATTCATTGCATTGTTACAACCTAATTACACTTACAACACATTTACAATTACTACTAAAATTCCCTCCGAGACCTGCTGCTCATTCTCAACTAAAACGCACCGCCTAAAACGTAAATGTCATGCTGTTCAAAGTACTATGTACAACTTGTTCTGAGGCAGCTCGGGTACGTTGCACACAATGTATGCCACAATATTGTCATCTCCTCTGATCTAGCGCTGGTGAAAACATTGGCGCTATTTTTATTATGAAAATGAAATTAAGGAAAAACTTTATCTCAGTGCCTCAACAGTGGGTACGGAACACCGCCCCTTAATCACCAAGATTAAAACAGCTCAATCACCAATCACCGAGATATATTCAGGCCAATCACCATGAATTCTTGAATCACGTTTCACGCAAAAAAAATGGGCTCAAAAAAACGTATCACGTTAGAAAAATAAGGCCAATCACGCGGAACGCAAAAGGTATTCCCTAATTAACCTCTCAACAAACACATAAGTAGCTAGCATTATTCTTGAGCTCTCTCCTCAAACATATAAATAGCTTCCAAGGGCAACCGAATCAACTTCGACATTTATAAACGTCTTCGTCGTACCTGCACAGCCACCGGCAAAAAACTCCATGGCCCCCAGTTTAACCTGGCCGTGAGTTCTCTCTCTTCCCGTCATCGTGTTCTCTCTCAAATCAACAGGTAAAAGTCCTATAAGTTAGGGGAGTTCCCTTCGAAGTTTAGATCTTAACTCAACTCCGCGCCATGTACGTCACTTCCTTCAGGTGATGTGGCAGGTCGCGATGCATCAATAATTTATGGTTTTAGTTACGATCATGCAAAAGATAGACTATACGAGTAGTGTGCGGATTTTATATTTTAATAGTATCAAGATTTGCATGACTCGTTCAAAAATACATTTTTGACTAAATTCAATAATCTTGTTTAAGTTGTAAGTGCAAAATGAATCTTATATCTGTTTGTGTATGGACACGCCCCCAACTTCTTCAATATAAATCAACAAACGAACTAATAATACACCTTGGTTAATGTTTAATAGCCTGAATCCATTTTTCTCTTTCTTTAAAATGTAAGCAATTCTGATTGTATCATGCCATTTTCTTTGACAGATACACTGAGCCCTCTCTTTTAAAGTAAAATATTTTCCTACATATCATAATTTGAGCAAAAGAAGCATACAATTTAAAGGAATTAATGCTTTCCAATATTTAGTTACAGCTAAGAGTTATATAAAAAGTGACGAAACAACATGACTATTCAGCAAATGCTGTTAATAAATGCTTTATTGGTAATCATAAAATAAGATATTACTTCTACTGTAAACTACAGTATCTTTCAACATTTTAATGTTAAAAAACCAGTGGGAGATAATCAGGTTAAGTGAGGAACAGATTATTTAGTCTTGGCTTTGTAGATCTGCCAGTGCATTGTCCACATGCAGTGTATTCGCAAATATGGATTTCACTTTATCATTTAAAGGAAAAATGAAGGCAAAAAATAGATAAATAAATAAATAAAAAGTTCTGTTTTCATCAAAATTATGTCTATGGCTAAATGAACACATTTGTATTTCATCAAAATCTCAAACAATATAGTGACACCTTATTAATAAATTAATTTCTCCTCATATAAAAAAGAAAATAAATTATAAGAAAAATGAAATGTCACATTTTCTTTTAAAAATAATATCCAAATTTCTGACAAAATAAATAATTTTCTGTTCTTTTTATCTATAAATGCCATTACAGGTATGGTCATATCAACAATATTATGCATTGGCAACACTTTTATATCAATGTAGCTTTCTTTTAATGGGCCTTATAAAAAAAAATTTTAATTATACCCAAGTAATGTAATAGATTGCACTGATATTTGACATCATATAATTAGGAGTTTAATATGTACCACATAACCCTTGATATACAACAGTTGTGTATTTTTAATTTAACCACTTTCTAAAATGCATTTTCTCCTCCTCTAGAAGTCTGGTTTCCATGTACCAACCCATAAAACAAGGAATGTGGATTTTCAAGTAAAGCTTTTGGTGATTCAAATTCTCCTATTTTGCCATTGTTCATAACCATTACTCTGTCACTGTTGAGGACAGTGTTAATACGATGGGCAATAGTTAATACAGTGTTGTCTGAAAATTCGTCCCTTATTGTCTCTTGGACCATTCTGTCAGTCTCTGCATCTACACTTGCTGTAGCCTCATCAATACAAAGGATCTGAAATTTATAATGTGATAATGCATCTCATGGCCAACAAAAATTTTTTTTTCTTCTTCTTTTCTGCTTATCACTATTAGAAGAAATATATATCATGATTTGATTTTAGTTTCACATTAGAAATTTTTCAGTGCATCTGTCAAAGAATAATGAGTACATGTCTTAACTATTCTGACATATTATTTTTTATTGAGGCTGATGGAGATAACTTACTTGTTTGTCAAAGATCAACAAATTGTATTACCTTGGCTCTTGTTAAGAGTGCTCTGGCTAAACACAACAGCTGCCTCTGTCCCACAGAAAACAGTCTGCCTTTTTCTTCAACTTCAGCCTCCAGACCACCCATCTTCTCCACAGCTTTGTCCACATGGCACCTTTTAAGAACTGTCCATAGTTCAGAGGTTGAGCAACTCTGGGTTGGGTCAAGGTTCTCTCTGACACTGCCACTAAATAGGAATGGGTCTTGAGGAATGACAGCAAGATTGGACCTAAAGCCAAAACAAGTAAGACTGCACATGACTGTTTATATTTTTATGTTATGAAAATAAAAGTATACATGAAGTACACAACTTAATTTTTTCTATTAAACTTGGTAATGTCATCATTTTGGAGCTAAAAATCAACAATATATACTGTAGGTATATATAATCACAACAGAAGAGTGTCAGTTTAAAAATTAAAAATCAGTAATAAACATAAGTTGTACACTTGAAGAATCTAAATGTTCAATATACCTTAATATCTTGAGGCTGACATGTTTTATCCCTATGCCATCAATAGTTATTTGACCCTGACTAATCTCCACCATCCTGAACATTGCCAGGAAAAGACTGGACTTCCCAGAGCCTGTTCTTCCTACGATCCCAATCTTCTCAGCAGGCTGGGTCTCAAATGTCACCCCATTTAGAGCATAGGGTAGGCCAGGGCGGTACTGGAGATACACTTGTTCAAAACAAAGGCTTCCTTGTATTGGCCAATAAGGTGGTGGCTAAAATAAAGATTCAAAAAACAATATAAAACAAAAACAAAATGTCCTTTCAAAATTTAAGTCTCCTGACAAAATCTGAAGAACTTGTTAAAATCTCAAACAGAGAAATTCATAATTGAACTTCACAGAAAATACTCAAAATATCTGTAACTCAAATAATTTGAATTCAATTATCACAAAACAAAAACAGTATGTTTTCTTGAGATATCAGTGATACTTAATCTTTTATACATACGTGTAGAAATATATTCTTTAAAAAAGAAGAAGAGTAAATAAACTTTTCAAGACTTACATCTAATATTCCTTCCTGCTTCTCACTTGGAACATCCTCTATATACTGCATGCCCCGCTCAACACTGACCATCTGTTTCTCAGTTTCAGTAAAGGCAGTAACAACCCCACTCAACAGGTTTGTGATGGACAGGGCATAAGAAATAGCAAGGCCAACCAGACCTGAAAACACAAAGCATCTGAATGAATTGAAAATGTTTAAAAATAACTGCTATATCTTATATCACATCTTATCCTTGATTTTATCTCAATTTGAGACAATGCCAACATTTGCTGGTACTGAGCAGAATAAAAAAATGTTGTTTGGCTCCATGAAATTTATCATAATGAAGATATGCTATTTAGACAGATTTATAAAATTGATTTACATAAATGAATTAAAATTTAAATTCTATTTCTTTCTGCTGAAGGTAGAATTAGCTTCATATATTAAAGCAGAAAAAATAAAAAGAATTCTACATTTAAAAGTTTTTTACCTGGATCTACAGTTTGAAAATGATGTTCCAACACTGCAATAAACGCTACTCCTGTTACCATGACAACCCCCAACATCTGCAGTCTGATCTGCAGCCACTGCCCAGCAACTATGCCAGCAAACTGAGCTTGCTGGTTCTCCTCCAGTCTCACCTCATTTTCTTTTTTGAATCTAAAATTAAGTGACATCCTTCAATTTGATGTTTTCAATAAGATAATATAATTTATGACTGTGCACATGAATTCACAAGAGCCTTTGAGGCCAATTTGCTGTATATTTTTTGGGTTTACATAGCCATTACATATAAATCCTTTTGGTACAAATAACAACCCATATTTCACACCAAAATCTACATTTTTTATACAAATAGGACTTGGCTTTTTTAAAATATGTCATATAACAACTGAAATATCATAACAAGTTTATTTCACTGTATGTAAGGCCTCCAGCCTTTTAACAAACTGAAATATTCATGCTTGTTGAGAATAATAATGAACTCACCTTGCACATTCCCTTAAAGCTCTAATAGTGGTCAGGCCAGTGATAGACTCAGAGAAATGGGCATAGATGGGGGACAATGTAACACTGGTTATCCTCTTAATTTCTCTTGAAGTTTGACGATAGTAGCTCTAGATAAAAATAGAAACCGACAGTATTTCTTTGTTGCTATATTGTTTTACATTATAACATTCTTGAAATGTGAAGAATTAAAAAAAATTTTTTAGCAAGAAACTATCCATAACTAAAGTAGAAAGTTGTAAATATTTTCCAATAATACACATCATTTGAAAATTTAAACCACAGACTTGTTGCAAATTTAAGAAAATATCTTAGTCAAGATAATTATTTAATTCACCTGAATGAAGTAATATATTATGGTCAAGGGCACCAGTAATACCATAAACCATGGGAGACCATAGCAAGTGATAGCAACTGTTCCTAACACTCCATAAAACTGAGCCAGCAAGATATTCATCATGAATGGAAGAGAATCATCTATACAGTACACATCAGAGGAAAATCTGTTCACAACACGGCCAATGGGAGTCACGTCAAAAAAAGACACAGATGCCTGAAATAAAAGAACAAAAATCACTTCGTCAAATTAAATGAAACAGACCACTTTCAAAGCCAAGTCTCCAATTGGCTCTAACTTTAATCTTCCTTCTCCAATCTTTACCGAAATATGCCTTAATATTTTTTCAACAACCAGCATTTTAAGGATATAAAACATCCTTCTCCCCCATTGCACCTGTGTTTCACTCAAAATAAATTTGATCATGATAAAAAAAAACGATATTGCAACATTTTTACTTCAGCGATATATTACCTGTAGAATGCTTGATAACAGTTTCTTATGTATAGTCATTGCTGCACAAATTCCTCCATAAGCAAAGAGGAAAGCTCGGGCCAGTGTAAAGAGAGAATTGGCACCTGCCAAGATGCCATACACTGTCAGATAGTAGGAAACATTATCTTCAGCATACCTCAGCACACTGTCATTAACAGTAGAGGGTACAGTAGTATAACTGGAATACAAACAAAATGATTTAGTTTAAAATTTGACATTCATTTTATTAAAAATGCTGTAACTGGTTCTTTCTTATCTCGTGTAGTTTGAATAACTCTATATCATACCAAAAATGTCATTATCCATAAATTTTCTGTTTACACCAAAATGAGAAGCAATAAAAAGAAGTAGAAATAAAAGTTTGCATGTACTATGGTCACCACTACAAAAACAAACAATAAACTAACAATATCACATTATCTTGGATGAAATAGCATTTAAATCCAACAAACTCTGGGGTCTAACATCAACTTATAAAAGATTCTTCTTTTTTCCATCAATGTTTCATCGTAACATTTTTTCCAACCCAAACTTATACCTATAACCCTGTACTTCAGAATGCCCAGGTGGCTGAGAGCTGTTGTCAACTGTAACATTGGGATGGGAGTGGGATATCCAGTAGGATAGCCACCAATCATTGATATTCCTGGAACCTGAAATAAACATACATTTTGTATCAATCTGTACCTCATTTCAAAAATGATTTGCTTGTATACAAACAGAATGAAGGCATGAAGTTACTTGCATAATAATTTTATTCAAAAAATAAATTGACTAAAATTGAATCAAAATATTATGTTAAGTTACTGTGTAAACAAAAAAGAACTTACCTTGCATCAAGAACAAAGAAATCAAAATCAGTGGTGCCAGGCAATGACCTACAGCCTTCCAATATGCCTGGTACACATGGAACTTGACAATGCCTGTGTCTTTCTCCTCTTCCTGGACAAGAGCACCATCTACAGTGGAGCAGACACTGGAGGACTGATCACCTGCACTTTCCTTATCTTGAACTTCTTCTTGGACCAATTCCAAGTCAAGCTGGTCAAGGATATCGACAGGATGGCCTATTCAATATTAGAAAAAAAAACAAACTTATTTGGTTCAAATATTTCTATTTTGGTAACACCCACAACACTCACTATTTAATTTTTAGATCAAGATGAGACAGTTGGGTTGAATTGCCAACCACAGATATATAAAAGGTATGAACCTAATCTTTAGAACCACTTCAATTTCCATATACCACAAATTCATCATGAAATGAAAAACGATCCTATATAATTGTATAACAATGCATCAAAACAAATGTATTTTTCTAGTAGATCAGCACTGCATCTTTCAATTTCAAGTTGACATCAGTTTGAATTCACTGATAATAATAGTCTTAAAACCTACAGAAACCATTCACTTCTATAACTTTCCACAAAATTGCTACCTATGTTTACAACACGTCCTTCTTCCATCACTATCACAATATCAGCATGTTGTAAATATTTAGTGTGGTGAGTACACAGAAGTCTGGTTTTGTTTCTCAGAAGTCCCAGTATACACTTAAAGAATAAATGACTAGCCACGTGAGCATCAACTGCAGCCAATGGATCATCCAGCAAATAGAAATCCTTGTCCTGAAAGTATTAACATGGTGTCATTTTTGATAGTGCTCTCTCTTTCTCATATAAAAATATAACTTTGAAGTTAATGCATTGCAATACTAGGTGATTATATTTTTTTCTTAAAGGTTTACTATATCATATCAGCAGTCTGCGACGTTAGGCACTAGCCCGAGGCAATTGCTCACCTAAAGTGGCACCGGGCTAGTAAAAAAGGTGAAATTTTATAAAGCACTAGCCCGAACGGGCTAGTTGAAATTTTGAGCCTTTTGTAACACTCAGTAAGATTTCAAAAACATAAGTCGCCAGTCTTCTTTGTCCCTGCCTCTAATTTGACGTTTCTAGATAGTATATGCCTCTCAGTTGAAAAAACTCACACCTAGCTCAAACTACTGAATATTGATTAGTTGCTATAAATAACTTCACTGTATTTATTTATAGCAGCAGTCTGTCTGATCAGCGTGTCGGCATCTTTTTATTTGACCAGTTTGTTATCATGACTACAAATTGCTGTCAATCAAGTTACTGGATCAGACCGGAATTCCTTGGTACTAGCAACAGGTTTTGTCAAAACAACACTGTCTCCGAAGCAAGTGTAATGTATGCATTATCTCATAGAATATTTGGGTTAGGGCCACTTAGCAGACTGAGGGGTGTAGTATTCTATTTCCTTTTTTTGTTTATATTTTTTATTTATAATTTTAATATCCACGAGTTAATACATTTTCCTTTGCTTATTGCCTTTTAAAAACAATAAGACCCTGGCAGTTACATGTGACATAAATACCCTATGAACTATTCTTGACAATGTGGGATAGTTGGGTTTATGCCATGGCTACCCCTCCACACTTTGTCCTGGTAAAGTCCTTGAAAAGTTGTTTTTACAAATGTATAACCAAAAGAATTGTAACCAAAAAAGTTGCAAGACGTTTGTTTAATTACCCTTGCAGCACCTATGTATTTTAAATTAGGTGTGGCATTATATACCAATGTAATTAGAAATAAATTGTAAGAAAAGAGCTATTGTCAATAAAAAGAAAAGGAATTTAAAAAAAGATTTTGATAGCATATAAAAATGGAAAGAAAGGTATTATAAAAATATGAAAAGTAAGGGTAACTGTATTCAGTATTACATATTAAAAAAGGGAATTTTTTCAATATTAAATAATAAAATATATTTTAATCGATTTTACCACCCCATCAACTGAAAATTAACCTGATTGACTTTGTTATTCACTTGCTCTACTTCTATAATAAGGTTTATAAGAAAGTACAGTATGGTACCACAACTCTTTACAACATCTTCTTAAACTTTTTAAATGAATTATTTAAATTGGGCTGGTGTTTTTGGTTCGGGCTAGTAAACTTTGAGAGTCTGCTAGCCCGAAGGGCTAGTAGTCTAAAAAGTTTTTGGCACAGACTGTATCATGTTATATACCAAAAGTTAATTTTCTATCCCCATTACCTGGTACACTGCCCTAGCCAAGGCCACTCTTGCTTTCTGTCCTCCACTCAGTGTCACGCCATTTTCCCCAATTTCTGTACAATCCCCTGCCGGAAGAATCTAAACATAGCACAATTTTAAAAAATGTAAAGGATAATATTCTAAAGTAATCTATTATCTTCATAAAACACATGTTTACAATTGTATGACAGATTAAATATCTTAACTATTTAGTGATTCAATCTTATCATCAAATTTTACCATTTTCAATAAGAAGATCAATTACGTACTGAAATAAAGTGAAATTATCTTTCATGTTTTTAAGGTAATAACATACTGATAAAAATTGTACTATTTAAAAGAATATCATACATATGTCACCACAATATATATATATATATTTTTTTTTGTGCAGCAAAACCAAAGTAAACTTATTACTTTATTTTCAAAATATAGCTTTGAGTATTCTCACCTTCAGATCTTCCTCTAAAGCACAGGCTGCAATCACTGAAGCATATTTCCTTGCATTAAATGGTTTACCAAACAATATATTGTCTTTCATCGTAGCATGTTGGATCCAGGCTTCTTGAGAAACTAGGCCAAATCCATGGGACAAACTGGCAACTGCTATGGAGCCTCCATCTCTGTGCATTTCTGCAAGAATAGCATTCAATAGGCTGCTTTTGCCACAGCCAACTTTGCCCACTATACCTACAAGCTGTCCCTGAAAATAACAGTGAAGCAATATCTTCAGTACCAATTTCCCTGGTAGTGTTGAAAAACTCAATGTCTACAACATAGTGCAGTTAAGAAATCATGGACATTCTAATATTGCATGTTATACAGTAAATCTGAAAAAATGTTATTTCAATATGAATACGTAAATACTTCACTCATCTACATGTAAAATCTCACAAGGAATTAAATTCAAATTAAATACATTCATATTGAACTTCATTTTTCAATTTGCACTGTTTTTCGAATTCACATCTTACAAATGTACCTTGAGAATGCTGATGTTGATATCAGTGAGCCTTAAAGTTTTGGAATGTTTCTGAATGCTGTCTTGCTGAGGTTCTCTGTCAGCAGTACTTTCTTTCTCATCAGATCCCCATGAAAAATTACCCTGAAGAATCTGCATTGCATCTCTCTCATGACCTGCAAAGTGAAAAACATGTACACGTAGTTCAAGTGTAAATCACATTGTTTTACATTATTCAAAAATTTGATATGTTATTTTTAAAAAATCTACCAGAATTTATTTTTAAAAATGTTCTACACAATTTATAAATGAAATTAAATCTTAATTAATTTTGATTTTAAGAATTCCAATTTTTATCAAGTGAATTATCATTTGTAATCCATGACTTAGTCAAAAAAAAAATAAGACAATTTAATTCTACCTTCTGTAAACCTGCATACCTTAACAAATGTCCTTTATATTTTTGACAATACTGAGTTCAACTGATATCTTGACTGTGTTATTCTAAATCTAATGGCTATGACAGATCCAAGGATATTAAGAATAAGAACGCAGTATACACTATACTTACCGCTGTGTTTTGTATAATAGCCATCTAGATTCAGCTCTTTCAGCTGCATGAATGCCTGAACTCTCTTCACGGACACCCAAGCCTCCATCAGTCCATTCAGCACCCAGGGGAATGCATTCAATGGACTTATCAACATGGTGAACAAGGCAAGACTTGTAAACACCTGAAATAAGAAGAAGTCATTGCGAATCAGTGGAATTGGTCATCTACCATTAGAATGCTTTTGATCTGTATTCAACAGAGATGACCATTAAAAGATCAATCATGACTTATGATCTATAGTGCCTGTGTTGTTGCTATCCATAAGAAATATGTGACAAAAAAAAAAACATTCATAAGGGTAAGAGCGCCAGATCTTTTGTGTCCATACACTGATAAGATCTTTCTTTTGTATCTATCACTATTTTCCAGATCTTTTATTTTTCAAAAAAGAAAGAAAGAAAGAAAAAATGTGTTACAATTATGAAATTTATATTTTAATCATACTATTCTCTGTACCATAAATAAGGAAGAGTAGTATAGCTAAATCTGAAATCTGAAGACTGCTCCCCCGAAGATTCAACATGGTAAAGTGAATTTTAAGGTTCAATAATTTTCACTTAATACATATGACAAAACACTTGGGCAAAACACTATAACTTATACCGGTATATCAAAACAATTATTTAAAGAATTTGTTTTGGGTTCAGTAAAATTCTGCTTCCCAATTCTACACTGGTTATGGTCCATGTGAATCTGATACAAACAAATAATTGTAATGAGGTAAGGTAATTGCTGGCATCACCTGGTTTCATGGCCCCAGTGACAGAACTTGTTGTTGTTGTTGTCATTACAGTGATTGCAGTCATAAAATGCCTGTGGCTTTGTTTGTTACACTCATATTTTTCTACTTTATCAATGATTGAAATCTGACGCTCAGGAAAACAGCCCTTCTACTGAAAGCTTCTTAAAAGTGCCCACTGGCAATTGTCTTGTTTTCAAATATTTAACTTCCTTATCTTATAAAACCATCTATCTGGGAGATATGTTTGGATTCTCAGGTAACAAAAGGGAGGGTTAACCACATGCTATCTCAAATTGCCACCAGTTACTGAAAAATTGTTTGTTTGCCCAACTGACACCTCTCCCATGGATTACTGAAGCTTGCAAGGAAAGGTGACAGGTATCACCTGTGACAGAAGCCATCCTGAGCCAATCAGGAACTAGGGCAGGATGGCAGCTCTATGCATGAATATAAAATATCATTCTTAAATGAAGAAGCCTTTTATACAATAGTTATGTTCTCGGGACTGCGCAGCCATCTGTCTGTATGTGCATGATAAATTGTATGTACATGAAGAGAGTGTCTTAACTAACTACAAGGTCACAATGCACCTGATCTTTCTAATTCCATACATCGTTGAAAATTTTAAACTGTACAACAATTTAACATTACCTTTGCTGCAGTTAACTGGTGCCCCATGAGAGAATATGTCGTAAATGTTAAAATGGCAATCAGGACAGGTGTGGTGGCCCAAAAATACACACACATGGCATCGAGGTATTTTCTTCCCTTCAAACTCTTCAGTTCAGCATTGCGCAGTGTCTTGATCTTTTCTGCAAAGTGATCTTCCCAGGCGTACAGTTTTATCACACGAATACCAGCCAAAATCTCATTCATAACCTAGAAAAAACATACTTTACACCAAAACTTTTTCAGATTTTTGAAAAAGGGCTCTAATAAAAAAAACTATAATCTAGCATCAAATTGACCAAAGAGATTCTAATTATATTAACTTACCAACTTCAATCAAATTTGTTTCACCCCATTGAAGAGTACAAATAATTATTTAATTCAAACCACTGATAGAATGACAGTTTGACAGAATAACAACCTTGACTCTCCCATCCTTTTGTGCCATCATGGCTGTACTCAACTTCCCAATTTTGATGGCTAACCACCTGTTGATAGGAATGAGAAGCAGGGCAAACCCCAGCCCTGCCAGGAAGGCAAGGCCAACCTGCTGATGGAGCAAAAAAAGAGATACTGCTATCTGGAATGGAAGGCTCCAAAACTGGTGGAAGCTAGGGCAGAAATTGACAATTCTGTCAGTATCTGTACTCATAAAATTCACCACTTCCCCAGTGGTGAAACCTGACATGGAAACAGTGTTCACTTGAAGTGATTTTCTGTATATAGTTGTAATAATAGCTGCTCTCAGTTTTAGTCCAACCACCTGAACGTGGTAGTTAAACTGTGTAGAAAGTAAAGCTCCAATAAATGTAGAGATAAATAAGGATCCTGCATAAATGTATCCATTGTACATAGGCTCTGTTTGATTTTCCATGAAAGAGACAAGCAAATTGAGAAGCAGCGGCCCAGCAAATCCTATTGCATCTGACATAAGTTTTAGTATACCAAGCAGATAATATTCCGTTCCAAAAGTTTTATGCAGAGCTTTTAGTAAAGTTACTTCTCCTCTGTTCTTTCTGCTATTATGCATTCTCACATTATTGCATGGAACGTTATTACTTATATCAGAAAAGTTAACGTCTGGAACACAATTTTCAAAATCTGCAGTAAAATCCTCCACTTCTTCAAGTTCTCTAAAATTGCAATTAAACTTATACTCGATGCTGTCAGTTCCAAGTCTTTTTGGTAACAAGAAAAGATCTGAGGAATATGACAGTTGTCCCTTGGTGCCCTTTAGCATCAGTGGTTGAACCCACCAAAAAGAAAGCTTTGACAAACAGTTGGCAGTGTCCTCAGCCACTCCTAAATCATTGCTTGGTCTACTTACAGCTCCATACCCTCTGATGCCAGAGTCTGACAAAAGTCTATTTCTTTCAATTCTTCCATTTTGTATACTGAACTCTCCCTGTTGTAATACTTTCCCATTTGGTATAAGAGAAAAAAGAAACAGAATATGCAGTCCTCCTTGTAAACATGTAATTATTTCAACAACATTTAGAGCAGAAGGTTTTCTGAGGTGCACATCAACTATGCTATACACCTGCATTGCACAGCTCAATAACAATAACACATAAGCTAAAAATATAAGCAATGGTCCTCTGCTTCCATAAAAAGGATTTCTTTTTAGTTTCCATGTCATCATGCAGTGCAACATCCATGTCAGGAGTGCTATCACACATACTGCTAAAAAGACCAATCCATTATATGGAAAATTGCTTTTTAAGGAGATCATAAAACATAGTTTGACTATCCATGTTATGATGAACAAAACACACAAGGCATATCTGATGAAACAAGTCCATATCTTGCAGGGAGATGCACTGCTATTTTCAATGACATTTGTGTAACGGAGAGATAATACAGCAAAATAGTAGGCACTTAATATCATAAAAATTGCATGAGTAGGGGCGACAAAGGCAACTTGTACAAAACATTGCCCGAAACTGTAGCCATTCCACATCTGAAAGCTCTCATTTTGCCCACAAAACTGTTTCCACTCCCAGTTTGGTGACATGGTTTTCACACTTTCTCTGAAAAATAAAAATTGACAAAACCTGACATGCCCATGTGACCAAACTTATACCGTAGCGATACATAACAGGAAAAAAATAAGTTAATATAAGAATATTTTATGACAATTAAGTAACAATATGACAGCAAAATTTGATTTATTTGTATGATGTGACACTGACAAAATAATTGAGCATATTTTAAAAGATATTAATTTTTACCACTCAACCTAATTATAAATGCACACAATAGAAAAAAAAATAACAAAATGAAAAACTATATTAACTAATCAATAATAGAAAAATAAATTGAACTACACAGTAGAAGCTTAATACAATTATACCTCTCAGCTTGATCCCTCAATGTATTTCAGACATTTCTTTTCAGTCAATACTTGGAGGTATCTGAAAATACAAGGAAAAAGTACTTGTTAGGCCCAATTCATTCAGCATGATTAAAACATACTGATTCTGTTGATCACTGCACAGATAGTTGTCAGAAATACTTATTGTAAATTCCAACACATTCACTTCCTTTTATGTTTTTATTTTCTCAAGAACTTACTATACATTTCAGCACATTTACTCCCTTTTCAGTTATCACTTTCTTTGCATAATAACTTTAATATGTTCAGTGAAGTAAGTTGTAGCAGTATTCTCATGCTAAATCCTAACTCTGTAATGTCAGAAACTAAAATGACTGGAATATAAAAGTTTTATTTTCAAGAAAAAAAAAATGAACAAATATAACATTGAGGTATAGCTTTTCTGGGAAGATGTGTGGATCCCAACCAGGACCCTTTGAAAAGTAGCCCTGAAAAGGGCTTTTTGAAAGACTATCTAGATGGTTTTAGCAATCTTGCATATCTTCTTCTTCTTCTTCTTCATCATCAACATCAGACAACATGGTGGAATCTTGAGTGGTATCAAACACATTATCATCTTCATCATCGTCAGAGTCATAATCTGGGATGATATCAACTTCAGCTGCCTTGCGAAAAGAGTACTCTTGGAACATCTTACACACTCCATCAGCAGAGACCATCATGAGGCGGAGTTTGTACTGGTGGACTTTCCTCCCCTGTTTCACTGCTCTGGTGTAGCGTGTCTTCAGCTCAGCTACATATTTCTCCAGCAACACAGCATGCTGGACAGCTCTCTGCATCTTGATGTAGGCAGTGTGGATATCAGTCTCAGGTTCTTCATTCACATAGTGAACTTGGTCTGTAGTGGAATCAAAAGCCATGCTAGTCTCTTTAAGGGTTCTTCAATGTTGATTGTCTCAAAGCAAGTTGAGTTATGCTGTCCAGAGGCTGCTGGTCTCCTTATATACCAGAAGCCATATGGGGCTAATTGCTGTCAGCTGGCATGTGTCAAGAGGCAATTAGCTGCCAGGAAGAGCTTCCTACTTACCTTGACAACCAATTTACAATGGCTCTTGTCCACTGCTCAATTCACTAGCTGCTAGATGACATCTAGTGAAGGTAACAGGTTTACTGACTGGGGTTAATGGCTAACGTCCAAAATCCAGGTAGCATTCAAATTGATTTAATAGATAGTTAAAATGTTGATGTCACCTTGGTTTAAAGGTAGCACACAACATTAAGCTGTATTGTTGTCTAGGTGCTCAAGTCCACTGATATTAGGTCACTTATTTAATACTACTTGAGTACAATAAAGAGTTTGTTCCTTATACCAAAGCATGGTATGTTAATTAGAAGAATTGTATTCTTCTTAGCCATGCTAAAATATATCATTCTTCAGCTGTGCTTTATTTCTCAATTTGACCCTCTAACCCCACAATAAATAAATAAATAAACATGAGCAATAATTTTGCTTTTTATCAAGACTTTATTTATGAAATGAACATTCACTCTACTGCTACCTAATTCTTAAATATATTGACATATCACAGCTCTAAAAGTTAAGTCTAAAGCATCAAATAACTGATTTTAGTTGCAGCCACCTCTCTACTTAATTAACGATCTTAATTATCTCTTTACAGTCATCTTTAACATTTTTGATACCGATAAAGTACATTGGTCAAATTAAATCTTTTATCTACGTAGCGAGTGGGGAGGGTCATTGAAAGATAGGGGTGGAATGTAATATTAGCGCATACCAGTTCTTATCCTAAACCGACTTTTTCCTTTACTGACATGGTCTATTTGGCGCATTCATGTATCGTTGTCAGTGTCACTGTCACAAGTTCCCGTCTTATTGCAGAAGGGCGTCATGTTAAGTTTCATTGTTTCACAGTTGATCGTTATGTTGCCGCTACACATAGCATGTAACGCCAATTAACTTGCCAGTCGGCTTGTCGTCGTCAGCCGCGGCCTGCGCAGCTAAGTGACAGCCGCGACAGCCGCACATCGACTCAGTATGTTCCATGTTCTATTTAATCTACATGATAAGGATTTTAGTAATATACCAAAATAAATTTACCTTGCATTTCAACATTTTTCATGCAACTACATGTATAACATAAATAACATCGCCTCTGCCGTACCCGTTGTTGTTAACAGGTAATGAATGTCGTTCTAGATAACGACCTAGGGTCTCTACACTAAGCGCAAAACAGAAAACTGCACTGCATGTAGAAGCATAAGGACTATACAGAAACGCCGGGCACGCGTTGATAAGTCACAAAGGACACTTTTGATGCAAAAATGCCATAAATAGTTAAGCCTTAAAGTGTATAGCGTGTAGCGTGAATAGGCCTACAGTCTGATCCAGTGATAAGGCATAACTTGTATTGGACATAGTAACGAATTCGTTTATTATGTCCAAGTACCGGGGGACTTTTCCCTAACTCCCTTGTTTCATCTTTTTTTTTATTCATCCAAAACATAAATACCAAACATATATCTTATTTTTTTCAGGACATTTTGCAATTTTCCCGCGCTTTTTCAACGACTTACGAAATTTAAACACCATTTAATTCTGATGCATTTAGAAGAAAAAGATAAGATGTAACAACTGGAAAATTGAGATTGAATTCACTTTTAGTAAGATACCTGTACATTGCTATAAAATAATCTGTAAAGTCCACAGGGGCGGGTTTTAACCTTGATTATAATTAGACAGGGGCGGATCCAGGATTATTTGAAGGAGGGTTCTGGAACGACATGTCTCGGATGCGAAGCCGACCATCGCCCCCTTGGTGTTTTGGAGGGCAAACAGTGCCCTTTGGTACGGTTAAGACCTATGATTTAGCTAGTCAAAATTCTAATTTTAAGAGGGGAATATTGGTGTGATATATTTTTCAGAAACTGAAGGGGGTCAGGACTCCCCTGACCCCCCCCCCCCCCCTCTAAATCCGCCACTGGTACACGACTAAAATTAAAATTGTATAGAACATCGTTCAACATTGAATGTCTGAATGATGCAAGTTTAAATTACAAGTCCTTGCGGGACTTTAAAAAAATGGACTTTTCGACATAAAAAGCTTTTGGAGCTTTTTATTTAGGTTTTGTGATATAGATTTTTATCTGCCAAGTTTTGTTACAATAAGATTTTCTGTAAAATGCCACAAGTAATTTAAGATTTATAAAATATACCTTTTCTGACAAAGTGGGCGGTCACTTTAAAACGCATGGACAACAGCTACGGATCATATTTGACACTGAATTAGATGCGTTGGAGCTAAGCAGAGCAGAGGGACAGAAAGAACGGGCGCATCTCCTTAATTAGCAGCACCCAAAATATTTTTATTAGATCAACCCAACTCCGTGGGTACATTGAATGCAATCAGATTAACACGTCGCCCCTTGTTTCCAATATGTACTCATATTGTACTCAACGCCAGTGGGAGGCGTGTAAATATGTTAATCTTATTGCATTCAGTGAGAATCCCCGGGGAGTTTGATCTATTTAGAACGATGGCTTCATAGGCAATGAGCCCTAATTTTGCAGATGTCTGTGGTACAGGCGGACTAGACTCGTCCCTATAGAATCTTCGCATGAAAAATGAAAAAAGTAGGCCTATGATCGAATTCTTTCTTTTAAATCTGATAGGGGGTAAAAAAATTAATAAAATTCACAAGACATGGGATGCTATGTCAAAACAAAACTAACCAGCAAAATCTTCATTTCAGGTCATGAAGAAAAAGAACAAATCAACAACACAGTGATGCGCCAGAAACATAAAAAGCAATTTTAACACAAACACATTTCGTCTAGGCATCTTTCATACCTCCTTTGTTTCGCAATATAAATTCTTTTTTTCCTTGGGATATTTTTTTTCAGTTTATAATGAAAATCATTATTTTTTACTTGTATGTATGTTTATTTTAAAATTATTTTATTTTAATTATTTTAAAATATTTTTGTTTTGAAACACTAAATTGATTTTTGTGACACAGTCAATTTTCATGTTCAATCCAACATGCTGTTCCTAAGCATTTTTTTTTTAGTTAGGGGTAAGGGTGGTGGTACGAGGTTTGCAGAGTAGGTAGCAATCCTCTGGCACACTGTCATATTTTTGTCAGGATATCCTGTAATATTTGTTATGTTTCCCAATGCAGACCTTAAGAAAGCGATAATACCCTTCAAATAAAAGTTTCTGATGTCCACATTCCCGTCTGCAATTTACAGAAGGACATGGCGGACTAAGTGACTGGACAGTCATTTAGAAGAAAACTACTTGATCAAAAATTAAACAAGACATCCAATGTATATAGAAGATTTCTGCAATAGGAATTTTAAAAAATTGTCCAAAAGGTCCACGTAAATATATTAGTGGTGACAGTTAAGCCTAGGTCCCAACCGAACGTACGGGCTGCTACGTGTGGTCTACGGCCAAAAAATGGGGAAAACGTGGGAGTTCGTGCGTGAGGAGCACGTCCATCGTGCGACTTTTTGGAGGACGCAAACAGCACGTAGAAACTTTTCACCTCTTCCCTGCGATCTAGCTACGTCCTAGCCGGACGCTACCCTCTACCAGGGCGAGTGATAGATTTTTTACAGATATTCACAGATATGTCTCTAGCTAGATAAATAATCATTTAGGGCTCAACTCAGTGAATATCGGAAAAAATCTATCACTCGCCCTGGTAGAGGGTAGCCGGACGCAAGGAACCTAAAAACCGTGCGTCCAAAACGTAGTTGGGACCTAGGCTTTACTGTATACCCCCTTACCCAGAATGAGACAAACCATTGCATAACACGACAATATAGACAGGTGAGCTATCTATTAGCTGTCTAAACCAATAGCCTTCCAAAAGCGTCGAGTTGGCATTATCAGGTCTTGGCGCATTCTGTACTGAGGTATTTTTATGAACGAATAACTAAATGATCGGTATTAATTAATGACCCACAACTATGATTTTATCAATTAATATATAATACCATATATATATATATATATATTTATATATATTCACCCGTTTATATAAGAGTGAAAAATTCAAAGGCAACTCCTCAATCAAAATGCACTGTGCCTGTTGTAATTTGCATAACAATTTGTCGCTCAGCGCAGTGCGAGCTATCTTCTCGACTGTTCACTTGACAGCTGGACACTGTAAGAAGAGGACGCAGGATAGGTGTGGTGGAGTTTCGATCCCAATTTGTATGTTGTACCCAAGTTTGAAGCAAAGAGGTCTTGTGATTTAATGTATTTACGTCTTATAGCATACAAATGTACGTGGAATTCGATAATGCGGTGAGTAGGCCTACGGTTTTTGTCTGAGTAATTCACTTTTTTCTCTTCTCAAGTTTGATAAAGTTTGTACATAAGGCTTTGTCAGGCGTTTATTTCAGTTCGGGATGGGTTGAATGGGCTCTTTGCCTTTCTTGATTAAGATGTTCATTGCACTAGAAATGTTTCTTACAAATTTTGTCATGTTTTTATGAGTCCAAATTACCAGGTTCTAGTTTTACTGTTTGTTTGGGTATAACTTAAAACAATATTGAAATATTGAAAAGCACTTTACCAATAAACGCATAACTAATATGAAAAAAGTTGTTGTATTAGATATCACTTTTCTGTGTCTTAGAACTGTCAATTCAATATCCCTCTGTACGCAAATGGGTCATCTAAACACATCCGCATTTTAAAAACGTTTTATTAACATTGAATTTTGTGCTTGATTTATTAGTGTGTACCTTCTCAGGTGGCTACATTAGAAGCTGTTTTACATATGGTTTAACTTTAAGAAAAATCATTACCATGTTTGCAACTGAAACAGACAAACGAGAACGTTTGAAAAGAGTTTTTTTACGATTCGTACAGCATTCATTGAAATTTTCCAATCAAATTTTTTAATCATCCTTAATGCGATTTTTTCAAAACAAGGACAGTCTTTCCATTGATTTTATTTTATTGTCAGTTCATATTCCATTGCGTTGTAGTGCCATTTTAATATCGTTGTTCAAACTTTTAAATTTCAGATTTATCTTCTCTGTCGACATCTGTCAAAAGCACTTACGCCCGACGGAAGCTTTCCTGGTCTTCTGGTGGTATTTTGGAACCGGACACAGACACTCGCTCGCAAGGAAAATGCAGTGTGACGAAATAGTACATGGTCTTACGATTTTCGAACCATTTAAAGCCGGCATATTAAACTTTTGTTTACTAAGATGGACTTTATTCCATTTTCCAAACTATACTGAGAAAAAAAAATCAGTTTTGTTTTCAAATGTATATCCTAGGGATCGATCATGATCCTTATCAAACTATACGGTACCAACTCGGTTGTATCTTATTTCATTCGAAAATCATTAAGCTCCTCCCCAGTTATATTTGATTGAGCAATAAAGTGATCATTAACGTGTTTTTGATGCAATAGTGTATTTTCCAATGTGTTCGCATGTCACAACTTTAAATCTTGAATGTAAAAATGCAAGTTGAGATTTAAGTTTATTAAGCAGATTAGCTAACTGTATCGTTTGCTGTAAAGTGTACACTGTAAAAGTCGATTTTATTTTCATCATTTTAAAGTTTTATGAACACTAGTGAATGACGAGCAATTTATGAAAATAAAGGCACTGCTTTGGGTTGTTTTTGATTTAATCTCTAAGATAAAGAAATAAAGGCAACATTGATCTTAACTGAATTTTCTGAACCTAAAATCTGTTCATTTTGAATATTTTGGCTTATAAAAAAAAAAAAAAAAAACTTAAATTTGTAATTTTGAATAGTTTTAAAATTAATAAAGTCTCATTATTGAGATCACTTTGAGAAAAATGTAATAAACATGGGGCAAGTCCACTTCATTTGAGGGGTACCAGGTGGGTCTAGTCCACTTTATTTGAGGGATGGCAGGTGAGATAGTCCACTTCACTTGAGGGGTGACAGGTGGGGCGAGTTCACTTTATTTGAGGGGTGACATTGAGAGTTCATTTTATTTGAAGGGGGTGAAGGATGTAAAATGGGATAATACTGCCAAATTTTGGGACAATTAAGAATGTTATCATTAAAGCTTACTAAAGGTTGCATCAGAATGTCATTTTCTTTCTTTCATGTTCAAAATTTGAATTTAAATATTATTATGAATACAAGTTTGTGAAACAAAAATCAATTTGCGGTACTTTATTAAGAAAATTGACCAAAATGATATTCAGAAGGACAAACAAATTTGTTATTAGGGACATAAAACCCTACAATAAAACGAAATTTAGAATAAAATTCCAAGAAGTGAGATTGTAAATTTATAAAAATTGTCCTTATTGTGGGTTGTTGTTAAATCCCTCAGCGAGTTATGGTATTTCAAAAATGTCATTTCATAATTAACAAAAATACTCAGTTTAAAAACCGTTTCAATTATACCATAGACAATCGTCAATCCCACAGAAAAAAAGGGAATATTTGTCATAAATGGAGATTTCAAATATGACATAGAATTTGAGTAATTTTACTCCTTTCCCCTTGTTATACTATAATCTGTATCATCATTTGTTCATATCAAATTAAAAAAATACCACAGAATTACAAAGTGTTTATTTGGTTTTTGACAAAGTAGATACATGAATGTACGTAGGATTCTCAACTGTGAACCAATGGCATGGTGCGCAATATCTCGCTGGGCTTCTGAAATGATAAAACAATGTCTACAATTTTTGACAATACGCTTCTTAAAATACACTAATTAGTACATAGAATGAGATACAATAAATATTTGAAATGATATGGTTGTTTATTGGCTTCTCCAAAATGCAAGGTCTTAAAACACAAGGATTGAAATTTTAGGCTGCCTTGCGCCATGAAATTATAATATAAAAGAGTTATTTATTGCAACTACTGGCATTTGAGATATCTTGCTGAGACAGAAACAATGAAAACACAATTTCGGCAATTTATCCATAAACATGATGCGCACGTTGATGAATAGAAGACCAAAACTAGGGCCTACGGCGAGCATTATTATCAAAAGTAGTGTTTTTGTGGCAATGATTTAGCTGATGATTACATTCAAATAAAACATTTCAAACTGAGTAACACATAGTTTCAGATGTCCAAGGCTACAAAAATAAAAGCTACACAGAAATATTAAACAGGAGATCGAGAAAAAAAATCGGTCATCCAAGAACATCGTTTCTCCTATGATAGGCTACGTTTGCAGCCGAAAGCATTGTGAGATTATCAAAACCAATATATTGCCTACTATTGCTAAGATATTCTGAGTGACATACAAGTGGCTAATGATATACATACATAATATTACATAGAATCGTGTTTTAATTGCCGCTCTAAAAAAATTACCAAAGGTCATCCAAGAACATCGTTTCTCCTATGATACGTTTGCAGCCGAAAGCATTGTGAGATTATCAAAACCAATATATTGCCTACTATTGCTAAGATATTCTGAGTGACATACAAGTGGCTAATGATATACATACATAATATTACATAGAATCGTGTTTTAATTGCCGCTCTACTGTCAAATGTTGAAGAAATTTGGATACTTACAAAATGACGCATTTGCTTCCACGCCTTTTAAAAGCTCGACCTTGCGACTGCACCACGTACGTCGATGTAGGCCTCAGTAGCCTACGTAGGCCTACTGTCAAATAAATGAGCAGGCCTACGTATACGGTAGGTTATATTCTGGAATACAGCTCGACCTGCGATGAGCAAGTTATTGTTATGCAAATTACAACAGGTATAGCTCATTCCAGGTGAGAGGTTGTGGCAGAAACTGTTCACAAAAGTACACGGTCAAAATGTCACACTACCTCCAACACCATGCTAGTCAATATAGCATACATGTAGGCCTACACAGTTTGCCTATTAGGCCTGCTTTTCCCTCCCTTAATTAAAACTGTTAAAATTCTTGTTTTAAAACACATTAATCGACCTGCTAAATTACTTCAACAAGATGTTTCTTGGGGTTTATCAAAAGCAGACTAACATTCAATTACATTTTCACCTTTTAAATTAAAAAGGGGTATATAACGCATACACGCGATTTTACGACAATCGTTTACTATCCAATCAAGGTGACAGCCGAGCGTGAACGCATATATATCTACACTCATTAATTCTCTTTCGCGCACATAAACCATAAAATAGAAGTAGGAAAAAGTATTAATCGATGCTAGGTTGGTCGTTTATTGGTGCCTGTGTTGTTAACAGATTGACAAGTACCCAGTACCTCACCCCCCCCTCCCAAACACTATTACACACGCACCTGACACACTTACGTACTACAGTAGATCGAAACACACTTTGAACTAAATTATTGGTGGTAGAGCTTCAGAAGAAAATGTTGTCCGAACTACATATTAGGCCCAATATGACCAACGCTCAGCCTAAAACAATACTATTCAAAAGTCTCTATGGTATATAGGCTAGTTTAACCCTAGGGTCATCCCCCTGTTGGTTAGTGTACTGGTTGCTAGGATATGACATCATAGCTTTAGTTTTGAAACGAGGCTGCATGATCATGGCGAGCGAAACTTTGAGAAGTCTGTATGTAAATATCATCAAAATGGATTTATTACCGCCTTTCTGTAAATTCGAAGAAGGTTAGACCATAAATAACTTAAACATCAAGTGTCGTGTAATGTGCTTGGTGCATTTTATTTTTGGTAAGTCGAACACTTTTTTATAGAACAGTTTTTGAAATATGTAAGTCTAGAGCAGCTTTTGAAGTTTTAATTCTACTTTGTGAGTAGTGGAAGCAGGTGCTCGTTTGACAAATGCTTTTCATAAAAAAGACGGGGACTAAAAGGGTGCTGGCGTTTTTGAAATTGTTGTACTTATTGGACACTGGTCGTAAATATAAGTTCAATTTTATTTAAAAAATCATTATCTTTGATATAATTTAGACACTAAAACAGTACCTCTGAAACTGATTTTTTTTGTTTGTTATGCTAACGTGTCACTGAATTACTAGTTGAAAGCTGGAGTCTTTGGTGTTGTATTGTTTAATTAAATATTTAATATATACAGATGAGTTTCAAGCACCCTGCTGATTTTTTAATTATGTAATTCCAACATCTTTGGTGTTTTTTTCTTTTTTTTTTACCATAGAAACACGTACCAAGCTTCAAGCAGAAATTTATGTCCAAAGGATACCATATTTGACTGAAGGACCGAGCCAAACATGGGCATTGCTTTTTTACCAGTGATTTAGTGGATGATATGTTTGCTGAATTATTTTTAAAAAATGCTGCATAACTGAGCATTTAACTGACACAATTAATACAATTGAAAGAAAATAAAAATAATTTTTGAAGAATATAAGATTTAATGATGATGGCTGGAGTCCCACCCACTCCAGCTTCAGACATTTCAAGGTCTGAAATTTTACCCATGGGATATACTCAGATGGAGAGCCCACCCATGACACCTGCCTCTGCTTACAAAAACATGACAGGGATATACTTAGGACAGGTGGGTAGAATATGTGACTGTTGTCACTGTAGCATCATTTTTGTTGTAAACAATTAGCTGAAATGTATTCAGGTGTTGCATATATTTTTAGTAGAACAAGGATATCTTCTGTGAAAAAAATTTAATTGGATTTGAAATTTTGAAAATTCTTTAGTGTACCTTATTTTTTGTTTTAAATATATTTTTGTGCATTTTTTATGTTTTGGATATCTTTGCATATGACCCATCATACTTCAGTATTAGTAATGAAACACTTTTTTTTCTGTAAGTAAATAACTGTATTTACCATGTCTATAATAAATTAGCAAACATTGGTCACATATGTCCTATACTCTATCCAATGTCTATCCAGCCAGGGTGATTTACTAAATATTGAGAGAAGTTTGTTATATACAGTTAAGGACTGGATAAGGAAATAGTCCATTCATGTCTCTTTCTGTGTCCTTACTCAACATTTGTTAACTAAAATCAATTGTGATCTGTTAGCAATAATTGCAGTGCATTGATTTAGAAATTGTATGACATAATTTTTTATTGATTAATTATTATGCATTTATATTAAAGACCAAACTGTCAGCCAAACTGTAGCTTATAATTTGATTTTCATCTGTGCTAACAGCAAACAGTTTCAGTACTTATGATTGCTCAGGTGTTATTCGGAAAATTCTGTAACTTGATAAATAACTGTAGATCTAAGCACTTGAATGAATGCCTTAGTAAAATAAGTTTTGGTTTCAGTTGGTCTTTAGTGTCTTTGCGTGTATTTCTGGGCTAACATTACCTAAAAAATTTGTGTTTGTCATAAAAGCAATTGGGCAGAAAATCAGATAAAGTTCATGTCTAACTTTGATGATACAAAATACTACAACAGAATCTGATTTAATATTGACTGTTTTGTAGGAGAGTGGCCCCAGTCCAGGGAGACAGAAGGCGTACGTCCCACCTTTGGCTAGAGGGCGTGGCATGCCTAGTGGACGGATACGCACTCCTATTGAGGAAAGACGATATGTAAGGAAAAGTGACAGTTTTAACCTTTGTTGATTTTACATTTAATGATAGTTGCAAGGCTTTGGAAAAAAGGGTTGATGAATTATAGGCTCTATTCCCATAGATTTTAGATCGATCTATCCCCGCGGGGAGTCTCACCAGATTACTTTCAGATAATCCGACTTAAATGTCCGTCCCGCCTACTACAAGCTGTAAGGGTGTAATTAACTTTCGTGTCCGCCCGGCTGACAGCTATTTAGCATGAACCCCCAGGGAGTTAGGTCGATCTAAAGTAGGTTGATCTAATCTATGGAAATGGGGTGATAGAAAGTTAAATCAGAAAGATAGATTTTTGGTGTGTCAGTTTTTAAGTCTTGTAAAATAACCAGAATCATACTCTATTATGTGTTCCTATTCGTAATGTTTTATGTTTTATAACATCTTTCTATTCCTTATAACTTTTGAAACTACTTATTCCCCAATGAAAAATTGAAAAATAAGCAGTTTTATCTTACCACAACTCTGTTAAATAGGAAAAAAATGGACTAAGCCGCCATAAGTTTTGTGGAGTGTAAAAAGTTTTGAAGAAGGGACCCATGCTTCAAAATAACAATTTATTGCTGTTTATAGCTTTGTTAGATTTGAAATAAGTTACTTGTTTTGCTAATGTCACAGATGTTGACTGAATATTTCTTTCAATTTTCAAGCTTTTGCATTTTTATTGATTTATAGCTATGTGTATTAAAATAGGATCAATAGGATAAACATGCTTATTATGCACATACTTCATAATTGTCTGATGTAGTTCAATCTAAATGATCATATTGATTGTGATTTGAAGTTGAGAGCATATATATTATGTGGTGTTATATCTTGTTTTCTAGATGGTGATTATGGCCTCAAATCACACTTGCAAAAGTTTAGAATAATCTCCTTGCTTAAGTATTACTTTATTCTTCCACCTAAACATTTGCCTTCAAGGGTTTTGATTTTATTTATATCGTAGAAAATGGTGGAGTTACTGCGTATAAGAGAAGATAATAAAGGATTCAAAGGACAGCCCTTAAAGGTAAGATGAATCCATGGATTACTGGTTTATCCTTTTCTCATGAATTTTTCTGCCATAATCAGCCACTGCTGTGCAGCTTTATTGTGCTTTATATTGCTAGAGGCATTTTAATACAGGTAAAATATATTTCCTTATGAAATAATGTAATCACCATTTTTATTGATTTTGGTGTTGATAATTTTAAAAAATGTTTGATTGAAGCGGTTTTATTTTGATTTATTCATTGCAAACAGAAAATATATAGTAAGCCATAATTTCTGTTGTCATAATCATAAAAGCAATGTAATTTGTGCTTATCTTGTTTAATTTTTCAGGCCAAGAGTAAACCACCAACCCCCCCAGGTCCGCTGGGCCCCCCAAGTCCTCCTACTTTGAGGACTCAGACTGCTCCCTCCTCAGATATGTTCTCTTCTCCTGTAGAGTTCCAGAAACTTGTACAGTATGTATACTTGGCCCATCTTTTGTTTAATACAAACAATGGACTAAATTTTTCAATAGCTATCTCGGTTTCATTTTAGGTTATAATATATTTTAAATTATGTGGTCATAAATGAAAGCTAAGGTAGATGGAGAAACTGCAGGTGTAATAAATCAAGCTTATTTTTCAGGAGAAATCCTCGAAGATTCACACGTGCCAATAATACAGGAGTTACACACATGGAGTACCTCAACTGTATGAACCATAAAAGGAAAAATGAGATCCCATTATTGGAAGATAACATTTTTAGTGTGCCTTTCACAGAGACTGTTGAGAAAGAAGTAGACAGAATAGCTCGTGAACAAGGGGAAAGTTTGGTTGGACTTGGAGATTGCTATAATAAAGTTTGCAAAGTATGTAAATGTTTTTTTTAGTAGCAAAGCTTTTATATATCTACTGAATTGTTTGGAAAACTTGAAATAGGTAAATTTTATGCATGACACCTTTGATTTTGTTGTTTGTAGTTGGTTATGATTGTGAGAAAACAAATCTGACATTGTGTTAGCTGTGTTAGCTTGTTGAGACAGGCACAATGATGCCATATTAACATTGAAACAATTCTAGTTCTCAGATGTGTTTTCACTCTGTTTTGACTTTTCTGGATTACTTGTCTCCAATATATTTAATGGTATTAATGTAGTTACATTATATGAAGAGGTTAGTTATGTTTTCATACAATAAGATAGCAGTTAAATATTTGAAGACTGAAAAAAAATGACTCAAATAAGATCTGGTATGTGTACCAGTATAAGCTCATTGTTACAAAAACGAATTTTCAGTAATCTTGCAATTTAATTTTTCCCTTATTTCAGGGCAACAAAGAGTCCCTTCACCATCTTCTTCCCCATCGAAGGCCTCAAACCCAGAGTAAACCCTCAGGAGCCCAGTACACTGGGTTTACAGTGAAGTAAGTACAGACATGAAAAAAATTCCATTCTACCTTTGCTTACTTAACAAGTTGTCACTATTAGTCGTTTTGTTTGTTTGCTGAGATTAACAAGATTGTGATTCACCCTTTTAACAGATTTTTTTATTTGTCGTCAAGTTTGATGACTGGTTTGCTTCTGTATTTTTTCATACATGGATGTTTATTGCTGACAGACTGTAGCAAAACACAGGCAAGTGGTAGAGTTTACCTGCTATTAATTACGCACGGTGGATGTTTATTAGCTTGTTACAGAGTTTAGAGTTCTGTTTAAAAAATTAATTTGTTAGTACTGAAATAATCTTATTTCTTTTTATATACTATTACAAGGTAGGATGGGTACACAAGCATGTTGCTTCACATCACATTCATTTAATTCTGCATGATAGATATGTTACAGGTTTGATCAAAGGAACTTGGTATATATTCTTTCATATATATGGAAAGGGTGATAATTTTTCCTTTAACAATAAAACTAATGATTCTCATTGCTTTGTTCATGTGTGCCAGCTTCTCTTTGGGTCATGCAGGGCCAGGTAAAACCAGGACTTCTCAGCATGTTTGTTTATCATGTGGACCCCCACTGTGTATGAGAAGCTTATCCTGGATTCTCAGAATGTATGCAATAGCACATTAAGTTCTGTTACACTGCTAGCCTGATAGTACTGTTTTCGTAATTACTTTCAATGTTACTACACTGAACCACTTAGTAAATTGATCACATTGTGCAGAAATTATATTTCATGGAAAGATACTTATGTTGCATTAGAGAGCATGAGTATTGAATATAAGTCTGATCCATTCCATTTATTATTTTATTTTACCTTTGTTTGTATGTATGGGACAGAAAAATGATAGCACGAGCAGTGTTAGAGACCAAGCTAAAGTTTAAAAGTTAAAGAAGAACTGAATCCTTTAAAAAATCCCATTTACCTTTACAAACTTTCCAAAACAACTTGTTTATTAGGACTTTGGCCTGTTAATAACTCATTTTCAAAATTTACAGTGAAATTAATGAAGGAGTTTCTTCATCACAGCAGGAAATGGGGGTATGAGCTCTCTACAAATAGGCCACTTAGTACAAGAACATCTTGGTAATAGCTATTTTCTATTAACATCCAGCGACCCAGTGACACCTATTGCGAACCCCTAAAAGTGACATTTATATTGATGCACATGTCAGTGTCAGCTAAGACATTTGTCAGATATGTCTGAGCTATGTTGGATTATTTGTTTACTTTCTTACCCTGTCCTTAATCATATGTCAGCAGCATTAATGCTGATTAGTTGATTAGTCAAAGTAAGAATTAGTGGGTTTGATTTGTTTTTCTGATTGATTAGAATTAATAGAGAAATGAGCTGCTGAGGTTAACGACTTTGTTGTGAGGAATGCCATTCGATTGAAAACATTTCCAGGATGGGGTAAAATAGTTCACACAGTGAGATAATCAGTTCCATTGAATTTACACCCACTGCAGCTAAATGTGATCACTTCTTCACTTGAGTAGGAATATTTTTCTTCCAGTTCTGGCCTTGTTTGAACAACCATGCAATCAACTGATGTAATGTGTCTATATGCTATTAAATGTATTTTATAAATGAGGATGAGTTTGTAAAGAACATGCATATAAAATGACCTGCATCACACGGGTGTCACCAGCATTGATTGGAAATGTACAGTAGCAGTGCTACCATCTCTTGGAGAATTAATCGCTTCAACTGCTGCAACAATGTTATGTAGCCAAGGAAAAAACATGGTTTGCATAAAGACAGGTGTTTTTTTTTAATTTCACGGACAAAAAATTAAAAAAATTTTTTGAAGTATATGAAGAATGCAATTTTGCAATCACATTTTGACAGTTTATATATATTTTAAAGGTTGCAAGATTATATTCATCCTAGCCACACCATATTGTTTCTTAGCTTGTTTAGAATCCAGGACATTGGAGAAGACTTTGGGTGTTTTAGTGACTGCACAAAATGCATGCATGCTACTATTTGAAATTTGTCCAATGTTCCATATCTTAAGCACTTATTTTGACACAAATGCTTGGGACATAGTATAATGGTAGTTTACTGGTTAACCTGAACCTTCTATAATATGAGTACTGTCTACACTTATGCAATACTGCACTCGTCTACTTTATAAACAATAATTATGTTTTATTGTTCACATAGACACAATAGCACCACCTGTATCTGGGCATGTCTTGTCTTCTTCAAACCATGCATAAGCTATATGTATGGGGCATACATGTGCATGCACTGTTCAGCCACAATTACGTATCCAGATTTCAAATTACACTATAGGTGCATGTCTCTTCTCTGAATACTGTCACAGTTACAGTTTATCACTATGGCCTATTTCATAAATATTTGATGTATTTTGGTAAAAAAACTTTACATAAAATTTGTGATTTGGATCTTTGCATTGTAAGATACATTGTAACTGAAGTTCATGGTGCTAAATAGTTTATATATTTTTATTTTAAATTATTTGCTTTACCTAGATGTTTTTAACATGTAATCTATGAAAGTAGCATGGTTTGAGAGCACATGCTGGTATCATTCTTATGCAACAACATGCTTCAAGGTTACGGTAATGACTCAATCTTTTCAGTGGGCAAAAATTATCATCATTTCAGATACATAATTTTATAATTACAAAAAATTGTATTTCTGTATTGCATTTGTGGTGCTTTTACTGCATAGAATAGAACTATAATAGAGTAACCTGCTTTTTAAATTTGTTGCTACCATTCTGTAGGAATGTTCTAACTTTAACAAATTATGACTTGAAAGTGCAGTAATATTAAAATTCACAAATTTCCCCTCATTGAAAATATCGAGTAATTACCGTACTTATGTCAATGCTCAGAAAATGTGACAATTTATATTGAGATATGTTTTAAATGTTCTATATATAAATGAGCTCTACCACACTTTTTTTACAAATTTTCATCATATTTTCATTATTATTATCAGATTATGATTAATACTTCTATTAGTAACAAATCTCCACTCTCTGTGACACTATTTAAACACAGAAAACTAAAAAAACACATCTTGTTTCTTGTCAAAGGTTGTCAAATCTTAATGCCCCACAATTTTCATCTAATTGTAGAAGTTACAGGAGCCCAAATCAAGCCGAGATCCTGGCTGATTTTTCTCAGGGACAACCAAGACAAAGATCTGTGATAGGATCAAGACTTCTGGTGCCATTGCCATACTTTTTCCGTCCATATGCCAATTACTATGAGTCTCAAGCCACAGCTCAAGGCAGACCTCCAGGACCTGGGTACTTTGATGGTGAGTTTCATTTTTATAACCTGTAATTAAATTTTATTGTCCAAAATTTTAATTGGTTTTGAATAAAATTAGGAATGATGTGTTATTTATGGATTTGTGGTTGTTTCTCTTAACCTTATGTCATTTTAAACCAAAAATCAATCAGACCAGATTGTTTTCAGGATTGGTGCATATTTGTGAAAAGGTCCATTTTATTCTGAAACTGAGCTGGACAAGGGCTCTAAAGAGAGAATTTTATATAATAATACAGAGATATTTAAGCAGGTAGAGTTGTAATCAGGCATTACTGCATAATCTGTGTCATCCCATATAGATATTCTGATAACTTTCTCACCTATTTAGTATCAGCTTCATATTTTAAGGTGATCAAATCATTATGCCTGTCTCTTTGATTGTCTGTCACATCTGTCAATCATCTGAGTATTGTACCTTACAATCCAAAAAAACTAAATACAGCAGGAATAAAAATTGCTGGTTACGGGGTGCATATTATTTATCAGTTTTCTTTCAAATTGTGATTTAAATTGAATTTTAAGTGTCATAGCATCAAATTTTAAGGCTCTGCAGTTCATTATCAGCTACTTCGAATAGTGAGATTATCACATTTGTTAGAGGTTTTATCTACAAGGAAGTCTTTGCTGACATATTATTTGAGACATGGACAGCAATATTTACATGCATGATTCATTTGGTTACAATGGAATCAAGTAAAAAACATTATCCCTAGTAGCTGGCTGGGTATACAGACTGTATCAGGTCCTAGATCATTGATGATTATGGCCTGATTATACTGAAATTGATAGAGATTGGTTTTTTGGTGATTCATATTATGTGTCACAGGTACATATATCATTAGTTTTAAAAGGTGTCAATGGTATTTTTTTTTTTTTTTTTTTTTTTTTGATAATTTCATATTGAATTTCTAGTGGTGTAGTGTTGTAGATGACTCTGTTGCTGGTTAAAGATATTTATGGCACAGATGGAATACAGATATTTACAGATTCTTAAACATATGGTAATGAGTTCTACCTTTCTAACTTTCCAAATGACTAATGTTTGATATAATATTTGGAATGTATGGATTATATATTAAATCACTTTTTATTTGAAAGGTTGTTTTAAAATAGCTGGAGACACTTGATATATATATTTGAATGTTCAAATACTTTAAGCTTTTCACTGCCTAGCTAATTTATCCAGACTGATAACAAACAAAATAACAAAATGTCCCTGCTCACAAATCTATCGCAAATCTCTTTCATTCTTATTCAATATCACACGCTTCTAAAAGTATAAGTTTCTTATTGACAAGAGGCTGTGGAAAGGATTGTGTTATTAATAGACTGTCTGACACGTGGAAAAGAAAATGGACATGCACATTGTGACAGTTAAATATATATAGGTACCAAATGAATGAAAATGAAAATTCATTTCCTGAAGAGTATTGCTTCAAGTCTTAACAATTTGAAAGGTTGGAGGGGTTAAAGTAGGTTTCTAACTGTAGAACCACTGTAGGGAGCTATAAATAAATCTTATTGGAATAGTGAAAAGAAGAAAAGACCCTTACCAACCATTTAAGGCATCTCCAAATGACACTGTTTGACGTCATTATGTCTAAAAATAAATCTTGCAGGACAATGTAAAATCCACAAGCCCCATTTATGAGCTGCAGCAATCTTAATTGTTTGAGAAATCTGGTCAGCGGCAAATGTTTTCCATGCTTCATTTAAGCAGTGTTATTTAACCGTAATATTGCTTAATTAACACCAGCTCCTGGCACGTAGAAGGGGTAATAGTGTAAGCTGTGAAGTAAGTGTGGTAAGGTACTATTTCTTTTAGAAAAGGTTTTACATATTTTTAAAAGTTAAGTGTAGTGCAATGTGCACAGCGACATCCTTTATTAGTTGTGCTGAAAACATCAGGTTCTTTACCTTTTTATTGAAAAGATATTCATCTTTGAGGACTTTGAGTGATCTCTACGTTGATGAAACAAGGTAGCACTTTATATCATACACTGTCACAGTTTTAAAGTTATAAAAACTGCTAATTTTATTCTTTTTGTTATTGCATCATAGGATTGAAATCGAATGATTCCACTTTTTTCTAACAAGAAAACGTTGCATGGTCTGAAAGGCAAATTGAAAACAAACTGCAGCAGTTATTTCAGGTTTAATTGCTAAGCCTTAAAACAAATGTTGTATCATGCAATAAGATTTTGCCTAGGTGCGCAAGCTGTTGCCATGAAAAAAGTTGCCTTGTAGTTGTGGTTAATTGAATACTGCTGTAGCATTATGTTCCTGTCCAGATAGTGTACTTGCCTTGACTGCACAAGTGTTATCTGTGCGAATAGCCGTCAGCTCTGGCCTTCACTTTTGACAGGCTTAACTGGGAATCCATTACTGTAAAGTTTAATTGTGAAATAGCATTACATGCACCGTAAGTGCTAGATCAACAATGTGAGTCAAAGGCAATATTTGTTCAAAAATCATTTTAAAAATAACTCAGTTTTCTTAAGATCACGTTTCTGCATAAATGCCCATTACTAAATGACTGGTTAGAGCCGTGCGTGTGAAAACACTTCTAATCAATATAGCCTTAGACGTGATGCCTTAGAATAATTTACAAATGTTACCCTGTTTTGCATATTCATAAATAGTTAAACAAGCACTGTGAAGTGTTATGCTGATATTCATGCTTTTTTTTTTTTTTTTGTCAAATGCACATAGTATAACTAAGAGCTTTTGTTAATTGCATTGTAACCATGCATGCACATATATATATATATATATATATATATATATATATATATATATATATATATATATATATATATATATATACAGAATGATTAATTTTCTTAAAATATTTTTATTTTTTCAAATACAGAAATGTTTTCTACACTGACCATTCCTGTGTGTACTTGTATTCCAGACACCATTGAATTTTTTTTCTGTCATAAGTTCAACTATCCAGACCATTATTTGTATGTGGTCCATGTAGCATTTTAAAAGGGCGGAGTTTCCAATTACAGTATAACAGGTGACAATGGAACATTACAAAGACCTATCATCAAACAAAGCTACAACTGTCCCCGTCTTTCATATATTCTAATACATTGTACAGTGTTGGAAGCACAGTATATTTCAGTTAGAATTGGTGCTTGTCAGAGCCCTTCTTTTCAATGCATATTCCCTAAATTCTTTTTGTCAGAAGTTATTTTACTACAAAATTTGTAGGAATGGGGTCCTACACAAAGTTCTTGGCATAGGAAAGGGTTAGCTTTTGTCCTTCAGAAGAAAAATAGGGTTATATAAGACTGAAAGCATTGTGGCTTTGTCTGGTGTTTGGCTGATTTTCTCTCTAGTGTTTGGAGGATTTCAAGCAAGGTTTTTATTGACAAACAGTCCGTGATAAACATAATAAACCAAAGTCACTGAGCATAAGATTCGACTTCTACATTATTTGTCGGGTAACAGGTTGACTAATTTTGATACTGTATAAAATTACGATGCATGGGAGACAAGTCATTTTGTGATTGTTAAGTCAGTGAAATATTTGCCATCGATCAACTACTTGAGATTTCACTAGTAAGTAAGGGTAAAGTTTTTCCAACTAAATGTATTTACATGTTCTGTGCATTTCAGAATATCTTTAATTATTTATATATTTTTTGTATGCTTTTCTATAGTGCTTAGCTTATAACATGGACAGAAAAGCATTTTGTATATTCAGAATTATCAGTTGGGCAACTCTGTATTGTTACACATACAGGTACATGTAGAACTAAAGTATGCAATCAGTCATTGATTGCTTAATGTTGAAGGCATGCATTGTATGTTAAATCTACACACACACACACACACACACACACACACACACACACACACACACACATCTTGTTGGAAATTTCAGTTTTTTTTTTCCATAGTCACAAAGGTACACCATATCTAAAACCGTTGACAAAATTACTATCTCTAAACCTATGTTTAAGCTTAAAGGCTCTTGTTTAAGGGAGATGGGTATGTAGGGATTGTTCTTTCCTTATCAGCTAAGACAGAAATAAACAGTATCATGTAATGAAATAATGCTGTCCCATCAAAGTTACAGTACACCAAGGTGAATTGCCAACTTAAGCTGATGATGAACAGCAATGTTTTGAAGTAAAAACTGTAATATTTCACTTTTAAACAGATCACCCTCACCTTAAATCTAACAATACTGTTTTATGCCTATTCATTCACAACAATGAGTACTACAACCTGGTGCCAGGGAATGTTATGGAAAGGTTATAAAAGCAGCCTTTTTTAAATGAAACATTACAATTTAAAACCAAATGCTGGCACTGGAATGTGGCTCACAACCTAGTAGTCAAGCATACCGATTTTCAAGATATTTTACTTAGTTACAGAATTGCTGAGGAAGACGATCTCTATCTCACACTTATTTATAAAGCAGTGAAATTGTCAATTAAGGCTTATCCAACTTATGTGCAAAAGTGCATGGGGTGGTGATTAAAGTGACTAAAAAGAAAACTGCTCTCAAAGTGTCTATTTTTATTGCAAAAATATTAAGATAATTATTTCACATAAAAGAATTGGGGGTGGGGGGAGCTAATTTGTGAAATATAGGTCTTTATAATTTACTGATACCCCTTAAGAAAAGAAGTTAAGAAATCAATGATGGGGATTTTAGATCAAATTTTTAAAACGTTTTTGGATATGACATACCTTAATGTCTAGGAGAATAAACTTGCTGTAGAAAGGTCTAACATGCATAATGCATCCTATGAACAAAAAAAAAAAAGAAAAAAGATTTTTCTTTCTGAGGGCTGTTGTGTATTTTGATTTTATTTTAGAATTTTGATCCAGTTAAAAGGTATTTGTGGTTTTATTACAAGGTGTTTGTACTGACATCAGTCTGATAACATGATATACAGCTATTTTGAAACCTTGATAATTTGACTTTCCAAGTGAAATTATATGATTGGAAGCCATACTAGTTCCCTGACAAACTATTTGTATTGGGAGTATCATATTTGTCATATACATGCCACTAACAGGATGTTAATGCTCCACTTTTGGAAACAAATCACTTGGTATTGGTAAATAAGTCATAAATGAGACTTGTTTCTCTTGGTTAGAGCTTCAGCTGAAAACAAGGTAGTTTTGAAGCAGTGTTAAAATACGTGAGCATGTGTACATGAAGCAAGTGTGGAGTAAGAGAGCTATTTATTTTTTTAAAAAAATCTCTTATGTCTATCACAGCAGCAAAGAATCTTATTGAAATTTCAGTGATTTTATTGTTCTTTTGGTAATGTAAATTTTCATGCAAAGGCACCAACAGTTCATGTCCTTAATGAAAAAAAGCATTGCCTGGGGAATCGGCTATATATAAACTAGCCCGTATCAATGACATACTGTACTCTACCAGTGTATTTACCTGATATTGTACACACCAGGTCTCAGCACTGAACAACTATAACATGGTATACCTATGGAGTGTAATTATAATATGGCATAATGACCTATTCTCTAAGGTTTCATCCTTGGTGGTTAACAGAACTGACATCTACAGTTTGGATTGATAGTAATATGAAGAACATTTCACCCAAAACTGTCGATTAATTACTCTTCTCCGTGAGCTGAACTTTAGATCTCCCACCAGAAGAGCATGACATTTAGCACCCTTTGATTTGATTGGCTCAACTGGAAATTTACCTGCGTCAGCAGCTTGGGTTACTGTTTGCTCTTCTTCTCATTCATTCACATGATGTTCAGTCAGGCATCCTGTATGTTTGTACCTTACTGAAAGAGAGAGGAGGAAAGGGACTGAAACAGTTGATATTATTAAGCCAAGGTATGTAAAAGCAATACATTTGCAAGTGACATGTTGAACTTTTTTTTATTTAATTCAAATTGGGTTTTGACAGCATACTGATTGTAACTGCTGTCACTTTTAGCCATGCGTGAAATTTAGTGTTATGTTGTTCCTTCCTGGAGGGTTCTTGCAGTGTTTACACTTATTTCAATATTTGATGGTAGACCCTTGCAATAATGTAGTTTTCTGGTTCAACGCTTAGTTGAAATGTCATATTCTAAGGTGATGAAGAGTGTTGAATATTCAATGGATCTGAAGAACATTTGAAAAGAATTAGATTTGAAATATTTTAATTACGATAGTTGGAGCTTGTTATTTCACTATTGCATACAGAGTTTCAATTGATGTTTACCTATGTATTTCATGAAAATACTTAGGTAATTTTTATTGTATGTAACATTTAATAATTTCATTCACATTTTTGTGATATTTAGTTATGGGTTTTGTCACCTTGGTCCATCAGTAAAATTTTGATATGCTGTAAGTATATTATTTAGCAAAGTTGAGTTTCAACTTATTTTCATCAGAAAACTAAAGGGCTACATGTTTCTGGGTCATTAAATGATCAGCTAGACAGTGTATGACATTTAAGCCTGGAAAGAACGTTTAATGCCTATCATAATGATGTGCCCTTAGTATTGAAGTCAGGTAAAAATCAATCTGACACGTAGACACATTCTAAATTTTATTTCACAGGGTTAAAAAATTAACTGTTTTAATATATTTATGAAACAAATCATTATACTTTAATGGTTTTTTGTAGGGGGGAGGGGAGATAAAGCTTATTATCAAACACTTTTAATAGTTTCATTTATATTTATATTTATAATTTGTATGCTGAGGTGAAGAGAATGCTGGCTCATAATGCATGCTTTTATTCCATTCTTTTGAATCACCTACATCTGGCATATATATAATCTGTTCAGGTTCAGTGAGTGAGTTGATGAAAATGGAACAAGCAGTGCAAAATGTATGGGCCAGTTTGTGTGATTTCTCTATAACACAGACATATATATTGTTACAGTTTTCTTCCCATGGTATGGTTATGTAATCCAACATGAAGGACTGCTTTTGATACTTTACATAAAATTCAGCATTATTATTTCCTGACATATAGGTTTTGATGTCTGATTCAAGCAGGCAAGGTACTGGCTTGAGAGGTGAATTAGTTTGAACAGGGGAAAAGTTCTGAAAAATCATATTTAGATTAAATTGCCTTAAGATTTGTACACAACCCAACATTTCTATAATGATATATGATAAAAGAGTGCTATAGGTTTGATTATTCTTATGTGCACAACAATTTTGAATCTGACAAGTAGTGTCATGGAGATTGATTATGAAGTATAAAAGCATCTACATTTGAATAGTAGGTGGACAGTTGTAAAATGACCCACAAAAAAATAAGATAGCTACTTTTTTAAATTTCTGGCTTGGTTTGCTTCATTAGTTAAATTTCATAAGAACCCTACAAAATATAGTCATGTATAAGTAACTTTTTTTACAATATCTTAAAAAGAAAGAAGGAAAGAAAAGAAAAGAAAGTGTGGTGTATACTAAATTAACTTTACTAAATGTTTATTTTAGTGAGTGAGTTAGTAGAAGTAATGATGACTAAGGACTTTACACAAGAGATGGAATACCTTATTTTACTTTGCTTCAGTGGAAAGAATAACATTAGAAAAAAATTTAAATAGAAAAATAATTAAAATTTTGTTATTTATTTCAGCAGTCTTACTAGTTCTATAACACTATAGCAAAACTATTTCATCTCTTAGTTCATTTGTTTCATTTGTAAGTCAAGTTTTTCTCCAGAAGGTGTAAGATACAGGCCCACCTGCCCAGCTACCTGGAATTCTCCAGTCTCAGCAGCCCCCCTACTGCTTCATGTCAAGGTGAAATGACTGGAATACTTCTCTGACAGACTAGAGAGGTATCCTCAGACACTGATTTCTTCTTGATTTTCTGTGTCTTCTTGATCAAAACAGCACATCCTACATTCATACCTTGTTTTTCTGTTGAGGTTTAAACTTGGCCTAATTAGCCCCAGCAAAGCCGGGGTAAATGTTAACTTGGAGATCTGAGATGTTTGGGACTTTAGTCACCTGTGTTGCAGTAAGTAGGGAGAGTACTTGCTGTGCTGAAAGTTATCTGAAAGATATTATTTTGCTGTAAAAATAGGATACTCTTATGAAGTGTTTGATAGGTGTTTCAATTGTTTTGTTAGATTTCTTAAATTTTTTATGCAATGGATTTAAATAGAAAATAAGTATTGTAACAGCATGGACACCAAAGCCAAAAATATTTTAAGTCCACAGACTCGTGCATTTCTTGAAGTCAGATATCACAGAGTAGTTACATCATTGAGAAAGCATCATTACTTAACAGAAATAAACATGATATACATGTACATGGACTAGTAGAAAATAAGCAGCAGATAGAGTGGGTGGTGTTGGCTGTAGCCTAGTAACAAGCAAAGCTGGTTGTGAACAGGAATGATGGAATATGTAACTACCCTTGAAAATTTAACCTCGGTCTTCAAATGATTCTAGTAAAGAAAAACACATAATAAAATTAATCTGGTTTAAAGAGGATTTTTTTTGTTGAATTTCATGTGTCTACAAGTGAAACTTGCTGAAGGTAGTTGCATAATCAGCCTTTGGTCTTTTTTTCTTTTCTTTTTTTTTTAGCTTTCTTGATATCTACAGGAAGTAATGTTTGATGCTTGAATGGTGGAAGAGGTAAACAAGTTCTTGATGAACTTGCTCATTCCATTTTACCTCTGAAAACCAAACCAGGTATCCTAAGAAAGTTTAAATTTCTGAAGTGTCAGATTCACTACTGAGGCTACGGAAATGTCAACAACTCTGTCTCTGGAAATTGCCCCTTTTTAATCTCACTGATGTCAAGTATCAGTTGGCTGAATGGAATCTTTGAAGAGCATGATTTAATGTGTTTGCTAAAAAAAAAAAAAACATAGCACCTGACCTTCTCATCTGTTAGTCTAGATTTTTTTAGTTGTTAATGTTGATGATTACCTAGCGTTATACTGTCCTTTTTCTCCTAAGGCAAACGTCAAGGTAAATATCTCGACAAATATCAACTTTCTGCTCCACTTCATAGCTCTCCTAGACTTCAGCAGGGCAAATTTTTATTTGCAAGCTCATGGGAAAGTTACAGCTGAGGATAACTTGAAATTTATTATCTGATGGATCAAAAATATGGTGCCTGTTTTTTGTTTTTACTAATACAAGATTGCATTGTTATTAATATTAATTACACAATGTAAAAATATCAGAATGTTTAGTATTAAGAATAAAAAGCATAACATAACTCTTAGCACAGCCATAGTTCACCAGCCAATGTCCACATTTAATCTCAAATTATGGCATTTTTTCAGGTAATAAACTCAGTGCTGTTTACAATTAATTTAACCAATTTGTTGAACTTGCATTCTGATGTCTAACAACTTTCACTCTTTGTCAGAGAGGAATACACGTACAGAGAGATAAAATGCACATCCCAGACTTAAATAGCAATAAGCAGTGTGGGTTAATTTAAAACTTGTACCCATTCTCTGACCTGACATTCTGTTTCAATCTATTTTTGCCCCAGGATGAGCTCAGGTGGAGAGATAACTTCTCTCCTTCATTTTTGCACATTGGTAAATGCTCCTTGTACTGTTATTAAGCAGGAATTAAATGTATGTGAGTCAGACCATGCAGATCAATTCTTGATCAAATGAATCTCAGAGATTGGGAGATTATGTGCTAGTGCATAGCCTGGCTAAACTCAGCTGAGGGTTGCCCTGGGGGGTGGAACTGGCTGCCTGTGCGACTTCAGCTTTCTCTGCCTACTCGTTTCCAGTTTAATTAGAATTTGCTGTCCTTTCACGCAGTTGGAATTTTTTTCATCTGCTGATCCCCCACAGCTTTTAGTTGAGTCTTGTTTGCATGTTCTGCAGTAATTAATGACAGGCTGGCTCCGCTGCTAGTGCAGCCACAGTATTGACCAAATGTCTGTGTGACCATGTTTTCCTTTCTCCAATGAGGAGGCCTGGAACTGGTTGAAAACGCTGTCTGCCTGTGGCATATTTGCCAAAGTGCTCCCGAACAGGATAAATGTATTATAGTGGACTCCATGCTCACTAGAAGATCATCAGCCAATTTAGTGCCAGTTTTCACACTGTCTATGAAGTATGAGGTGGGAATTATTGTGATATAACAGTGAAGTTTAATATATTTATGGTTTAATATATTTCTTTTTCTTATTTTCTTTTGCTTGTGGGTTAACAAAAAGCCAGAAAATCTGGAAGAGAAAATAACAGACAGACAGACAGGCATAGAATATATTATCAAAAGTTTTAGAATGGTGTTGGCAGTTTTGAAACAAGGGAGCATGTTCTCCGCTAAGAATGTGCATGTTTTTGATAGAACTCATTGTGCAAGTTATGTGCTGCATTTCTTTGTTATAGTAGCTTCATAGTCTGCTGTGTTGCCAGGGGCTGAAACTAGTTACCAAGGAACTGCTCTGGTAGGTATGGTGTCTCTAAGCAATTTCTTCCCAGGGAACAGAAGGACAGTGTCTGCAGGATAAAAGTTCCTGTTATTTTGTCAGAAAGTACACTTACACATTGTAATGAGAAGAAATGCCATTTGTAATAAGTGTTTCAATCAAAGACTGCATGGCCTGTAAAATGCCCAAGGTGGTTATGTTCACAACTAGACCTAGTTACACTTGAAAGTCTTAGGAACCATTCCCAGACCCTGTTTTACTAAAACTACATGGATCTATCTATCTCTGAGGGGATTCTCACTAAATTGCAATCAACTTAAGGGGCTAAGATATCTGTCACGCCTACTGAAGCTGCTAGTGGGTAATTAATTATTGTTTAGCGGATTTAGTAGGAGTGCCAGTCATCTAAGCCGCTTAAGCTGAAAGCAGTTTACAAGAAACCCCTTGGAGATGGATCGATGCTGTTAGATGGATCTAGGTATGGGAACCCAGACTTAGTGCTGCCATGACTATAGATAACAGGGACTTTTAGTGAATCTACTACTTGAATAAGAGTCAGGTCTGTAGCCAGCTATTTCAGAGGGGGGGGAGGGGGGTCTTTTTATGAAAAACTGGATCTTTTACCATAAGACCTTGTATAAAGGTCAATTTTTGCCAAGAGCAGACCTTTTCCTAGGAAAAAATGTGGTTTTTGCAAACCCCCAAGATCCCCCCTCCCCCAGCTATGGGCTTGACAATAAAGGCATTTAAAATCCCTTGCTGATAATGTGGACTCTTGGTGATGTTATTTTAATTAATTTTGCTCAATGTCCAATTATAACTGACACTTACCAGTTTGATGCCAGGTTTTTGGTATATATATGTAACTGCATGGCGTTTAGGTTAGTCTTAAAAGACAATTTCAGAACAAGTTAACATCGTACTGGACATGATCTTGGAAAGATGTTTTTCATTTTAAATTTTTATGTCTTGAGCTTTTACTTGGAAATATCTTGTTGTGGAATTGAATTTTGGCTGCCATCCTATTTTAAAGATCCTACTTTAAAGATCACAAAGTGTTTAACTGAGGAAAAAAGTTAATTTTGGACAAAAGGTTAAAATAAGGAAAAAGCATACATTTCATGGCACAAGTTGTCATTTTTTCTGAATTTCATACATTTTTACATTTTCATCATACTAATTATCAAATTATTTGGAATATCTTGCTCATTGTCCAATTATAACTGGCACTTAGCAGTTTGATGTCATGTTATTGGTATAATTGCATGCTGTTTAGTCTTAAGCATATTGATAACCACTGGAAAAAAGTATCTCTCAGTTTGTACAAGAACACCTAAAAGTGTATCAATTAATGAAGGGTACATCTTCTTGCACAATCCCAAGTCATTAGTCTAAGAGCACGGTCTCGCTGCCTGCTATAACCCTAGGCAGTCTGTGGCTTGTGAGACATTTTCTACATTGATTGGTTTGGAATTGGAAGCTACCTTTGGAATTGATTATTACTTTGTAACATTGGTGGCATCTGCATACCTGCAGTGGTTGATTACTTCGCCTACTTTTTCTTAGCAAGAAAATCCTACTCACTGTTTGGAAACTAATCAAAGTCAAGTCAAGAACAAGCTGTTGAGAGGAAGGCGTATGAGAAAAGAACTTATCGCTTGTCTTTGTTTGGCAGTAGCAGCAGTTGTTTCTTTCAACTGAAAACCAGGAGGAACAAGATTATTATGCCACTTCATCAGATTTCTAATGGAGTAAATGGGGCTTTTCAAGTTAAACTACATGGAGTAGATCTTGAGTAACAACAAGAAGCAATGTAGCTGAAATGACTTACTGATCATGAATTAAAACAATTTAACCCCTTCCGTCAAATGGTGGTGGTAAGCAGTATTAGGCACCTGTTTTTTTTTTTTTTTCAAAGTTCTTACTTTCAGTTCTTGGTCTTTTTTGCAGGGACTATTTTCAGTGCAGTTTTGAATCCAATCTCCAAGATATTTACATATTTGTTCATTAGTATGGCCTAGCTGTGATGGTGTTAAACTCTGCAAGTTGGTGGACAGGCTTTAGCAGGTATGATAATTACCTGGTCTTTTCAATAGGCAAAAGTTATCAAACATAATTTTATAATCACAACAATTATATTTCTATATAGCATTTGTGGTGCTTTTTATTGCATAGAATAGAACTATAGAGTAACCTAGCTGCTTTTTAATTTTGTTTCTTCCACTCAATAGGAATGTTTTTACTCTAAGAAATTTTGACTTAAAAAATACAGTATGCATAAAATTCACAATTTCCCCCATTGAAAAGATGGAATAATTACCATAGGTAGAGGGCAGGGTTACATTGGCAACACTGTAGCATGTACGGGGGAAAAAGGCTGTGGAGACCAAGGGCTACCAGATGTCAGGTCCCAGCTAGACCTGCTCTGGTAGGAACCCCTTGATCCACCCATATTGAACACACAGTCAGGTGTGAAAGTGTAAATACTCAAGGTGCAAGACCAGATGGGGAACACACTGACATGGTTTTTCAGACAAATATTATTTTTTTGGAAGGATCTGTGGTTTGTATTTCTACAGCACTGTGATTTTGAATCATAAGAAAGAGGATTTTTAGAATTGCTGTTGAATTTCAAAATGTTCCTCAAGATGGATCTGACAGTTAAACCATCTGCCGTCTACTCTCTCTTTCTCTCTCCCTCTCATTCCTCTACTTCTTTTGCCCTGTGTGTTCTTTTTATCTTAACCCTACTCTTAGAATAATAAAACTGAAAGAATTCACCCTTTTATGTTGATACATGTGTATCTCTTTCTAGCCCAAGTTCATAAGAATGTAATGAGGAAACTGTTGACATCATGAAATATAATTTCATCCCTGGTAAAGTGGGAAACCAAGCATCTGTGTGCAGCATGATGCAAAATGACATTAAGTAATCGTTAAATGGGTTACATAAAGCGGAAATATCAATAACATTATGCTAAATTTCAAATCTCAGCTTTCCTCAACAGTTGTGAGGTTCTCAGAGTTAATGGAAATGTTTAAAACATGGTTCTCTGTAGAAGTAGTAATTGGATTAATTTGTAATGTCAGGCAATACATGTAGGTCAGTACGTTTCCTTTGCCTAATCCTCTTTAGTTTAAAACGAAGCTTCATTATCCTCATTATTCATGTTCCACAAAAAAGACAATATTTGAAAAGTTGCGACAAGTAATCAGACTGATATAAGAATTGTTCTCCAAATTTGCACTGGCATGAACAAAAATTCAAACATGCACATGGGCATGCACGAGCAGTTTTTCAAAGGACTCACTCTCACTATACGCTAATTGCATCAGCATCAAAATTGTGTCGCCACACACACATACACACATGCACGTACAGTCATACACATGCACGTTGATCAATTACGGGAAGCGATGGAGTTTGTGCAACAAACCGAATTCCTTGATAATAACATTTTCTTTCTCTGGTGATTTCTGAATGATGTCATTCTGGAAGATAATCGCTTTTCTGATTGCCAGCTCTCCCTGCCCATTGATCACGGCAATAATCAGATTCCAAGCCTACATTAAAAGTTTTCTTGGTTCATTAGTTTCCCAGCTGCTAGCAATGAAGGGTCATTAGCACTATCAAGAAGCTATCAGTCTATCACTTTAGGGTATCAGATTCCACGGAATAGACAGTTTTGAGGGTAAGGATTTGTGTGCAGCAAGGATAGTTTAAGTTATATATGCTGTTAGACATCCATCAAATCATGATAGACCCGTAAGCTGAGGATTCCCAGGTATTTGATAAGTAGGGAAAAGATGAGTATATCATGGATAAACATGACCAGAACATCCTCTTTTTTCCCCATGTGCTACCAGTAGATTATTATTGTAATTTAGAAATGCATAACATTATTATACAACTAAAAGAAAAATATGGCTATTTACTTCAACTTTGTTTGAAAAGGCTTTAATAGATAGAATAATGAAGAGTCAAATACTCAAGACAAGAAAATATGCTATTGAATACTATTTATCCGAGTTCTCTACCTGTATCATAATTCCTCACCAATGTTCTGTCTGTACAGCCGGTAGTGTCAGCTGGTACGTGTAATATTAGCTGTCTGGGGTAGACTGACGTGGCAGTTTGAGTGATTTTTTAACAGCAGATAAAAATCAGAATGTTTGAAGTTTGAACAAAATTCAGACAATTTAACCTTTCATGGGTTGCTGATGATTTTCTTTTACAAATTCAGTGGTTCAAAGCTGGAGTGGGATTATTTATGGTCATGAAAAGTTGACTTAGTCAAATGAAATGCTTAATTTTAATTGCAGAAACCAGACTGATTTGAGGAGCAAGTGATTTTTTTTGTTTTTTTGAATTTCAAACATGTACACTGCATCCTGCTCGTTTCCAGTGACATTATTTAGGAAGTAGTTTTTTTTTTTTCAGAACACAGAACTTGTCTGCTCATTCATGGGATCAAACTGAATTCTTACTTATACATAATGATATTTGTTAAGTGAAGTAGCTAAGATGTGAAAAATTTACTCAGATTAACAAAATACAATCAATATATTTTATTTTATCATCCAAAGATTTTGATTTCTTTTTGTTTAATTGTTAAAATTTAATAGGCATTTCAAAATTTTAAGTCCATGTATTACCCTTGTAGAAGTTCATCAGTGTAAATTTGTGAATTTTTTTTTTCACAAAACTCAACAAACTTGTTCTAAAACCTGATAATCATGCAGAAATATAAGTCATTCATATTTTACTTTTGCTATCCATCATATAGTTATGGGTATATTGATCATATTTAGATTCATTGTTTCTCTTGTGATAGTTCATATACATGTCCAATGTGGTCTGGCATCACCACATCTCAAAATATGGGATGACCATTTTTCATCAAGAATTTTTCTTTAAGATGATGCAGAAGCTTGTCCAGCTATTCCTGTCCTAACAATCAGTGCCAATTTCAGGCGATCTGATTCTGGCTGAAATATTGAGATGTTTCAATGAAGATTTTTGTGATTTTATAACCATGCTAAAGCTGTTTAAAAGGTTAATGTGGTTTGAAAACTGCTTGTCTGATTTTGTCCATTGGTGTCATCTGATTTATACCCAAGTTTCCTTTCTTTTTATACCTGACATGATTGATATTTTGATAATTGTTAACATTCTTCATTGAGTGGGCCTATAATCACTTCCATCTCCAGTGTGTTCAGCAGTTATAGGTTCTCTGGAGATAAACCGAAGTCATTTTATGATTGATTTTTCTGTTCTAACATTTGTTAGTTGATGCTGGAGAGGAAGCTTCTTTAATTCATCACAGGCATCCTTTTGGTCTCTGAATGTGAAGCTGTTCATTCTGCTTCAAAGAGATTCTTTTTTATTGCCAATGTAGAATTGGCAAAACAAATACCTTCAAATTACATGTATGGAAATGTGGCAAGGTTAAGGTTATTTAATGCATTTTGATGTGATTTTTAGCTATTTAATCTGTATTCTTAATGTTGGAATTCATTTGTCTCAAAATAGATTGCTCAAAGGATGATGAACTTTATGGCCTGAACCATTGTTTTACCAATTCAAGTTGAGCACTGAAAATTTAATCTCAGAAGAAGAGTTGATATGCTCTAAATTTTGATAAAAACTTAAAGGATTGGGAAATCTGAGCAGCAAATTGGATATGTTGTACTAAGCATTTTTTATGCATTCAGTTTTAAGAATATTAGAATACATCAAGCCATGTTTCAACATAACTTAAATGTCAACACATGAAGGTGATGTATTCAACACCTTACCAGTGACTGTAACACAAAAAATATTGTTTGCAGATTACTCACATAATATCAAATAAAAAAGGGACTTGCAATGATTTAAAGGTATCTTTAGTGACGTAAGTAACAGGTGCTCTCTCCATTTCATTCATTTTTGTCTGTCATTTTGAAATGATCAATATACAGATTAGATGTAGCACACTTATCCGTGATCTGGAACATGGCTTGGCTATCATTTATGGTGGTTCAATGGGTAATATATAATATTGAAACTCAGAATTAAAAGTTAGCTAGTTTTTTTTAATCATTGTGTATGGTTCTGTTGACTAACATGACATTTATGGATATCTTGGGTATATTTACACTGTAAGTCAAGTGCTACTTTGAAGTTGCCACACCTGTATGACAGAAGAGCATATAAGTGATTCAGACAATTGGACTTTAGATGAGTTATTCTGACTGTGAGATCAGTCGTGTTAAGCTAGATTTCACAATATATTGTAGGTCTTCATCAGCCTATCACATAGAACAATACTAAAGCAATAACCAATCACACAATTAGATTTCAAATAGCTCTGGGCGTTCTGCTTTTAAAATCAATTATCTGTCGTGTTTAAGCATGTTACTTAATCTTGATTTTTTTAGCCAATTAAACAATTGCATAAAGTGGGATTAATGGCTTGGAATTGTTTTTTGTCTTTATAATCAAGGGAATCCAATAACATTGATCGGGAAAAACTCTGTTCCGAAATGTCTTTTCACTTGTAGCAGCAAATTTGATTGTGTTATAGAAGTGGCAGTGTTTGCATCCCTGTTGAACTCTAACTTTATTACTAGTAGCTCAGTCCTCTGTATAATGGTATACACAGATAAAGTCTTTGGGCTGTTCAGAATTTCAGAGCAATTATCTTAATCTAGCTTTCCTATGCCGAGATGGCTAATACAGACAAGTTTGCCATTTGGCTTCTGGCAGTGGTGGGGAGAAAACAGAACCAGGAGCTGTTCAGTTTTGTGGAATCAACTGTGTAGAACAGTGGGCATTGTCAGCTCACAGGAATTGGTTGAAGCAGTGGGAGATAAAGTATTGACAGATAGACTTTTTGATTAGTCTCTCATGCCTGCATGGAGTCTATTTTCAAGGAATATTTAGAACTTAATGATGTTGTGATTGTCTAAATCTGCCAGTTTCCTCATCATTTAGGAATTTTCTCCATTCATTTGCTTTGATAAGCTTGCTCAGTTGAAGTGCCCTGGCTGAGCCAGATGTCCATGGATCTGGTCCTTCACTCTGACCGCTGTGACCTAAAAGAAAAAGAGATCACTGCAGGCAAAGAGCTGAAAGAGGGCAGGAACATTTTCTTCATTATAATTAACGTGGGCCAAGCTGTTGCATATTTTAAATTGGTGATTTTATCAACTGGTAGCATTACAGATTATTCCAGAGATCATATGGTCACAAGGAAGCAGATGGCACTTTGTTTCATTTTAAGGGCGTTTGAAGTCTTCAGTCACGCTATGTGACCTGTTGAAAGTGAAATCTGAAGAAGGTGATATTGTAATTTGAATATGGTAATGACTCTTTCATATACATAATTTTGGAATCTTATTAATATATTTTTCGTAACATTTGTGGTGCTGTTACTATATAGAATAGAACTATGGGGTAGCCTGCTTCTCAGTTTTGTTGCTGCCAGAAGGAATGTTCTAATTTTAAAGAATTTTACGATCTAAAAAGAAAAAATACAGTATTTGTAAAATTCACAATTTTTGATTGAGTCATTACCGTAATCGCAATTAACTGGGTGAGAAAATAATGCATTTAATTGACATGCCTAAACATCTGTCCCTCAAGAACAGATTGCACCAAATCTGTCTATAAAGGAGTAACAATTGCACATTAGTGCAGTCATTACACAGAAGGAGGCTGTTCAGTGGCTGTTCGAGGGGGTCTTAGTGGCAAGCATTTACGCAAGGACTCCTTGACATACAAATGTACATCTAGATTATAAAGATATGTGTTGAACTGGCACTTTCACATTTAGGATTAGTGGCCTAGTGTGGTAAAAGGTAAGACTTTGCCATATGTGAATATGACAGGCCATATGTGAACATGAAAGAACTAAGATGAATGTTGAAGGAAACCATTCAGTATTTCAGTTGTAGGTATTCTGACAAGAGATTGCTTTACTGAAACAACTGGTATTATTAGTAGTTACCATGTAAGAGAAAGAGTTTCTGTATATGCTAACATGGACTGAGTTGTGAGATCAGAATTCCACAATAATACTGAGAAACAGCATCAAGGAGAGGAAATAAAATATAAGTAACAAACAAGTTGAAGGATTCAAGGTTTCAGCTTTGGCATGATTCTGGTTTCTTCATCAGGAAATTTAGAGGGAAAAGGAACAGTGTATCCAAGATTGAATTTGCGAGCTGGCAACTATTCCCATACCTGATAAATCTGCTGGAACTTCATTGTCTGGGCTTCTGTAAATTCTCATCAAATCCTTCAAGAGACAGTTTAGGCGGCAAGTTTATTTGGACATGGTTTCATCGTTCTATGAGAAGTTGCAGATTTCTACCACTTACTCTGTAGTGGCATCAACTGGGGATTTATTTTTCTGATATACGGGATTGAGTGAAGCTCAGATAAATACATGCATCACTTTATCTATAACTGATATCTTTATTGAACCTTCAGCAATTTAAAGGATTAGGAGATTGCTCTTGGCTGATCTGTCCCAATGGGGTGTAATACTTCTCACACCCAGTCACATGACATAAAGGTTGAAGATGTGAAGCAACCAGAGGAAGGTTTGCACTCTTCTCTCTCTCTTTCTCTCTCTCTCTCTCTCTCTCTCTCTCTCTCTCTCTCTCATATGTTGTTTAGGCAAATATATAGGATGATATAAATTATAAAAGATAAAACTTGCTGAATTTAAACAGGGTTTGCTTTACAGTTATTATTTTTTCAGTTCAACATTTTTTAATTTTTTTAATTATTGGAGCAAGAGGTGAAGAGGTGAAATGTTGGAACTGGGAAAGATGATTGCTATTTGTTTTTCTTTAAAGATTATTGATATAAATTTCAGTTGACATTAAAATTCTAAAAATTGCTCTGTTCTGTTGTTCCATTTTCATCAGTTTGAGCGTTGATTTATTGTATGGTATTTCCTGTACTGCAAGCTAATCCCTGTCTCCTAGTGGCAGCATTTCTGAGATTTATGTTCTTGGTAATCACCATGGGTTAAAGTGCTATCATTGACAATAGCACAGATTTCTTTTTCAGCTTATTAAGAGTGCCATGCCGAGGTGCTTAGGTCTGACTTGAAAGTATATTTGTCTTTTAATTTATGCCATTGGTAATGAAAGCGAGTTTGTGGAATTCTAATTCGGGTATCTAAATTATTGAACGTAAAACCTGATATGGTGTTTCCGGCTTGGTGTTGATGCCTTTCGATGCTCTAGCCTAATGCTTGTGTTTTGTTAGACATACAGCTGGCAAGACATGTTGTCAAGAATGCATTCTTAATGTTGTATAAATGTGTGTGATACTTTGGTGGTGTACTCTGTATCTTAATTGGCAATCAACATTTTTTTAGCAAGAAAACTCTTTCGTTCAGTAGTTTGGTCGTTTCTCTTAGCAGGCGCAGACGTCTGCTATTGCAGCTGTGTATTTACACATTCAGGTTTAAGAACAGAAGAGACATGACATTGATATGTAACCATTTTCTGCAAAAAGAAGATAATTACTTGCCAGACTGTTTACATATGCATGAGAAAAACATTTCCTTTTGTCATTAGATTTCGCATCAATCCCAGGTTTTGTTTAGCCAGTTGGTTTCACATTTCTACCACAGTTTGCTGGCTTAATACACTATCAAAGTCACACGTGTCTATCTGAAAACATTGGCAGTGAATAAATATTATAGATTGTTAATAATGTGATGTAAGATTTTGGGTAAAGTCATGGAAAATAGGCCCTAAAATTCTGCACCTCCTTTCCACAGTCTATCATGGCCAAAACATTATAAAGGTGAAAAGAATTGCATTTCTGAAATGTATCAACTATATCTTAGTCCTGATACTTTTAGAAAGGTGAAGTTCAGCCATTGCTTTAAACAACACTTCATCCATCATGTTGTCTTAAAAATTAAAACACACACATTAGTATATGTTAACACCATGAATTTCTAAATGTCTTATCTGCACAAATGCATATGAGAATATAAATGATCATGAATATTTTACGCCTATGCATACTTTGGCTTTGCCCACTTTTTATTTTTTTAGGCAACCACAAGCACCAAAAGCCACATACCAAACCCATGGTGTGCTGATTTAAGACCCAGGATTGAATCAAGTGCGCTGCTATTTTTAGATNCGCAAACTCGCATTAAAGTTTTAAATTGTCTCTTTGCAGAGAGAATTGATGGTGTTTCTGTAGGCCCAGGAAAAGTTCTTGGAGCTCCTGGCACTGGTGGTTTATCACGGAATCTGAACCGTGGTATGCATTTATTTCCCAGCACTCCTACTGGATCTTTGATACAAGTCAACCAAAGTGCTCAGCAAACATCCCAAGCTCAAGAGACTAAGGTAAGACTTGCCTCTCTGTGAGTTGGACATGTGGCCAGAATGACAAATTGTGTGTCTGTGTTCTTCCTCAAATTTTCATTTTGAAAATTTATTGATAATATGTATACAATTATATACTTTCGCTTGTTATTTAATCAATAGGCTATAGGTGATTTCAGAAGATATTTATTATCTTCTGGCATATTGCTTAAGAGAAAATACATTGAAAAGTGGACATGCATTTTGGAGCCTGCCTCTGACCACAACTCTAGAACAGTGCAGGTTGCCAGATGTCAATTTATGTACAACACTTTCTCTGATTCTTAAATTAGAAACCATACTTTGAAATGTAATGATAGATTGTTGGTGGATGGCTTGTTTTACACATTATCTTTTCACTTGTGTTTCATTATCCATGATATTAATGTAGGAAATGATGGCGGACTGATGGAATTCACTGAGATTGAAGTGAAAGGAATTTGATTAAGTTTGAACTTATTTTTGGGTAAAAAGGGTTGAGGGAAAATAATTCTTGGCAGTGAGTCAGATGAAAAACTTGACAAGCACATTAAGTGTTGCATCCCTTGGTTTTAAATAGATAGATTAGTTTGGTTTATTGACATTTATGGGGAAATACATGGTGTGTGAAGTGTACTAAATCATTATTCTCAGAACAAGAGTGAACTTCCAGTTGCTGGAATATAAGCTGAATGCAATACGGGATAACTGTTCAGAATGCCTTAAAAGTTCAGGTAAAGATTACCTCATCTTTAGCCATTTGCAGGCCATCCTGTGCTTTTTGTCTCGTTGCTTTCAATGGGGGTGATTGTGTCAAGATGTGATCCATTGCAGTAGCAGTGACAAGAGACTTGTTATTCAGGGAAATATTAACTCTTTTGTAATGAAAACCAGAGCAGTATGTTGTGTTCTTATCTGTTTTGTTGCACTGTTATTTCTCTCACATTGTTAATGGTAAAGAAATTGTTTGATCTGATTACCTTTTCATCAGTGGGCAGCAGACCATGCCTGTATTCCTTATAGTGTTATTCATTAGTGCCCCCCGAGGGAATATCAATCTATTTTCACCAATAGGTATAGTGATAATTAAATCATTACTTTAGTAGACTCTCTGATTAACAGCATTGACGTCATTGTTAGCGTAATCCTTCAATATTTTACGCTAGTTGGAAGAAGTGATTTCTGACAGTTCTGTGTGAAGTAACTATGCTGTTTTACGAGGCGTTCTTAAGAAACCCTGAAGAATTTATACATGTATGAGGCACTCTCATAAGCTGCTGCATTGGTTTTGTCATTTATATTTGATGACCAAGTTTTAAAAGCTCAGAGCAAAATGCCTGTAAAGCCAGAGTGGTAAAATGAAGGGAGTCCATTACATGGTGTTCACAAGATTTAATGGTATATCAGGTAGGTAACATGTTGGGGATATCAGGGACGAATCCAGAGATATTTTCTGACAGTCTTCCAATTTATCTTTGTTGATCCATCCTCCATTTTTGACCGTCTTCTGACAGAAAAAATTAGATACCGGTCAATATAAACTTGAAAATCTGACCGTCTTCCGGAAGACCCAGAAGACGGCCTCAATCCGCCCCTGGAAACGTTTATCTTCTGTTAGTTCATTTTAGATTCTGACTTGTAGACATTCCTCCTAAGTTGTTGTTACAACAATGACGTGGCTTAAATTTTACTTTGACACTTTTTACAGTAATGTTGAATGAGAATATAAGACAAATATATTTACCGTATGTCAGGTGAATAAATTAAATGCACAGAACTTTTAGAAAATTAATTTCTTAAAAATTGTCAGTTCATTTGATGAGATACAACAATTGAATGCAGCCTCTGAAATAACACAAAATTCCATGCATTAGCACCTCCTATTTATGTTTTTTCCCATTATGTGGCCATTAAAATTTTGCATGCATTGAAGACTGCTATTCAGGTGGTCATGCTAGCTGAATGTCATTTTACAGTTATCTACATCTTTATTGTTCATGCTTTAGCACACATACTATCATAGAAAAATTTAAATAGGAATGCTTTTGCCATAAAGGCTTTTATAACTGGCATAAAAATGATAATCCAAAAATGCAACACTGGAATTATATGTTTTATAATCTCTGGGATGATGGCACTTTCCCAGGCTGTCACCATCCCCCCCCCCCCTCTCTCTCTCTCTCTTTATGAGTATGGTACAGAGTATGATATAATCTATACAGTAAGTCAGGGTAGGGCAATATTCCATTTGCCAAGGTCCCATATATGCACATTTTGAATAAGTTGTGTGTGAATTTAAATATAAAAAAGGTTGGCCAGTTATACAGTGCTCTGTTATAATTCAAAGTGATTACAATGGTGCCCATCTTACCAAGCAGGTGTATAGCATAGTGGCCAGAATGTTACTGAAGATGATAAGTACAGTCATATTTTAGAAGTCTGGAAAGATATATTCCTGCTGTAGGTCAAAACATGCATCATAATATGAAAAGAAACTGACAGCAGTATGCAAGAGTGCATAAGAAGATAGATTATTCTGTTTTTCCAGAGCTTGTGTGTGAAACTTGGAAATGCCTTACTTTGACCCAGCCTGTATAATAATTTCATGGTTATGGTATTTGTGTCAGGATTTTTTAACATAAAAGGTCAGAATATAAATGTAGAAAGCGTTCAGATATACAGTTATAGATGATATACTTTTCAGAGTCACCCAATGCTAAAAAACATTTTACCAATGAATGCAAGTAAGTTATTTTACTTCAAAAAATTGTTCCAAAATTGAAATTATTATATTGACAATTTGAAAATTTGACAGACTATAGTTGAAGATTGACAATATTAGATTCTTGTGTCAATTGACTCATATTCATGAAATAATTCACAATTTTAGTTACTGTATAGTGTTAGTTGCATCTTGATAAATGATTTAACTCTTGGTTCTTTTTGCCAACAGATGAAAATAATTGGTTTTAAAGCAAATGCCCACTCTAGTATCAGGGACATAAAACTTTAAATATTTCCGTCTAACTTTAAATGGTATCTATGAAACTACACAAGGAATATTTCTATTTCAAATATCTGTTACCTTTCATCAGCAATCATTAATTTCATTTCAATTTAGGTCATTCATGATGTAAATCTGCTGGGTGTCATATTTGTAATGATTCTCTGAAAGCACAGTGGTTGACGTAAAAGATATCTTACATAACATACACTAAGCACCTGGTATTGACTGCAGAGGAAAGGACAGCAGACATTTCAAGGGAACAAATGGGAATACTATTCCATTAAGCCATCATCATGACAACCTTTACAACAAGATCTTCGAAAATCTTGAAAAGTGTGAATTGATCTTTTTGTTACCTGCAGTAATAAGTTTTGACACATGCGTCATTTGATGAGGAAGTGAAGCTTTATATTTCTCTAGATTATTTTCTCATCCAGTTTTCTACCCTAGTAACTTGATCATATGACCTAACCACAGCAGCTCCTACACCTTTTAGTTGAAAGCATTTGAAAAAAAAACTTGTCAAACCAAGATGGAACTGGGGTGTACTCTAGTTCATTTAACAGTAAATGCACAGTTCTCAAGATATGACGTTTATGGGGGTTCCTGGAAAAGGATTTCATAGTAAGTGGGGGAGAAAAAAGAGGAAGAGAGAGAGAGAGGTGTATTGTGGGAGGGTGCACACTGGTGCTATAAGTCAATTACTATGAGGGTTTATTCTTCAGGATTATTCATCTCCTCCTAACACTCCGAGAGGAGAGGCAGCAGAGCAGCCTAGTGATCAGACTCCCCTTAGCCAGCAGACAGGTGCAGAGGACAGCCCTGAAATGAACAGGGACACCAAACCTGGGCCAACACAGCCAAAAGACACAGTGACTGTGACAGTTCAAGGTAGTGACAATAAAGAGAATACCAGCCCTGCCGACACCATGGAGACAGGCACAGAGAAAAAATCACGCCCTCAGAAGAAAATTGAGCGCCTGCCCAGCGGGCGAGACATCAAGATAGGTGTGGAAACTGAAGATGGCCAGCAGAGCAGTGTTGTGATAGATGTAGCTGAAGGAGAAGATGGTAAGAAAATTATTTATAAAAAACCTCTGTCTAAGATGAACATCTAATATCATTTTTACAGTCTTGTCTTTATCAGTATGGCAAATTTTAGCTTGGTATAGTGCTCAGATTGATATTCCATGTCTTAATTTGGATCTAGAACCCACTTGTGTCCTAGTTTGGATTAAGTTAATTGTAATGGATTTAATTGTAATTAAGTTTACCATGGGGTATTGATCAGGATTAACCTAATTATTATAAAGTTAATAAATTTAATTCTAATTGAAGTGTGTCACTATTACAAGGTATTGTCTTGGTTGTGAAAGCTACAGAAATCAATATACACAATCACAGATGTGGACGTGTAATCATTGGACTAAATCTGATTCCATCTTCAGTAACAGGATATGTCTGGTTATCACATTATATAATACTTCCAGTGAAATGGAAATGTCTTGGAATTTGATCACATTTATATAGCTAATCAAGGAAAAGTTTCACAAAGCTAATGGTTGTCATTATAGTGATATCCGCAAAATTTACCTGTATATTAATAAGTGGAGAATTACAGAGCAACCCCCTTAACCCTGCGATGAGATGCCCAATCTAGCTAACTTGGTATTTACGAAACCAGCACCTACATCATTTTACATCCTGTATGATAAGGGTCAATGACCTTGAAGCAGAATTAACATCATTTTTGGCTGTATTCACAACAGCAGACTAACAAGTCTACAAAGCAAATATGGCCGACACTTCAATGCCTCCCCATGGGGAATCTATTCAGTGTGTATTAGCAGATTAAATGGCAAGTTTTTTAGTGGGCTGCCATACTTGACCTGCAGACTAGTTCGTATGCTGTTCTAAATGCAGCCTTTGACATCAGTAGTGTTCCTGCATGATAAGGCACTCTGTTTATAGAAAATATTTTATTCCTATGTCCTGCCCAAAGGGAAAAAAATAATTCTTGGGATTTCAATTTGTTTTGATTTGCTTGCACTGTAGCACTTCATGAGGCACATTCCAAATGAAACTGTAATTCTACATAGATTGATCCAACTCTGCATGGACTCTTGCTGAATGACAGGTTAACACCTCCTTGTAGCATTAGAAGAAAACAGAAAAGCTGATGGTTATACAAGTACATTGAAAACAAGAGGTTAACCTGTTAATCTGATTGCATTCAGCAAGAGTCCCTGCATAGTTGGATCGATTTATGTAGAAGAATAGTTTCATTGGAAATGAGCCCATAGTTACATGATGCAAAAATACCAAACGGTGAAACATTAATATTCATCAGTAGTTTACTGTTACTGTAATCCAATACTATCAAATTTTCTTAGGATGCTGAAAAAATATCTCTGTGTACGTAATGAGATGGTGACAGTGTTGAGTTACAAAACAGTTCTTAGAATAATATGAGAAAACTTCCTTGATATTTATGTTTGAAATTAAGTATCTTCCTTTTCATCTTAAAGTTTTTAAAAAAGAATTATTATTAAACAGAATAAGACGCATATTTCACTGAATATTTTTAAATATAATCATATCTTGGGCCCGTCAGATGCGTGTCAATTTATTTTGTTACAGTACACACACATATATTTATGTGTGTTTGTGTGTGACACTTTTAGTGAACACACAATTCTACTTCTGTAAAGATTAAATGTTATAGTAGCACAGTATTTTCTTTTTTTATAGCAGCGGATACTGAACCAACCAGAAAGCAATCGATAACTGAGCGTGTGAGCAAGTTAAAATCTTCAGAATCTGTGGTACAGTCCTTAATGGTAAGAGAAGAGGATTACTATTTAAAGATTCTTCCAATGATTTCTCAATAAATAGTATGGATTTCTATATTTGGACACAATGTACATACTGTTATTAAGCTGTCTTTACTGACTCTGTATTGTGACTTTGATGCTGAAGACTTCAGTATAGAAATGATTTGTGAATGAACAAATAATACCACTGCTTCCCTTAATTTTCAACTTACCGCAGGCATCTGTTTGTCCAAATTACATAGTAACTAAACGATTAAAAAATTATTCCCCATTTTACTCGTGTTCACATGCATAGTAACCTTCCTCACTTCTTGTGAAAATTGATAATTGCTGCCATTGTTGTTGTTATGTGATCCCCCACCGTGAACGGTGACATTTTATTATATCTGAAAAAATTCAAATGTGGGTTTAAATGATACACCTACACCGTGCATGTAAGACATTTGTAAACTATTATTATCATTCATTTAGTTCTCGTCTCTTTTTATCAGAAACGCAGTGGAGCACAATTTTTCACATAGGAAAGGTGTTTATCACCCTAATGTTTGTATAAGTGTGCATTTTTATTGTGTTGGGAAAAGATGGTATATTAAACTTTCTTATAACCCCGATAACTTATCAAACTTAAACAAAAACACAAAACAAACACACATGCGTGCGCTAAATACTTTCTCTCACTTAAATGGTAAATTCTTGGAAATTTTTGAAGCAAAAGACTTTTTTCATACATGTGATGTTTTAAATTTAAATACAATGTGGTCAAATATTTTGCATGAAAATGAATCAATATGATGTAGAAAATCCATTTAGGGCTCATTCACTATAATTCAATCTGCAGACTACCAGATCTGCAGATCAGTTATGGCCGACCCACTAGAAAGCTAGTTGCATAATCCCCAAATAGACTCTGATTCAGGCTTTAGATTCCCTGCAGGGATTTTGCAGTAGGCTTTTAAGTGGGTCAAAAATATTTGATCCGTGAATCTGTTAATCCGCCGATCAACTTTGGTTGTGATTGTGTCCTTAGATACAGTTTGATATATGAATGCATAGGTGAAAAAGGTGCAGTTGACTTTGGGTATTAAGAAGTAAAGCATCTAAAATAAAATTAAACTCTGTTTTAGTGGAGTATTTTGCACTACTTTTTTGTCTCTCAAATTACTTGCCTCTCAAAGAAAATTTTTGTTCTTTTGATAGATGTGAAATCTGAGTTGGTGGTTGACTTTCTACTTTCACTTATATACTTATGTTCACTCATCCAGTTTGAATGATATACTAAATATTTTTCTCTAGAATATTTAAAACAAGATGTCCTGTTGAGAAAGGTAATTAGAGCACCTTTGTATTCAACAACATTTGAATTCAAAACTTTCCATTTAAGATACGCACGATTGTGATATACACTTAATATCCATCTGGATTTTATTTTCTTTGCAGCAAGAGGCCCATGCCAGAGAAAAAGAGTTTGAGCAGCTTCTGACAGAGCACCGTGCTATTTGTAAAGAAATTGAGCGACAGAGCAGCCAAGGAGAGTTGGATATTCCAAAGGAGGAAGACGAGCTAAAAGTGAAAGAAGATTCAGAGAGCCAAGAGAAGGAGTCTAAAGAAAATGAAGCAAATGACAGTCCTAAAGCTCAGGAAGCCGGGACATCAACGTAGCTCATGTCATGAATTGAGGCTGAATTTTCAGATAGTTTGTCAGTTAAGGAGGTTGTTCAAACACTAATCAGATACATTTCACAGACATTAAATTTGACATTTGTGACAGAAAAAATTCCTACAAAAGTCATTATATGGAGTGTCATATAACTTGATATAAGATAAGCTGTATCAGAGCTAAGAGAAGAAAGTCAGCTTATGTCCAAGAGTGAGCAATAAAGATATTTATATATGATACCATGTAATAGCTGGCTATTGAAGAGTGTTCAAATGATCATAGAACATTAGATTATGACAGCAATACTTGGACTCTGAGGTGTGGTGCAAAGGATTGGAAGATCTGTTTGAAGAGTTTTGAAAGCACCTGTGCGCTATGTATGATACCAAGTCTCAGTGCTCATATACACATAACCAGCGTCTGTATAAATATCATTTAAATTAATTGTAAGTGTTTGTGAGCCAAATTAGAACTTTTAGTTTTTTTGTCAACTCACATTGTTTTGTTGACAGGTGGCATATCGTGATTTCATTACTGTGCTACTTGCAGTGCCTTACAATATCACAAAAAAAAACATCACTACTTGTACTTTGTGTACTTTATCACAATCTATGGCACTTTTGGTTGATATATGAACCTGCTCACAACATTGCTATATATATACATATATAACTGAGAGGAGGAGGAACAGAGAGACATATTCAGTAATACATAATATCAGAATCATAGCTGGAACTTTATTATTGTTTTAAGCATAAAAATAATTTTTGTTGAAAAAATTTAATTGTTTGCACGAATTTAGTTTTTAACTAAATGTCAGTCTGGTAAAAATCTCAGTGTGGAGGGAGATTAATCCAGTTTCCTCACACTTACATTGTTAATGTTTAATTGTCAATTTAACATAAAAATCTATAGTTCTGCCTGTTTAGAATTATACAGTAACATAGTTAGTCACAGTGATTCTTCTCTAGCAAATTTATCTTGGTTTAAGTTGTATATAATGCATTGATGTATGTGTGTATGTCATCGTGTGTGTGTGTGTGTATGTATATATATGTATGCAGCTGAGATTCAGTTACTACAATATTTTTGTGACTTGAGTTTTAATCCATGAAAAGGTCTCTACATAATGCAACACCTTAACACTTGAAACATTGAATGGCTTGGCTATGATATGGCATTCTTTGAATTTATAATATGCATATGAATTTGGAATCATGTAATTGTAGGTACGTCACTAGTTTTATACAAATTTGATTGGGCCCTAGTTTGACATGAGCTAATACTAGGACATTCATTCCAGTGAACATGTATGATGAATTTACCCAGAAATGTTCTATCCTTTAATAACATTCACTGAAATGATCACTTTTCTTCTAAGTAACTTGAAAGTGAAAATTGATCAATAATGTGGAAATCTGTTGGAAAACCATTTTGTATTATTACATGTAAACATAAAAGAGAAGCTGGGGGAATCTGTTAATTAGCCAGTTTGAATTACTTATATGAATAGATTGATGTGCTGCTATGGCTTATTTGAAAATTTGGTTTCTTGTGATGTGATCTGCTAAAGATAATCTAAGAGACACATTCAAAAACATTAGACTGTATCATTCTAGATCAGAGCAAAAAATACATTCAAAACCTCTATTTTGTCATGCGTAATCAAACACTGGTGCTACACGAGTTTGTTTTAGTGTCATTATGTATTACAGAGCACTTAAATTTCATACTGAATTTTCTATTTTCACCAATGGTGAAGTCATGAATCTTCTGTTCTGAATTAAGTTTTATGAAATGGAACCAAATGGTTATACAAATAATTGCTGCTTAAAGGGATAATAACTCTGTGTGAGATCTATATTTCACAATAAAAACATTGTGAACAACTCAGAAATATATTGTTTTACCACAAAAATGGCAGTTATAGCTATTAGTCTGATATCTGAGCTTCTCTTTAGACCACGTGACCTCCATTGATAGCTATACTCTGTTATAATCTCTTAAGAGATTATAACAAAAAACTAACTTTTTAGAAAAAAACCAGGGACTAACTTTGAATGTAAAAATGGATTCATTAACCATTGGTAAGTATGGGAAAATTGTTGTTTACTCTAGTAAAATTCATTTTTTAGCCAAAACAAAGAGTTATTAGCCCTTTAACATCAAATGTGAATTAGGATGCGAGGCTGAAGTCCAGCCTAAAGGGCACATTTTGTCAGATTGTTTTTGAGAAGACTTGAGTTTTGAGATGGAAGAAAAGCAAATGTAGTTGGGTCAAATTTGTCATGTGTGCTATATGCTCTGTAAATAGGAATGTAATAAGATCCTAATTCTACTAAGTTCTTGGCATTTTGTTTCATACCTTGTGGTGTGTACCTTGCAATAAAGTGCTACTATTACAGAATTTATGGTTATCCTTTTTTATCTGCAGATACTGATGTTGTGTAACCTTGACCATTTTCATCTATTCACAGTGTTAAACAATAACGCCAAACCATTGTTTTTCTTGAAATTTTAGTGATATATTTTACGGCAATGGTTAAAATGCAAGTCAAGTTTAAAAGATATGCATAAAATGTAATTGTTCGTGGTTTGTGATTTTACCTTATACAATTTGGTTTGCCCCTATATTATATAACAGCAAACTTATGACCACTGATGAGTGCCTTGTTTCAAATGATTAAAGTGGAATATTTTGATGGAATTAGCAAATCAATTTAAAATTTCAGTTCATAAACGTTTCGTTGAGGAGAATTATGTGGATCATCAGGTCTACCACTTAGGGTGCACTCACAATGTAACTATTATAGTAGGTAGTTTGAACTAACTCACAAGAGTGTGGACTCTTGCTGAATGCAATCCGATTAACAAATTAATTTCAGCCCACCGGAGTACTGCAGTTGATTAGTTTCTACTTTAACATGTGCCCAGAACCATACCAGGGACTTCCCTTCCCAATCTGAAATACCATATATCTTTTCATTTGCTCCCAATGTCATCGTGGCAGACACATACTAACAACAACAGCATTATTTTAATAGAACAACACATAATTTATTCACAATGTTATGTACAATCTATTTTTTAATGAACTGACCCTTTCTTACAATGCTAAGAAAAATTAAACTTGGTGGTGTTGGAAGGAGTAGGAATCTTTTATCCTTACACCAACTTAATTCTGACAATAAGAGCTGCAGTGTAGATCCATAATACCCACTTTTAGTCTGGGTTCCCATCCCTAGATCGATCTAACAGGATCGGTCTATCTCCACAGGGTTTCTCGCTAAATTGCTTTCAGCTTAAGTGGCTTAGATGTCTGGGACGCCTACTAAAGCTGCTAAGCAATAGTTAATTACCCACTATGAGCTTCAGTAGGCGTGACAGACATCTAAGCCATCTAAGTTGATTGCAATTATCTCCCCTTGGAGATATTTGATCCATAGTACGATAGGGTCTGGGAATGGTCTCATAGTACAGGGAATTGGATACACAAAAAAAAAAAAAAAGCATAAAAGCTCCGAGTAGCAGTTGTATTTTGCAAAAACAAAAAAACACACTGACAAATCGNTAGAAAATAGACATTGCATGTGAACGAAGCCTTAGTTTCTACTTTAACATGTGCCCAGAACCATACCAGGGACTTCCCTTCCCAATCTGAAATACCATATATCTTTTCATTTGCTCCCAGTGTCATCGTGGCAGACACATACTAACAACAACAGCATTATTTTAATAGAACAACACATAATTTATTCACAATGTTATGTACAATCTATTTTTTAATGAACTGACCCTTTCTTACAATGCTAAGAAAAATTAAACTTGGTGGTGTTGGAAGGAGTAGGAATCTTTTATCCTTACACCAACTTAATTCTGACAATAAGAGCTGCAGTGTAGATCCATAATACCCACTTTTAGGCTGGGTTCCCATCCCTTGATCGATCTAACAGGATCGGTCTATCTCCACAGGGTTTCTTGCTAAATTGCTTTCAGCTTAAGTGGCTTAGATGTCTGGGACGCCTACTAAAGCTGCTAAGCAATAGTTAATTACCCACTATGAGCTTCAGTAGGCGTGACAGACATCTAAGCCATCTAAGTTGATTGCAATTATCTCCCCTTGGAGATAGTTCGATCCATAGTACGATAGGGTCTGGGAATGGTCTCATAGTACAGGGAATTGGATACACAAAAAAAAAAAAAAAGCATAAAAGCTCCGAGTAGCAGTTGTATTTTGCAAAAACAAAAAAACACACTGACAAATCGCATAGACTCTAAAATTTGGCCTCATCTAAACTCCTCCATTTCACACCTTCAAGTGCCAAAAAACCAAATAAATATACTATTTCTTTGACAAAAAATAGCTTTATTTTCACTATCCCAAGAGATAATGTTAATACTTTGCTTACTTATCTTTTACCAAGTGTCTTCTTCTCAAAGAACACATTTTATGCCCAGTCTGCATGAACCTGGTTTTTCACGATACAATTCTTATATAGAGTACATTGGAATAAAACAAACATTTGAGTGGGATATCATTTAGATTGGTTTCAGCAATTAACTATTGTCATCAACATAAGCCTCTTGCTGCAGCAAGGCTGGATGTCTGTTGTTTATAGCATAATATTTTGAAATCAAGTTTGGCACGAATTGATAACAAAAAGCAGATAAGAATTTTTGATGAGAAGAACTGATGCAGAGGCTTCTTAACCGTCTTCACACACAGCAGTACAGTGATTAAAACAACATTTTTGATAACTGGAAATGGAATGCTAAATATGATTACCAAGTAACAATACATTAAATAGTAAAACCCACAATACAACATGAAATTTAATTAATTAAAGCATAGCCTAACTAGAATCTAAAAGCAGAAACTAAAGCCATTTTCAGCTGTTCTTTTCTGAAAGACCCTCCAACAAAACTTAAAAATAAACCCTGCATCCCTTCCAGATATCTCACTACCTGACACCAAATACTAGAATTAAGGATTCCTAATTAAATACACCATCCCTTATCCTGTAAAAAATGTACAGTGCAGATATCTATCCCATTCCACACTTATTCCTGAGAGCTACACAGCACTTGAATCACATCTTTCCATTGCATCCATGAACTTAAGTAAAATCCAAAGCATGCCTCAGTCATGATTTGAAAAAATGCATTCAATTTAATTAATTTCAAACATTTCAATCTCAATGTCATTCAATTATCAATTAAAAAGTAAATATGACCTTGAGAAATGTTTTATATGCACAAGTCTTTGCTGCCTTTCTGTTGAATAAACCTTACATAAACAATGTTTAAACAATATACAACATTCATTCAGTTTGCTTCTTTTGAAAAATCTACACTTAAGAACTTGGTGAGCATCATTCAATAGAAAGAAAATGTTTCCATAATTCATGATTTTCCGAAAATATATACTGCACAGGGCAAAGAGATATGCCAAGTTTTTGAACTATGAACAAAAAATAAAAATCCACTAAACAATAGGTCTTATCAACTTTCTATCAGAAGAAAGTAAAAGTGTGACATAATTGGACTCTAGATTTTCTATACCACTTGTGTTATAAACTATCATAAGACAGGAAAAACCTCTTGGAGCTTAAGAAAATTCATCTTATCAACTATCTATTCTGTTCAATCTCTTTTTTATTTTGACTCAGTGCTAGACTACCTAAAGTGATCCATTCCATTAAATCTATGCCAATATCCCTTAATGTGTGTAATCAAATGATCAGGATTTTCAAAACCCTGATAAACAAAATCCTGAAAATGGAATCAATAAAATCCATTTCTACACCAAAACTCACATAACTGCACGAAGAAGTTAATTAGTGGCATCTCCAATGAATCAAACAAGACCTTCTAGGTATATAAAAGCAAACCATGTGGAAGTGAATCTGACAGTTATATGCCTCTTCTTCCATTGTGACCTTTACAAACATCAGTTGCATGCCAAATTTAACCCAACATCCTGTAACAACATATCCAACTTCATCAAAGTATTTCATGCAAGTTATGAGTTTGTGCATATCAACCTTTCTAAACAACAAAGATCCCTGGACTCTGCCTGATCAGAGCTAAAGAGAAGAGATATACGACCACAATTGAATGAAGCCTAGAGTGTGAACACGCATACACACAACAGGCGCATTCACATCTGCTCTATGCAGAGTGAGCCGAACAGAAAATGACTATTTCTTTTCTTACTGCCCCTTCTTTCAATGATTTTACCCTTCACAACTACACTAAAAACTTCACTCAAGAAGTAGACAATTTCTTACAAGAACGATATGTAACAGACCTACTAACAGAGCAACTAACATTTTGACTAACTTTTCACTAACTACAGCAGCAGGATTGACCTTGGAAAAAAAAACCCTGCATATTTATTCATTATCACTCCTAAGCATATAATACAACAATTCTGATATTTTAAATCTTAATTTCTAAATAAACTGATTATTTTCAATTTTTGAAGGCACACCTGTAAGAAAAATCATGCCGTAGACCTGCTGCAGCAAGAAATACCACAATGAATGAAAAGCTGCCTTTCAAAGTGTTGTCTTCGTTCTTAATTTTTTAATGAGATAATTGCAGAAATTACAAGAATGCAGTGATACATAACACTTCAAAAAGCCTCAAAGACAATATGTGCTAGAGATTCATCAATTATCATGAACATCAAATTTGCTTTTAAGCTACTATCTAACTCATTCAACAAGTCTCGTGCAGGTGAACCCAAATAGAATGGAATAGAGGGAAAAAAACTCATCAAAGTTACTTGGTACATGAAAGTGTACTACCTAACACATTATTTGGTAATCGTAACATAGGAACCTATAAAGCAACATTATTTATCAGTAGTTTGTGTCAAACTTGTCTGAGAAAAAGACTTAAACATTAGATATCTTGACAAATGTTATCCAACAGTAACTTAGTCATGAAAAGGGACATATTTAATATTCCATTATACCCGGAAATTTTTTTGAAAAGTCTTCTGTAAGACTTGGCATCCTGTTCACTAACCATCCACAAAATGGTATTTGGACACATCAGTAAAAAGAAACATTAAGCCCTTTGAGAAAGGAAACAAATGGGGATCAACTGAGACAGTCTAAAGCCTTTAGACTTGTGACTTAGTGTAAAATCAAGTGAGTTTCCACACAGTTTCACCCTTATCACTGAAAAGTTAACCCCATCTTACAAGGATTCTTGCAAGTTTCCCAGTTTTGGGTGACTTAAGGAGTGCTGATAGCCTCCTTTGAGTCTATCTCAGAGGATCCCCATTTAAATTTTCCAATTGTTTTCTACTAGATTTAACAAATTTCTCATACTGATGTGTGAAATGATATATTAATAGAACTAAGTAAAGCGTTAACATGCATCCTGCCATATATATGGCAAACAAACAAACAAACAAACAAACAAACAAACAAACAAAAAACTGACTTGATGATTATTACCAAACTGTCTAAATCCAAAATTACATTAACAGGAACCTTGTACTCTATTAATTTCAATTTATCAAAATATTTTCAAGCTAAAGAATATCACAATAAATTTTATAATACATACATACAATATACTGGAAAAGAAGACCAGTTCCTCAATTGTCAACAACAAAACAAAAAGGAAAAGAAGAGTTGGTTGACTAAAGATAAAAGTTGGAAACAGACAAAAATTATAAACCACAAGAATAAAGTGTAAACATCATAAAAGCTAGACATTAAATATACATGTCAATAAATTAATTTAAAAGCTAACAATAACTGGCTGAATAAAACCACATACAGTAATGATGATTATTTATAGTTCCTTCAAACACCATTTGATTCTTTCCTGTTTCTAAAAGAAAAAAAAAAAAAAAAAGGTGGGAAATGACTACTTTAACTAAGCTAAGGGCTAAATGTCATATTGGGTCTCATTTTCTGCAGCTTCTGTGATATCAACCACTGCAAATAGCAGTTGATCATAAAACAGATATTTCATAAAAGGGAGCAGAGGCATTCTGTTTCCTCAAATTATTTTATACTTTTGTCCTATATAATCGCAAATAACAATGACTAGTGTCGAAAAGTGGCATACATGTACATGTATTTATAAAAACAATTAAACAACAAACAAAAAGATTATTGCAAAATTTAAAGCATGTTCCTTTATCTTTTTTGTGTCACACATTCAAAACAACTTCTCATTACATTAACAAAACATATCTCATAATTTGGTTAATCACCATTTTTGACTTTCAAAAACCTGAATTCAAAGAGTCACAAATTAAATATTTAAAAAAAAGTACAACAACACAAAACACACACCTCCCCAGTATGACATACAATATTGAACATAAAGGTAACCATTTTCTGTTACAAACATTTAACTGAAGAAAAAAAACCCAAACAATCAAGGAGTTCCCAGCAATATAAGATAACTTCCAAACACAAAATACCATCCTAACAAGCCATAACTATCACTATTCTCTTCTTGTACGCTTTGGTCTGGCGCCACCCACTTCCACATCAAATCCCCTCTTACTGGTGTGTTTTAAATGGACTTGAGATTGGGCTGTCAGCTGCAATTTAATGGCACTAGCGTTCATTTTAGTTGCTGTTAGCAAACTCTTTAGTCCTTTCATTTTCTCACTGTGCAGCACAAGTCCATGCTGTCCATTGGCTGCTGCAGTCAGACCAGAAATCGGTGTCTCTCTCTGTGACCTGGCACTGGCGGGTCTGATCATTCCTTTGAATAACTTAAAATCTGCAGGGCTTTCTGCCTTAAGCATAGAGTCCATGGTCATGCCTGCAAAAGGACTGCTGTTGGTTTTAGAGCTCAAAAATTCACTGATTTCAACTTTAGCTTCACTGTTGAAAGGTTCGCCACTCCCCAACAAGTAGTCTGGGTTGAGAATAGATTCTCCACATGCCTGTGCTAGAGCTGCAATGTTAGGGTTAGGTGTCTCATTCTGCGAACCCTCACCCACCTTGGATGCTAGTTCCTCGATAGTAGACTTGATTTGTTCTTCTTTTTTATCCTCCTCTGACTGTTCTGGGAATTTTGCCTTTTCCTGATTATTTCTCACTTCTCCACCACCATTCACAGCATTGGTCGGGGCCTTTTTGGGTCTGCCCCTTCCTCTTTTAAGGACTTTACTTTCACCAACTAATTCTTTTGCTACAGATGACACCCTTTCACTTTTCACTTTATCCCCCACTGCTTTTTCTTCTGCCTCTTCATCATCTTCTTCATCATCATCATCTTCATCGTCCTCCTCCTCCTCATCCTCACCATCTCTTTCACCCTCAGCATGAACTTCCATATTTTCTCTGACTTTGGGGTCAAATCTGGACAGAGTGTAGACCAGCTGCTGTGCCCAACCCACATGTAACACTGGAGTGGAACTGCCTTCCTCCCACTGACATATCCCATCATAAAACTGGAGCAGGTACGAGTAGCAGTCAGGGTCATGGAGAATGTGTGTCTGATTGTACTGGCTAACGGAGGGTGCTGCAATCACCACTGCTGCATCTTCTAGTCTGGGTTTTGATTGTGTCTCAGCAGATGTGACAGCTCTCACAATATTTGGTATCATGTCATTGGCAATCTCCAAGAATTCTTTGTATATTTCTTCATCTTCCCTGTTGTAGTTGAACCTATAAAATAGTAGAAGTCAAATCATATATACAGGTAAATGCATGCACTAATATTGAATCAAACTTAAAAGTACCAAGTATGGACTAAAATCGCAGCTAAGAGTATCTATTCATTCTACCTCGACTAAAAGAATGTGTTGTTCTGGAGAATGTGAATAACAGAGGTTTTTTTTGTAAATTTTATAACCAAATATTATAATCAAGGTCTTTACTGTACCAGGTACATTGGAAAGATACATGCACAGGAAACAAGAAGCAGTTTCTTTACAAGAATAAGAGCTTGCATTTTCATATTAAATTTTGGTTTATATCCTAATAAATATTTTAGTATCAATATATCTTGACATCAAAGAAAACTGTTTGTAAAGCTTCACAATTTATGGAACAGAGCAAATAATTACAGTTTTATTTTTAAAATTAAGCAATTATTATAAAAAATGATACTGAGATAATGGTATCAAAGAGCAAAAAGGTTGATTTTTACAAAATGTCCCCACAACATAAAATAACAACTCTGGATGAAATGCCTCATGTTCTGTTAAAATATCCACTACACCTTATAAAATTATCACAATTATCAAAATAACATAAAGATCACAAATCAACACCATGTACGTGATCAGGAGGGACCTGAAAATTGGCAATGCTGTGCAATTATCCCAGAAAAGTTAAAAAACAAAGTGAAAAAAAATAAAATAAAATCAGGAAAAAAAACCTGAAAAAGGACATATAACAAACCTTTTGATAACACTTGCTGCATCTGCCCAGTACTTCAATGCTTCCTTGTAATGCTTCTTCCTGTACATGTAGGCAGCCATGTAGGTGTATGGATACACATGATGATTGTCGTAGTATGTTCTAGCAGTGTCTATGGCTTCCTTGAACAGTTCGATGGGGGTGGGTCGACCTGAAGTGGGCTGAATTTCTTCCAAATCTCCTAGATTTCCAAGAGCCATAGGGTAGCTAAAGAAAACATTGAACTCGTTGTTGTTTATTATTTCAAAAATGACAAATGACTAGAAAAAACTCAGAGAGCACAAACCTCTGAGATGACAGTTCAATTCTCTATATTAATTAATTTATCTTATGGTAATGAATCATCACCAAAATCTAAGCAATTCCAAGTTCCTGAGTAAGCCTGGAATTTTATCAAAATCCATCCATAAGGTTTAAAGTAATTCTCTTAAATGAAACCATCAAAGCTAAAAATATAATCTCCATACACAAAGTGGGGGTAAAGAAACAAAAATTTATTTTCATCTGAACTAATTCCTGGAGGGGCCTCATCTGCATCAACCTGACAATGGTCCAGGTCATAAAAATTCAAAGTTCATTTGCTCAGCAATTAATACTGAACATCCCAAATGAAAGAAAAAGTATCCTTGTCCTTATGACTCACCGTTTCAGAAAACCCATGTCATACAACAGCCATAGCAGTTCCTATAAAATAAAATATCAAATAGTCAGTCACACGTACACTCATCAGTCAGACAATGTATTATAAATTAATGTACTATTATGTAATTTATTCAGGGAGTCCAGATGCAAGGCAAACATCTCACACTTTTGCATAACAATATCACATTGTTTGATGACATTTGTCCATTATCAGCACATCCTCTACTTGAATTACAAGCATATCAGTAAATTGGATATTTTGCAGAGATGCACTTCCTCAAACTAATCAACCATTATCTGACAAATCCGGAACTAATGACATTGAGTCACCTCTGACAACAGTTTGGAAATCCTGACCTATAAAAGTGTGCTTAGTTTCAAATAAGATATCAAACTGACTTAAATCAAATCGGTGTATTCTTTTTAAAAATAAAGAAAAGAAGCAAATAAATGCTGATATTTAACATTTCTGAAACTACCATTTAAGCATGACTATAAATGAATGAGTATGGATGCAGGTATCATATAATATATTATTTGTTCTTTTTTCTATGGCATTTGCATTAGTAAATGAATATCAACCTTTATAACAGTAAGAGTTTTCAATGAAAAATCCATTATCGATGTGCATTTTATAAGCAATGCTTTCAACAACTAGTTACAATGCGCACATTCATAGGCAGTTTTGATTTATTGTTCATATATGTAGGCTAGGGCTAATTGAAAACCCCATGAGAAATAACCACAAGCAGCAGAAATATCCGATGACTGCCTGCCCACACAGAGAAGATAAGGTTTGCACATACATATAAAGTTTCATCACATGTAAATGAAAATAAATTTACTGTAAAAAGTGATCACATTTGATCACTTTACCTCCAACTTTCCACTGTAAAGGTGAAATTAAATAGTTCTGTAAAAACTTTACATACAAGCATGATGCACTCCCCCCCGCCCCCAAGTTATTAAGCAAAATCTCACCTGTTGCAGGTCTCCCAACTCTACACTATCTGTGCTTGCATTAATGGAACAGTTGATACCAGAGACCAGAGAGGCTACTTCTAGTTTTCTATCACAGACTACAGGGTGTCCATTAAGGTACAACCAACTCTTCTCAGCCACGCCCATACTAATTGACTGACCTCTCTTGTCTTCATTTCCCTTGCCTTCAACAAACAGAAAAAGGTTTCCACTTTTTATTTCATGAATGGGTCAAAGAGAGCAAGAATATGCATTTATTTCACTTCATTTGATTTTTTAATTAATAAATATACTGCAACAGAATCAAACGACAGTTTAATACATACAGATATATAACAATTGTTTATCGGTTATCAACTTTTACAAAATTGCTTTTTGACATTTAATCACAACATAGGTTTAATATTTCGTTTTTGCACGTACAGCATATGTAATAATCAAGCAGGAAAAGTTTTTAATACAGGTGTGCGACATAATACAATTCATTAGTTCTTTGATATCGACTAATTACTACTAACATTAACATTTACTTTCAACTTAACAATATTGAGAAAATTATCACTGTGTGAAGGATATTACCATGCCAGGTAACCTCTGCTGTCTCCTCTCCGTTCTCCCCAAACACAACCCAGGCATGGTCTTCTGAGAGAGCTAGGTGGACATCGGTCAGTCCAAGGACCTGGCAAGCTGCCACAACTGAATAGGCAAGGCCAAAACAGTCCAATTTGTTACCTAGAACAAACAGCAAGCACCACTTAAGAATATCAATAGGGAAACATGATTCTTATCAGAATTCCCCATATTACACCATTTTTCTGGAAACTAGCCAAGACTTCAATAACAAAACTGAGAGAACCCTCCCAGAAAGAATTATCAATCATGTACTAGGATTACTAAGGTGATTATGAATAAGAATGTAATCGATTCACTGTTAAATGCAACAGCAGAGACTAAGAGTTCTCTTTATAAATACTTTCTCTGATAATCATCAAAACTAAATGTTGATGGATATGCAGTCACATTTTCCAAAAAAATCAAAGTTGTGCATCATTTCATGCCGTCTGTGCCAAACAAAATGGGTACGAAAATTTATAAACTGCTCATATTAAATAATTTTCATTTTAACACTAGCACTCATAAATTTCATTATGGCCGGGCTATCTGTACACCCATTTCGTTTAATACTAAAGCATACTCTTTTATCTTAGAACATTAAAAGCACAGGCACAGCTTGCTTTTGTTTTTCACTTACAGATGGATTATTACATAATGCTTACACAATATATACACATGCATCTGAAAAATTAGTTTTTCACTTACAGATGGATTATTACATAATGCTTACACAATATATACACATGCATCTGAAAAATTAGCCAATAAAATGTTTCAAGGGTTTTCCAAAATTAAATTTTGGAATTTAAGAGGGTATTCAGAACAAGTTGATCCGCCGACTAACAGATCCGCAACTAAATATGGCTGACTCACTTAAAAGCAGCGCCCGTCTAATCCCCCTGATGGCCTCCCTGCCTCCACACTTGCCATCGCTACAGGATCCTAGCAATTAAAACTTGGCGCTAAGATTTATTCCGTTTAATGGTACACGTGGAGGTGGGGAGACCATCAGGCAATTAAGTGGTGCTGCTTTTAAGTGGAGGCAGCCATATTTAGTTGGCAGATCAGTTAGTCTGCGGATCATCTGTTCTGAATGCGCTGTAAGTAGAATTATTAACATTGGCTTCCAGGGAGTAACACAATACATTTGTTACCTATCCTAAACTCAAAATAAGAGGAGACAGATGATTTTGTCAAACTTTTATCAAAATTATTTTTTAACACTTAGAAAACAAATGCTGTTGACAATACTGAAATAATGTGAAACTTCAATAACATTTGTTTTGAAAAAAGTCAGATTAAAAATGGTGGTCTAATTTATTTATAACTGATATAACTGGAATTCCAATAACTGGTCCTATTACACACAACCACAATGATTCCAACCTAATAAAGATTGCTCATGTTCTATATAAACCCCTTGGTTCTAAACTGTGCAACCAATTCCAGTGGTTATTATGTTTGGCTTCTGACTCAGCACAATTTAGCACCACATTAGGAAGTGATCTACTAAAATAAAGATCAGAATAATTAGATTTTGGGTGCTGTGAATGTGGTTTTTCTTTTGCAAGGGTTTTAAAATGGTCAAATTAATGAGATTATCAGGAAGTGATTCAAGCGCTATCTTCTATAAAAGTAAAAAAAAAAAAGGATAGGAAGACACGCCATCTGATACAGTGGAGGTCTTGTCTGCTTAATGTCCACTAAGGGTTCATTCCCAAAGACACTATTTATTTAGGGAGATAGATCCAACTCTTTTGGAAATCTTGTTGAATGCAATCAGATAAACTGAATGGCACAGGACACATCTCCTCCTGATATTAAATAGAACACAGAAAAGCTGTTGACTATACAAGTACATTGGAAACAAAAGGCAGTATGATAATCTATTACACTGATTGCATTCAGCAAGAGTACCGGAGTAGGATCAATCTACACAGACCTAGAAATTGAAAGTTTTTTCAAAGACAGACAGTTTTTTATTAAATAGCACAGGCCTTAACCCCCAGTCAATGAATGACCATTTTGATGCACTATAAGTATTTCATTTCATTTTTGTTGGAAAAATTTAGATACTCTTGTCCCCTCTCCCCCTAGACTGCCACTGATATAGAGGATCTAGGAAAATCGAAGAGAGGTCCCCTCTTGGCTAATTAATTAAGGTGGCTGTCTTACACAATATGTAAGTACTGCACTAACATCTCATCGAGGGGAAACAAGACTTCCAGAAGTGGCGAGGTGAACCAATTTCTAGAACCTTAACCATTGGGAGAGTAGGAAAAGAAAACACACAGTTCAGGATTTATTCACATTAGAAATTACTGTTTAAATAGCTGTGATACTATGATAGAAAAGGATTTTACAAATGGGTATGTCAATATTAAGGATAATTTGTAAATTTACTTTCTACACAGCTACAGGTGCAGTGGTCAGCCATCTGTACATGACACTTATGCTGTTTAGTAAGGCTAAGTATGATTGCCTTTTTCTTTAGCCTATGACTAACAGATTGCTGACAATTTACCTCCCAGAATTGTAATTGCATATATTTCATGACACATGTAATTATTTTTCACATGCATAAAATATCATCTGAAAAACATGATAACATTAACTTTTCTGTTTTCTTTTTCATTCTTGATTTCATGTTTTTTTTAATGAATGGCACAGAGTCAGAGTGGTACCTGTAACCATAAAGAAACCTGAGGAATGTTTGCAACTGTGCTGATGTTTGCAAGTGAACAGAGTTTTCATGTTTATCAAAACTAACATAATCAATAAGCTTTGTAATAAAATGGAACTTGAGGAGGTGAGAAGTAAGGCGAGAACTGATAGTATATACATTTCAAGATAAAAAAAATTAAATACCACCTGAATGTTACTTTCATCTTTCACTTTCAGGCTAGTAATATGAGCATTTAAAAGTAAAAGGCAATGCAACAGGCTGATTATTCGTCATAAACTCCCACTGACACTGCCTTAATACACTTATTTGACATTTCACAAAACCACCAAATATGAACATGTTTAACCGCAGATACACAGTGTACAAGTAATCAATATGACGAACTGCGTATATACCCGTCAATAAACTGTACAGCGTCTGCAGGTGGGCTTTATCCTTGTAATAACTCCTTGACAGCGAGTTCCAAACCACGTCTGACACTCTTTTGATTAGCTGCCTTGTTGTTTTCCCCGCTGGGAATTGTGTCAAGTCTACTGATCCCCGTATCAAGCTCTCAAACCTACAGTACAGAGCTTCAACCGTCTGCAGATCAATGATAGGGAAGATCGGCTCCAAAGTTTTTGACAGATCAACGTTCTGTGGGAGTGCCCTGTTGACTGTCAGCGTATGTTCTATACTTCCAATAATAATAGACAACAGTGCCAAGTTAGGCTCATCTGTACAATGTAACTGGTCTCTGAATAACCTTACAACTGACTCGATACTTTGCAACGGAAAATGTTGTTTATCTCGATCGCGGAAGCCCGCCATCTTGAAATTGAACATGTGTGACGTATAAACTCTCGATGACAAACTCTTAGTCATTTTCGTAAATTACTCAGCTTTTTCATTAATTAAAATCTTTTAAAAATACAACAATTTTATTCGTGCTGTTGTAATTGCATACACAATTAAATGAAAACTTAAAAAACGGGGTACAAACTATTTTTCTTTCGCCAAAAAGCACTTTGTACAATGTGCTTCCGCTTTCACTCATATCGAGGCTAAATCTTCAACATGGCTGAGAAAGAAGTGAGTGCCGCTGAAGGTGCGAGTAATAATTCCTCAAATACTGAAGTTGCTGCTACAGATGGCGGGGAAAACAGCCAAGAGACACAGGTACTCAAACGGTGTACACTTATGATTGTTCAGAATTTATACATGTGCGTCATAGATTGTTAAATATTAAAGGCTTACCTTCAAAATCTGATTACTTTTGCCCATCCTGAATGTCATTGTCATGCTTTGGGTTGATGGCAAAGGAACTGTACTCTAAATGAGACTTGAGATGTGACATGAATTGTTTTGATTTTATGAATTATACAAAAATAGCCAAGGCATTGGGTTGGGTACTGAACTATGAACACCATCCACACTGTAAATTCAACTTATTTTTTAAAGAATAATAATCAACCAGGCTGTAGCACTCCAAGTAATGTTACATCAAAAATCAGCAAGTGATATGCAAAACTATTTTATTTTAATAACATGGACATTGATCAAAGTCACTGCATATCTGAATTTAGAAAGAGAAATGAGATATCAGACTTACAAGTAGAAGTGTTTTTGTTTCTTTTATACCCAAGGTCATTTATATGTTCTGGTGTTAGATTGAATTCTAAGAAATGCCCCTTCTCATGCTGAACAAATCAATATTTTCACTCTTCAATCTGTTTTCCAGGCAGCACCCCAGCAACCCCAGGCAAATGGCTGGAGCATGGTGAAAGGGTTTTTCTTCCGCTGTCTCGTCATTTATTTCATAAGCAGTCTTTTCCGTAGAGGTCAGCAACCACAAATGACCACCACTCCTGATGGAAAGTCAGTCCCAATGCCTACCAAACTTGTGGCACATAATATCTTTGAAAAAGGACAAATGATGGTAAAGTATTGGGATTTTTTTTTCTGATGAGAATGAAAAATAAAGGGGACAGATAAAGACCAATTAAGTCATTGAAAGTACTTTTTTAATGTAATACATATATTTAATGTTTAGAAAAAAAAATTAAATATTGTCAATCTTTTGGAAGCCATATTTTATCTTTGGTATTTGGTATTTAATTCTAAATGTAAGGAAAAATGCAAGTAAGTGTTTTATTGATAATTATTGTTGTTAAATTCATCTAAATCTTGAAAGGTTTCCAAGCCTATAACTTTCTACCTGGTCTTTTTATTTACAGGATATGTATGTGTATTTATCTGAGGATGAAACATTCAAAGATTTTGGTAATCCAAAAGCTTTGTTTTGGTTGGAAGAAGATTTGGAGTATGGAGATTGGACTTCTGGGGAAAACAAAGATGGAACTTACACAAAGGAAGCAAGAATTAAAACACCAGAAGTAAGAGTAATGGATATTCACTATATTAAGTGAGAGTAAATGCCCTGTTACACATTAAATTTATTATTATCAGCATCTTTCACACCACCTCCAAAATCTGCATGCCAAAAGAACAGCCAAATTCACTCTCCATGCAGCAGAAAAAAGCTTTAAAAGTGCATGTTCTTCAAATTACTAAGGTCTGTCATTTATATTAATTTAAATTCATTTATATTTCATTGATATCATTGTTTTGAATTTCAGAGGGTAATGAATAATGGTTCTTTATATCTCCATACTTATTTTGTGAAAAGAGGGAACTCACCCAACCCAAAAGATAAGGATACATATGATAAATGGTCCACTATTTATAAAAAGAAAAGTAAGTCATTTTAAAATTGATTTTGAATAATCAAGTATGAAAAAAATTTGTTACCTTACAATACATTAAATCCTGTTTTTATTATATTATTCTTGATTTAACAAAAAAATTATTATATATATCTCAAATGTGATGCAAATTTAAGGTTGATTAAGGTTTAAGGTTGATTAATTTTTTACATAAGAATGTAAGATTTAGATAAGTATAGTGTATTGTCATTAATGAGTTTTATATAAGATTTAAAAAATGTATTTTTATCATTTGATAAACATATATGCCAATGTATTATGTAACTTCAGTGCTGAATAAGTACAAGAAAAGAAAATTCCATTCACTGACAAATTTGCTGACAGGACAAACAGAAGCACACCCAGATCTCATCCAGGTAGGTGAAATGACAGAAAACAATGCTATTATTTTATTTTAATGAAGTTAACACTCATTTACTTAAGTGTGTCTGGATTTGTCCGTTTATTTATTTAAGAATGTTGTACAATTACAGTTTGTTGACTGTCAGAATTGTAATAAATGTAATATAAGGGGATAGGAGTGCAAACATAGTGCCCCTGCCCTCCTTTTCACGCGTGTCACGGGAAGAAGTGATAATGGAGACATAGCTGATGTCAATTATTGTGAAGTGGTTAATTATATGATTTCAGAAAGAGAATGGTAGCAGCTTTGAGATTTTGTCTCACTGGCATCCCAACCTCACCATTAACTTACTGGAGGATTACACCCCCTGGACAGCAGGGGCAGTACCACAGCCACTGGATGAATGTAAGTATTATGTTATTATAGTGACACACTGTCTTATCATTATAATACAATGATGACCACACCCCCTGGACAGCAGGGGCAGTACCACAGTAACTGGATGAATGTAAGTATTATATTATTATAATGACACGTTGTCTTATCATTATAACACAATGATGACCACACCCCCTGGACAGCATGGGCAGTACAATGACCATTGGATGAAATTGTATTATCATAACAATTATAGTACAGTGATGACCATAGCATTAGTACACAACAGACTTAATCTTCAACTAAGTGACAATTGTGCTGTTTATTTAAATAAAATGAATATTGAATCCCAAATATTATTATGGAAGTTCAAACCACGATGATATGCTTATATTTATGAGAAAATGGCTAGACAAGTTTCAATGGATTTTCCTTGTTCTTCTTATGTGAACAATGAAGAATAAAATCATGCAGAAGTATCACTGGTATAATGATTTAATTACAGTTGTAGAATTCCTTCCTGATGGTTCTAAATACTTGCCAATCCTGTACTACAATGATTACTGGAACTTGAACAGTGACTACCAGCCTATCAACGACACAGTGAAGTACCTGAACATCAGTCTCACCTACAGCCCTATCACTCTGTTCAAGTGGCAGCTGTATGCAGCACAGGGCATGAGGAATAAGTGGTACAGCAGTATCCTGGGAGATGACATGGTGGGAGAGTCGGACGAGGAGCAAGACTCACTCAAGGTGAATGACACTCAGACAGATAATTTATTGAGGTTGGATATTTTAACACTAAAAGGAGAACCATGTTACTTATTGCTTCTTAGGACTCGTACTACCTAGAATTAAAAAAAACAGCCTGATTCAGAATAGCTTATCTTTTGCAAAGTATTTTTGTGAATTTTTCATTTTCCACATATTGGCAATTTTTTGTGTATTTTTTATTTGAGGGGGGGTGGGGGGGGGATTTATCATTCAAAATGTTATACTATATATGTTGCTCTTAAACAATCCATGATTATATATTGTCTTAGAAATTGAATGTCATTTTTTGTCTCTTCAGCGGACTTTCGTTGAGACAAACCCATACCTTTTAGCGCTGACATTTATAGTGTCCATTGTCCACAGTGTGTTTGAATTCTTGGCCTTCAAAAATGGTAAGCTTAAAAATCCACTGATGTCTTAGTGCGTTCTTAACTAATTTCTCACTACATGATTTCTGACCAGATATAGTAGTTACGAAAAATGTCTTCTCTTCAGCTATTTACAAACATATATTTTTACAAAGTTAGCACATAAAACTACAGTGATAAGAAATCCACAAATTCTTTTAAATATTCTCAACTCATTCATTATTTAAATTTTTATTCTTTTCTAGATATTCAGTTTTGGAAGAACAGAAAATCCTTGGAAGGACTCTCTGTGCGTTCAGTGTTCTTCAACGTCTTTCAGTCACTGATAGTGGTTTTGTATGTACTTGATAATGAAACCAACACAATAGTCAGGATCAGTGTATTCATTGGGCTGCTTATAGAGGTGTGGAAAATACACAAGGTCATGGACATCAAGGTAACCCAATATTGAGATTTTACATAAAATGGCTTTTTTGACAATGAGATATTAGCAATTATAATTTAACCACCATGAGAATGATTTGAATTTACCTGAAGTAGAAGATATTTTTGGCTCATGATGTACACTATGAACAGTTTACAAATGTAATGTAAACAGAATTGTTGGGATAGGTATCATTTGCTAGCACTTTGGTAAGAAATTGTCCCCTCTTTATTGCTTCAACAAAATGACTTTTATTTTTACAGACAGACCAAGAGAACAGAGTATTTGGCATCTTTCCTCGAATCTCCCTCCAAGACAAATCGTCCTATACAGAGTCCCACACAAAAGAGTATGATCAGGTAAGTGAAATTTGCATGAAAGTTAATGAAAAGCAATACATGCAGCACCCCATTAGGTTGTCCCAAAAATGTGCTCACTCATAAATTGTCCATTACTCTTCTATTTTATTTTGATTAACAATCCGATGAGTTAAAATATCATTAGAATAATAACATAATAACATGGCATAAAAGAAAATAAATGTTTTCAGAAAACAAACAAGCAAGCAAAAACATTAGTAATGGCCAGTCAAAGAATGAGTACATTTTTGGGACACTCTGTAGTTAAGAAATAAGACATTATATATAAGGTAGATAGTTTAATTCATCTTTAAACGTTTTAAACTTAAAAGTTTGAATTCCTGGCACTTTTCAAAAAGCCAGTTCTAGGAATACAAGTTAAAACTCGTGGGAAACAGACCTCTGTATCCCCACATGAAATAGTCAACCCATGTAGAATGAAACAACCTGTGCCAACTATTGTCATTTTTCTTATGGATGAATATAGGGGATTAATTGATGATTTATATTTAACATCCTTATGAATTTGCTGATTTTTTATATATATATATAATTATAATTATTATTCTGAATTATAGATGGCGTTCAAGTACTTGTCCTGGGCTCTGTATCCCCTGCTAGGAGGGTATGCTGTGTATTCTCTCATGTATGTGGAACAGAAGGGGTGGTACTCCTGGGTGCTCAGTATGTTGTATGGATTCTTACTCACATTTGGTAAGTTAACTGCTGTCATTGTTTTATTTGCATTGCAAGACCACTGTAAAGTATTTTACAGTTATTGCAATATTCTGAAGGGAAAAGTAATTTGAGTTTTGAATTCTCTTGTTTTATGGATAAAAAAATTAATAAATGGTAATGGATTAACGATAAGACCCATAAAATTTTGTATGCAATTTCAAGGCACATATAATGTCACAGTTAAATGAGAGATTGAACATAATCATATCTGGTTTTGTTTTTACAGGTTTCATTATGATGACCCCCCAGTTATTCATCAACTACAAGTTGAAGTCTGTTGCTCACCTGCCATGGAGAATGTTGACCTACAAGTTCCTCAATACTTTTATTGATGACATCTTTGCATTTGTCATTAAGATGCCAACCTTGTATCGTATAGGATGTTTTAGAGATGGTTAGTTTTTTTTCCTTAAAATAACTATGAACAAGACTGCTCTTGGTTGTAAAAATGTCATATTAAAAATTATTTGAATATTTTTAGATAAGAAATATAATATACAATCGATAAATGTTATCCAAAAATAATTTTGCAGATGTGGTCTTCTTGAAGTTTTTAGTTTAGGAAGAAAATACACAAGGTTGTTTGTTATATCTATCAAATTAAAATTTTTCAGATATAGTCTTCTTGATATTTATCTACCAAAGATGGATCTATAGAGTTGATCCATCCAGAGTGAATGAGTTTGGGACTTCTGGAGAAATGGAGGAGACTGGTGCAATAGGAGCTAATGGTGATGCTCTACCAGCTGTAGAAGATGGAGAGCCTAAGACCGAGGAGGACAAGAAAAGAGATTAGGACGAACAGTTCACCAGACCGGATGTGAAAAATGCTGTCAAGTTGTGGTACTGAATTACATCTTAGCCTGAAGTTGTATGCCACTGGACTGTTCTCACTTGGTGTATTCTCAATAGGTTCCCATGGACCATAGGTTCAGAACCTTAATGTAGTGAATGTTGTACTAACAGATATGACTAATGAAAATGGAAAAAAAACTTGGCTGCTTTTTGTGGACAAATCATTGATATGGTGAAGAATTGCCACAGTGACCCCAAATTTAAGACAATAATGTCATGTATGTCAACAAATCACCACGGTTCCTCTTTTGGCTGTGGTGTTCAGTATGCAAAATGCATAAACATCATCTTTTACAAAATCACCAAAGACAATACTTTTCTCTATTAATATACCTTTAAAAACAATGTTTGGATCTGTAAAATGAAGATGCATCTTTTTTTTTTCTCTCTAAGATGAAGTGCAAATTAGTAAGTAGTCTTCAACAATTTTTATAATTAATTGGTTCTTGATATATATATCATGGTATGTAATTTTAGGTAGTCTCTGTGGACAATAAAATATAAAAATACATTTTCAAGTCTATGTACTGAAAAAGGAATGGTGAAGGCTTATCAGAAAATAACCTGATTTAAAGAAGCTTGTCTTTGGGTCTATTTGAGATCTTTCAATGTTAGGCCAGTGGGAAGGAACTTATAGAGGGATAAAAAAAAAACCCAGAGGCTTTCCCTCAATTCCCATTATTACCGTGTTACGGGTTTTATGTCCTCCATACACTTGCCCCCATTCTCTGTAAGCCTAGAAATACATTGAATTTTGGCCAGAAAAGTACCCTTAGTTCTGGTCCTTGTCTTTTTTTAGATGAGTGTTAAACAGAGTCCATGCCCATTTATTTATCTGCAAAGTTATTTTGGGCTAGACTGTAATCTTTATCCTGTTAATTGTACTGCAATTTTGACAATGTGAAACAATATCAAATCTATAGCTAGTAAAAAATTCCATTTGATGGACTAACAACACCACAATCTGCCTCCACTGGGTCAATTACTCAATTCTCTACTGAAGATTGGTGGTGCCAAATTCAGATTATTTTTTAAATTGAATGCTTGGTTTATTTTACACATACCTGGGGCACGACATCAGTGTTTAAAATAATTTTTCTTCAAAAATTAAGATTGGCTTTCACCGTTTGTTAATAATGTAAATGCTATAACTCATGATCAACCTTACAGATCAAGTGTGGATTTAATAACATTTACAAGTATCGTGGGCTGAAAATCTTGCAATGTGAAGAGCATTGTTCTGCATAAAATGGAGGATAACGGTGGCCAGGTGGAATGTTGTGGGGAAGGGTGGGGTCTAGTTTAAATCCACTTTAATGTCAGTGTGTGCAGGCATGTGTGAAAGTCACTATGCAACACTTTCTTTTAGCATGATTTTGTATGTACTGGAGTTGTGTATTGTATTGTGCGTATTGAAAAATAAGCTTCAGTCTGCATGATTCTCCTGCAGGTTGCCTTCATTTGACTTTTACAGGAAACGCTGATTGGTTAAAAAATGGGATGAAGAGGAAAATGAACCAATCATTACCTAGGCTTAAATGACTCTCGTGTTGAACTTATGTACAGTCATGTGATGTTGAGAACCACCAGATTTGTAAATTTTTGTGTTTATTTTATTCCGATGTGACCATATGATAAGTTGGAGGTATGTAAAATAAAAATTAAAAAATCTAGTGGCGGGGGGGGGGACTTTTTTTTTTTTCTATTTTAGCCATTTTGAGGTTGGTGGACTTTGAAAAACGGGTCATCAAAATTTTCTGCCTATTGACAAATAAAAAATTCTTTAGGATCATGCATCATAGGAGAGATCAAATATGGTGAATTAGACTCTTGGCTTTTTTTTTTTTCATTTATTTTCATTCAGTATAAAAAGCAAAACAATCATAGAAACTATGCCAATATTAAAACCTAGAGAAATATATCATGAACTGTTTGCATGTTTTATATTGCATGATAATTTTGTTTGTGATCACATGATGTCTCTATCCCACACCAGCTGTTACTGATGTGAACACTTAAACATACAGCAAAAAGTAATATTTCATTTCCAAAGAATTGTGAATAAAAAAAAAAACTATGACAGTATCCATTAGTTAAAAACAAAACTAAAGGTTGGATAAAGCAGCACAAAAAGCAGAATGTTTTACAAAATATCTGTTTAAAAGAGCTCTTTTATGTAGTTGTGTGAAAATTAGTGTTTTGAAATGATGTGTCAACATTTCTGTGTAACACCTTAAAAATATCTCACACTTTGCAAAATTTACCCCAGCCTGTCTGTTACAATTCAGTGGCAGACTCTTTGTAATAATGTTCATCTCTCTTCCACATACTTAGTCCATCAAGTCTGCCCAAAGATGTGGGGGAAGTGAATTTTAACCTGTGATCAGCACTGTCCTCTTCAGAAAGTGAAGAATTACTGCTTTGGTAGTCTATATTTTTCCCATCCAACTTTTCATCGAGTGCCCTCAGTGAGATCTCTAACTCTGAGCTGTAGCACTGTGTGCCTGTGGTGCTACTGGAAACCGTTTCCATCTCATGTAAAGATGGCATGCTTTTGGAGCGAGGCGCAGGAGTGTAACGAGCCTGTCTGAAGGAAAGGGGGCTATCACTGCTTGGTTTTGCAGAGAAGACCCCATGCTCATTTAGGGTTGCATAGGAGTCGTAAAGAGTAACACCTTGCTCAGTGTCTGTCACTGTAACACGTGGAATGGAACTCACAGAGGGAGCATTTCTCATTTCCTCTGCCTCAGTTCTTTGCTTAGCTTGTGTGCAATAGTGAACCACTACGGCAACATTGACAACTACTAAAACTATTCCAAGTGTTGCTAATACAGCAATAAGTATTTCCATCCAACTGAACTGAATTTTATGAAACTCTTCATAAAACCCTCCACTGCTGTTTTGCTGCGAACTGGCAACTGTTGCTGAGGTCCTTTCATTACGTCTCTCTATCAGATTTGTCTTTTCTAGATGGGGATTGAAATCAAAGAAATGACTTAAATCATGGTATTCAAAATCTTCCTTTTCTGTCTCAGAATCCTCTAATTGTAATTTCTTGGAATCATAACCTCCAGGCATTAAACCAAGTTTTTCATTCTTTAAAGTGTCTTCCTTTGGGTGAAGTTCTGCTGCTTTTTCATCATTCAAGGTGCCAGTCGGTATTGGTGTTGTTATATTATGTATAAAGGGTCCTGAAGTGGTTGCAGCATGGCACCATTTCACTGCAAGCAGCACCAATATTAACATTATAGTGACATATGACTGAGACATGTAGGGGATGTCTGGTTCATTATGATTCTTGTCAAATGCTCAGCATGGCACTGCTACCATTTTACAAATTCAAGTTCCTTCCACTTTATATGTATCCAACGTTTCCTCCAATATTGTGCTTATGAGCTAAATTTATCAGTTGAAGTCACTTCTGTTGGTCAAGTCAGTAACCTTGATTTTTACATTTGGTCATAACTTAGTAGATCACTGTTCCTTCCTTCCTTCAAACATGCAATAATTGCATTTTCAAAACAATTAGGTTCATAAAATGGATTTAACAGTCAAAATGTGTCACTGCTGCATTTGTAATCAGTCTCATATTCTCCCACCAATAAGAAGCACACTTTGAACACGAGTTGCTTCACTACATGCAGCGCATGGCACATCTTAGTAACAGCTGTCATCCTCGCAGCATTCTAACTCGTGAAATATTGATTTTAGGAGGGAAAAATATAGTAATGACTGCTGCTGCTATCAGTATCTGATACTTCTGTTACTTTTAAACATTAAATGACAAGATAAGTATCTGGTGTTGAAGATACTTCATGTACAAAAGCATCATCTCATAATTATCTGGGGAACAACAATTATTTTAACAACCATGAACTTGTAATTTTCTTAAACTTTAAAACTTATTTTTACTTTGTTGGGGAAACTTTGTTCAATATGTATTCAGTCTGACACATATAGTTGTTTTTATGTCATGAACCATATGCAAAAATCTCTTGCATGATGGCAGCATTGTCAAACAGTTTGCTGATTTGAAGGATTTCTCTCCTCATAGCCATAAAATACCACTTAAAGTAGATAGTGGTCAGAAAGTTCCAGGAAACAAATTCATGATGTGAAATCCTCAGTTACTCTTTTTCTACACTAGTAGCACAATCACTTTAGAAGGGTAAGATGTCTTTCTGATGAAGTACACTGAATAAAAATTGGTCAGTCTTGAAGCATATTTATGGAGCTTTAAAAAAACAGACCAGAAAGCCTTCTCATGTCATTTTTATTCTTTAGACAAAATAAAAAAAATTATGATGTATACATCATATTTCATCATGAAAATATTTTGTGTGTAGAATCATTAAAGCAACATTTCAAACATTTCTAATGTTTACTCTTTAAGTCTTTACAGTTCCTCGTACACTGGCATATCTGGTGATCAGAATGGGTTGACAAAACTAGCAACACATTTATCTCATGTGACAGAAGTTAAAATACCATATTACTCAATGCAAAATATGAGCTTTCTTTTCTTTTATCTTAATTAAAGATACATATCAGGTATGTCAAATTATTGCCACAAATCCAACCAAGTTCCACCATATAGTTTCAATTAATAACACATAACTTATATGTATATGCCACAAAGGCTTTGTTACATAATTCCCCCCCCCACACACACACAAAAAAAAAAATCCTGCTGGCCAAGAGGATTTTTTTTGAGGGGGGGGGGGGGGGGGCATGTGGATTATATTTGTGCTTTGTTAGAAATTTGCTTTAATATAAATTTGTTTCATGCCATTTACTCTTGCTTAAGAAGTATCTTTAACCAATCAGTGAATATACTAGAGGGAATAGTTTGAAAATTATATTATGTTACCAGCTGTTAATGACAAAATAAAAATATAAAGTATACAAGACAAAATTTCTCAAGTCACATCATCACAATGATCTTGTCCCCATCAACCAGTTTTTTTCTAAATGTTAGCTATGGCAAGATTGATTGTTGCCTGTTATTTTAGTTCATTGATAAGAAAAGAAAGAGTAACAGTGAGATTAAATGAAAGAAAAAGGAATCAGTATTATAAGCTTCAGACAATCTCTTTAAGTACGGAAGAGCACAAAAGGCCACAACAGGAAAACTTGAAGAATTCCCTTAGTCTCTTAGCCCTGCAATATGTGTGTGTGTGTGTGTGTGAAGGGGGGGGGGGTCATCACCTCCATAATGAAGGTAAGCAGGCATCCAACAAAAAGGAGGAGGCCCAGGGTGTGCCTCATTTTTGTTGACAGGTAAAAAGACAACCAAAGCTACTATTAATGGTGAGTAAAACAACAGCTAAAACCAGTAAAGGCCCTAGTATTATAATCAGAAGCCAGCAAATGCCGTACTACTACCAGGGGACTGGGTTCCAATGAGGAATCTCTCAGAACATTAAAGACTTGGGAAGTTATTGTCACATTTTCAGTCTTCTGCCGAGGCTGCGATTCTGCAAGATTCTCGCCAAAAAAATGAAATTCTCGCATAAAACTACCAAAGGTGCAAAAATTCTCGCATTAAAATTACAATCGGAAAAGGTTTAAAAGAAATGGTTATTACGACGTATTGATTATTACGGTGATCACTGTGTGATGCAGATGTTCTTTGACTTTATTGTCAGTGTAAAATGATCCTAGATTGTGTGACATGTGGTCGCATTAACGGCGGGCGATTTCATTGGTTCACTCTCATTTCGCGGGACAGTATGAGCCAATGAGAGACTGTTTTGACTGCAGCCTGTTGAAGCGTGACTGTCAAACATGGCAGCTCCCTCCGCACCAAAGAAGGCTAAGAAACAGAGATCGATTTTAAGCTTTATGCCAAAGTCTACTGCAAGCAGTGAAAAATCAGATCAGACTCGCCTGGATGAGTATGACTGCTTATTTTGCCAACTACTAGGTAACGACATCGCCTGCGACGCTTCAACAGCAAGAGTGAGACAATTTGTGGTAGACTACATCTCAATTCTCAGGCAGTGTGCCTCACAGGTCAAGGTAGTATTTGCGGGCCAACTGATACCTCGGCGCCATTCTTCGATGCCCACCAGCAGGATAAGAACCCCAGCCCAGGAGGTGCAATACAGACAGCACTTCAAAGTGGCCAACCACCTCCTTCAATGGTTGCTCCACCAGGAGGAAAATATTCTCTTTTGGAAGATAAAGGGTGCATATGAGGCTGCATCTGCCACGTTGTGCGATGATGGCACCCATTTCAACAGTTATGGACATAAATGATTCTGGAGGAATCTAAAATCAGCAGCCAGCACAATGGCAAATTAAATAGTGGGTTGACTTGCTCAATATTCTAACAGCATGTTAATTGTGCCTGTTTTTAAATCGTTACGTAAAGCATGTTTCTTCCTCTTCCAGCCCATTCAGTATTACTGTGGTGGGCGGGACCACTGCCAAAAGGCTAAACCTGCCAGTTAGGAGTCGTTACTTACAAACATTCTTTCCTTTTCTTTTGGAATCAAGAAAAAGAATGAACCCTCCGGAACTTCCACCGGTGGGACCTCAAATGGGCCCTTTCATGAGATTACTTCTGGGAGATCAAGCAGGCCCTAGCCACAGCCAAACAGGGGGCCAACTGACACAGGCCGTGGGAGAGGCTCATGAACGAGGTCCTCTACATTTTCTTCTTTATTGAAAGGACTCTACCTTGACAGCTTAGTAGCATGAGGTATGATGAAAATTATAGATACGCCCACATACCATGGTACAGAAAAACAACAAAAGGAAAAACAAAGAAAAGAATATCAGTGGAGAAAGCGTCAACAAGATACAGGTGACAACGAATCACTCGACGCCAATACCACGTGTGAGCTCAACAATGAGCCAAGCACCGCAGCCACAAGGGTTTTTGCAGTTTTCTCCCCAGGGTCAATTCCCGGGATACGTCTCACCAGTGCCCCAAAAAGGAGACTTGTATGGATTGATTGGAAATCTTACTAGAAAGGTTGACGAGGTAAATGCACGACTGGAAAAGCTAGACGTAATAGACCGCCGGCTGATTTACATGGAGAATGCGATGGAGACCATGAAAAACGAGATGAAAGGTATGAAAGATAAGGTCGGGGAAATTGAAGATGGACTCAGTGCTTTGAACACAATATCAGAAACCAACCGAATTGAACTGAAAGAGATGCAGAAAAATATGAAAATGCTTGAAAGGGACGAGGCAAAAACTACGAAAGTTATCGACGCAGTACAAGATAACCTTACAAACTTGAAAAACGAAATCGTAACACTGAAGGAAAAACAAGTAGACCTACAGGCCCGAAGCATGCGCGATAACCTTATTTTCATGGGGATTGATGAAACAGACGAGGAAGACACAGAAACCATACTGGTCGATTTTCTGGAAAATAAAATGAAGGTGGAACACATGCCAGCTTTCCATAGAGTACATAGAATGGGGAAAAAGACACCAGGTAAACCACGACCAATTATAGCTAAATTTGCCAACTCTAAAGTAAGAGACAACATTAAGAGAAGAGCGGTGACACTCAAAGGTATAGAAAACAATAAATATGGGATAAATGAACAATACCCCCGTGAAATTAACGAGAAAAGAAAGATGCTCTATCCCTTTTATAAGTCAGCAAAGAGACAACAAAAGAAAGCGGTAATGGTTTATGATAAACTGTATATCAACAACGTGCTATTTGTGCCCGACTCTGAACAACCGGCGAAACGAACCCAGGAAACCCCACGCTCCACACCGGGATCGGTACATGGAACATAGGACAACCATGAAGGCACCAATATCCAATATGAACTTGATAATCTGAGAATAAATATGTTATATCCTAATGACCCCCCAAGAGAAGGTAACAGCACTAGTAACAGTACAAATCTAGACTATGACATAACAGAGGATCTTAAACTTTTTTATTTAAATCNCTAGTTGCTTCACTACATGCAGCGCATGGCACATCTTAGTGACAGCTGTCATCCTCGCAGCATTCTAACTCGTGAAATATTGATTTTAGGAGGGAAAAATATAGTAATGACTGCTGCTGCTGTCAGTATCTGATACTTCTGTTACTTTTAAACATTAAATGACAAGATAAGTATCTGGTGTTGAAGATACTTCATGTACAAAAGCATCATCTCATAATTATCTGGGGAACAACAATTATTTTAACAACCATGAACTTGTAATTTTCTTAAACTTTAAAACTTATTTTTACTTTGTTGGGGAAACTTTGTTCAATATGTATTCAGTCTGACACATATAGTTGTTTTTATGTCATGAACCATATGCAAAAATCTCTTGCATGATGGCAGCATTGTCAAACAGTTTGCTGATTTGAAGGATTTCTCTCCTCATAGCCATAAAATACCACTTAAAGTAGATAGTGGTCAGAAAGTTCCAGGAAACAAATTCATGATGTGAAATCCTCAGTTACTCTTTTTCTACACTAGTAGTACAATCACTTTAGAAGGGTGAGATGTCTTTCTGATGAAGTACACTGAATAAAAATTGGTCAGTCTTGAAGCATATTCATGGAGCTTTAAAAAACAGACCAGAAAGCCTTCTCGTGTCATTTTTATTCTATAGACAAAATAAAAAAAAAGAAATTATGATGTTTACATCATATTTCATCATGAAAATATTTTGTGTGTGTAAAATCATTAAAGCAACATTTCAAACATTTCTAATGTTTACTCTTTAAGTCTTTACAGTTCCTCGTACACTGGTGTATCTGGTGATCAGCATGGGTTGACAAAACTAGCAACACATTTAGCTCATGTGACAGAAGTTACAATACCATATTACTCAATGCAAAATATGAGCTATCTTTTCTTTTATCTTAATTAAAGATACATATCAAGCAAGCAGGTATGTCAAATTATTGCTACAAATCCAATCAAGTACCACCATATAGTTTCAATTAATAACACATAAGTTGACTTAACTTATATGTATATGCCACAAAGGCTTTGTTACATAATTCCCCCCTCCCCCACACACAAAAAAAGAAAATTCTGCAGGCCAAGAGGATTTTTTTTGAGGGGGGGGGGGGGGGGCATGTGGATTATATTTGTGCTTTGTTAGAAATTTGCTTTAATATAAATTTGTTTCATGTCATTTACTCTTGCTTAATAAGTATCTTTAACCAATAAGTGAATATACTAGGGGGGAAGAGTTTGAAAATTCTATTATATGTTACCAGCTGTTAATGACAAAATTAAAATATAAAGTATACAAGACAAAATTTCTCAAGTCACGTCATTACACTGATCTTGTCCCCATCAACCAGTTTTTTTCTAAATGTTAGCTATGGCAAGATTGATTGTTGCCTGTTATTTTAGTTCATTGATAAGAAAAGAAAGAGTAACAGTGAGATTAAATGAAAGAAAAAGGAATCAGAGGAGTAGTGTTATAAGCTTCATACAATCTCTTTAAGTACGGAAGAGCACAAAAGGCCACAACAGGAAAACTTGAAGAATTCCCTTAGCCCTGCAATATGTGTGTGTGTGTGTGTGTGAGGGGGGGGGGGGGGTCATCACCTCCATAATGAAGCTAAGCAGGCATCCAACAAAAAGGAGGAGGCCCAGGGTGTGCTTCATTTTTGATGACAGGTAAAAAGACAACCAAAGCTACTATCAATGGTGAGTAACCAGTGTATTAAAACAACAGCTAAAACCAGTAAAGGCCCTAGTATTATGATCAGAAGCCAGCAAATGCTGTACTACTACCAGGGGACTGGGTTCCAATGAGGAATCTCTCAGAACATGAAAGACTTGGGAAGTTATGGTCACATTTTCAGTCTTCTGCCGAGGCTGCGATTCTTCAAGATTCTCGCCAAAAAAATGAAATTCTTGCACAAAACTACCAAAGGTGCACAAATTCTCGCATTAAAATTACAATCGGAAAAGGTTTAAAAGAAATGGTTATTACGACGTATTGATTATTACGGTGATCACTGTGTGATGCAGATGTTCTTTGACTTTATTGTCAGTGTAAAATGATCCGAGATTGTGTGACATGTGGTCGCATTAACGGCGGGCGATTTCATTGGTTCACTCTCATTTCGCGGGACAGTATGAACCAATGAGAGACTGTTTTGACTGCAGCCTGTTGAAGCGTGACTGTCAAACATGGCAGCTCCCTCGGCACCAAAGAAGGCTAAGAAACAGAGATCGATTTTAAGCTTTGTGCCGAAGTCTACTGCAAGCAGTGAAAAATCAGATCAGACTCGCCTGGATGAGTATGACTGCTTATTTTGCCAACTACTAGGTAACGACATCACCTGCGACGCTTCAACAGCAAGAGTGAGACAATTTGTGGTAGACTACATCTCAATTCTCAGGCAGTGGGCCTCACAGGTCAAGGTAGTATTTGCGGGCCAACTGATACCTCGGCGCCATTCTTTGATGCCCACCAGCAGGATAAGAACCCCAGCCCAGGAGGCGCAATACAGACAGCACTTCAAAGTGGCCAACCACCTCCTTCAATGGTTGCTCCACCAGGAGGAAAATATCCACTTTTGGAAGATAAAGGGTGCATATGAGGCTGCATCCGCCACGTTGTGCGATAATGGCACCCATTTCAACAGTTATGGACATAAATGATTCTGGAGGAATCTAAAATCAGCAGCCAGCACAATGGCAAATTAAATAGTGGGTTGACTTGCTCAATATTCTAACAGCATGTTAATTGTGCCTGTTTTTAGATCGTTAGGTAAAGCATGTTTCTTCCTCTTCCAGCCCATTCAGTATTACTGTGGTGGGCGGGACCACTGCCAAAAGGCTAAACCTGCCAGTTAGGAGTCGTTACTTACAAACATTCTTTCCTTTTCTTTTGGAATCAAGAAAAAGAATGAACCCCCCGGAACTTCCACCGGTGGGACCTCAAATGGGCCCCTTCATGAGATTACTTCTGGGAGATCAAGCAGGCCCCAGCCAAAGCCAAACAGGGGGCCAACTGACACAGGCCGTTGGCATGACTACCGCCCAGGCAAGCGCTCAAGCCGTCCCAGTTGGACCTCACACACTCCCACAGCACCAACAGCCAGGCCCTCTTCCCACTCAAGGGGCAGCTGCAGGGAGCACCATGGCCGCAGACATGGCTGTGACTCAAGGTGGTACAGGGGGGCAGCCCCCTCACACTGGAGCAATTTAGCAGACACGTGCAGCAGACATCATGGGAGTAACAAGGGGCAGCCTCCTTCCACTGGGATAGACCAACGTCCTCCCATGTTGAATGTCGAAACAACAGGGGAGCAGCCTCCTTCTGTGGGAAAACCTCAACAGTTCCTAGCCCTTGGTATGGAAGCAACAGGGGGTTAACATCTGTTTGCCGGGACGGCCCAGCAGCCCAAAGCAATGCCAGGTGTGGGGTGGGGGCAACCTCTTCACTTAGGGGCTCCTCAACAGATGGTGCCCACAGGGGGCAATTAGTTTTTGGACACCAAGTCAGAGGTCCTTTGACCCTGTTGAGTGAACAGTGGTCTGCCAAAGAGACTCATGTCAGTCTGTTAGATTAAGTTGTGAAGTTTAAAGAAAGATTGCAAAGGGCTTATGCACTTGCTTGAGGAAACCTTGAGTTTGCACAAAGTAAAATGAAATTCTGGTATGATTGTAAGACCAGACAAGTTTTCAAGCCAGGAGATAAGGTACTGGTGTTATTTCCCCTGCAACAGAATCTATTGCAGGCTAGATTCCATGGACCCTACAAGATCCAGTGCAGATACAGTGGCAGCTGTGAATAGTCCAAATAGAGGCAATGTAATAACTTCAGACTGCATTTATCTAGACCTTTTCTACGTCTGTGCATACTTACGGTAGATCACGCTGGGAAATAGGATAAAATCTTTTAGATGATGAAATGTCGCATGCGGGTGAAAAACCCAGAGATGATAGAATATCAGTGATTTTCACAGGCTGACAAAACAAGTAAAGATAAATCTGTGGGATGCGGGGAAATCCGCCACTAATGCCCAGATAGGACCGATATGCAAAACTTTAGAGGAAATGGAGATGAAGATGTTGAGAGATGGCTGACTCATTTTAGAAACTGTCAGTTATAAAGAGCTAGAAGGGGAGCAACTAACTTCCATTTTTCCTCTCTTGCTAAAGCAGTCAGCGCTAGATTGGTATGAATCTTTGCCAGCTAGAGTACAGAAAGACTGGGAATCCCTTGAGGGCGAGTTGTGGCAACGATATCAGTTGAGAGATGGGGAAACTTGGGCGAAGGCGTCAGAGTTTTTCCGAAGACATCAACAGCAAGATGAACCAGTGCAGAATTATAAAGCGCCCAGGTGGCATGATGCGAAACGTTCTCAGTTAGATGAGGGTACGACTCTAACTGTAATAATGGGTTAGTCCCAGAAATAAGACCATTTGTGGTGCAAAGGTAACCCACCGATTTCGACTCGTTGATGCATCATTCCCGAATTGCAGAAATTGCAGTCCAACCTACAAGAAAAAGTCAACAGTCCGACATCAAAATGATTACAGAAAAAATCGATGCTCTAAAAAGTTCCATCAGTGACGCCATCCTGGCCAGTACAAATATTACAGAACCCGAGACAGGTCACGAATGTTGGAAACATCACGCCTCCAAGGGCAAGCCCATTGACTTCCATAAGAAGGTTTGGTACCAACGGCATCGGCCATGGGCCCATCATCCAACGCAACTTACCACCACGACGCCTAGGGTATAATACACTACCAACAAGTTGTCCGAAAAACAGACAGCAACAAATGGCCCTATCATAGGGCTTTTATTATACAGATTTTAGCACCACTGTATGACTGGAAAGAAATTCTAATAGGGGAAGGAGCAGGAAGCGTCTTTTACTTGCTTAAAAGAAGCGCTGACTTCACCCATAGTTCTTGCAGTTCTAATGGAGACTGACACGTTCATACTGGATACGGGCTCAGAGGAATTGGGCCATGTTTGAAGATGTGGATGATGTGGTGGCATAGGTGACTCTGGGAGTTAATAGCCAAAAGGGCACAAGGGGCAACCTTGGGTGAAGATTACTCATCTGACCAGATTAGCAACAATGGCAAGACAGTCTATGCTGTAATGGACTCAAAAAGAGAGTATAATGAACAAACTGAAAGAACTGAACAAACCTTACTACACTGGCTATTCTATTCAAACAATATCTGCCAATGTCACTGACATGTTTTTATCATATGTGATGTCATATCCCTATTAGTCAAGGAGAACAATGTTCAAAAGTACCCTGTACTTGTCAAAAGTAAAGAAACTTTTGAAGCAACAAAAAGCGATTAAACCATATTACACTGGCTATACAATTCAAACAATACCTGCCAATGTCGCTGACATGTTTTTAGCAGATGGGATGTCATATCCCTATTTGCCCAGGAGAACAATGTTCAAAAGCACCCTGTACTTGTCAGTAATAAAGAAACTTTTGAAGCAAGAAAAGGCGATTAAACTGTACTACACTGGTTATTCTATGCAAATAATATTTGTAATGTCGCTGACATGTTTTTAGCAGATGGCATGTCATATCCCTATTTGTCCAGGAGAACAATGTTTAATAGCACCCTGTGTTACTGGTCAGTAATAAAGAAACTTTTGAAGCAACAAAAGGTGATTAAACCATACTAAACTGGCTATACTATTCACACAATATCTGCCAATGTCGCTGACATGTTTTAAGCAGATGGGATGTCATATCCCTATTTGTCCAAGAGAACAATGTTCAAAAGCATCCTGTGTTACTTGTCAGTAATAAAGAAACTTTTGAAGCAAGAAAAGGCGATTAAACCGTACTACACTGGTTATTCTATGCAAATAATATCCAGGCCTACCCAACTACCAGACTCGGCACATAAGGATCCTGAATTAACTGGTACATCGGACCACAATACCCGTTTTCAAGGTGTGTGTCAGATCGCATTTTGGAGTATCAGTCAGAACACCGACAGGATGAGCCCGCGGTCGTCCTACAAAATTTGTTCTGGGGTATAATATTCCGAAAAGAAGCTACGCCGAAAGTCTTTTTTTTTTTAAGTCGTACAGGAACCCAGGGGCAAGACTTACGTCATTCATTTATTCACAATTTATTGATATTTGAAACAACCAAGTAACCCCAAAAGAGATGGCCTACGTGCGGAATGTCGCCAAATCTCATAAAAGGATAAAAACGCTTGTTATAAATTATCTGCAGTGTTCCCCTCGTACAAACAGACATCTGTGCATTATCACGTCTCTACAGTGACTATATCTCCAATGTGATCCCCATTGAACCTCAGGTTATCAGTCGTCCGGATACAGGTATAAACTGGAGCATCAGTCAGAACACCGACAGGATGAGCCCGTGGTCGTCCTACAAAATTTGTTCTTGGGGTATGATACTCCGCAATGCGATCTGACACACACCTTGAAAACGGGTAGTGTGGTCCGATATACCGGTTAATTCAGGATCCTTATGTGCCGAGTCTGGTAGTTGGGTAGGCCTGATATCTGCCAAAGTCACTGACATGTTTTTATCATATGTGATGTCATATCCCTATTTGTCAAGGAAAACAATGTTCAAAAGCACCCTGTGTTACTTGTCAGTAATAAAGACATTTTGTAACCTGATTGTGACAGTATTGCTTATTTTGCAGGACTGTACTACTTTTATAGAAAGAGTCCAAAACAGAAGCGGGAAATGTTGAAATCCTTTCAGCCGCTGGGTATGACTAGCATTTTGCCAACTAGTGTGTGTGTGTGTGTGTGTGTGTGTGTGTGTGTGTGTGGGGGGGGGGGGGGGGGG